>CM076668.1:14604434-14634749 GCA_038496675.1 Rachycentron canadum
TATATATATATATATATATATATATATATATATATATATATAAATCAGAGTAAGACATTTTAAATTCAGTTAAGACTTACACAACAGCAAGTGAAGCGACTTTTCTGTGTGAGGACAGGCTTGAGATGAATAGATCCACTGTGCATAAAGATTCTTATAGAATTAAAAGGTTTTTCTTTTGTAAATATATAATCTACACATCAAACTGGGGTATTTTTATTAAACATCAGATTCATGGATTGAATTTAACCAACACCCAACGTTGTGTGTGTTTCAGAAATTCAGATTCACTTAAGATAAAGTAAAAAGATAAACTTGATCTCACCTGAGGCAAAACTTCATTTAAAATGTACAGCAAGTACCAAAGTACTTATATTGTGGCTACAATTATTGTTATTTAATAGACAACAGTTGAAATGAACAGAGAAATTAGCAGTTCTGTGATGCAACCATGTTAATATAAATATCACATCTTATGTTTGCAGCCACAAATGGCGTTTTAACCTGAATGCTGAAATGGAAAAACCACCAGATGGAAAAAAGAGTGATTTCTTTGAGGTTTAAGATCACCTCATATGTGAAAGGGGAAAAAAAAAAACATTTTAAAAAATGACAAAACATTTATCTGACATGCATATATCAGTGAAGAAACCATCTTAGAAAACAGGGAAGTCTTACATGGTGAACTGCTCTAACTTGACATGGAAGGGATATAAATAGTGCAATATAAACTGGGCTGTGTGAACGAACCAGTCGGGGACAGATGTTAACTGCATTAACTGGCCCATGTCATTGTTAGCTAATAATGACTAACAGAGCTCAAGGTTAGAAGAAAACAAATGTTTTCTTCTAACATCTAATTGTGCCCTTAATTTTGGAGATGTCAATTAAAGTACAATTCGCTTCCAGAATTTCACAAAGAAAAAGTATCACAGAAAATAGGGCAAACTGGGACATAAAGCAGACAAGTGTTAACAAAATGAATTCTTATTTAACAATATGCAAAGAGATGTGAATGATATGAAAAGACAGTTTTATTTTCTTGACCAATGATTCCAATTTAGCCTCAATACTGTTTATATTTGCTGATGTATATATGGTTTTTCTCAGAGTAAACCATGCCCTCCAGTTCCACTTTCAGTTCCACCCCAAACAGACGCTTTAATGTTGCATGAAAGAAACAGGAATTGTTTAATTATCAAAAAATGCAGTTAAAAACAAACGGCACTGTGTAACCTAATCATCTAATGTGGAAAATTCTGCATCATTAGTGAGATTTAACTAACGCTACTCCCATGACAGGTAAGAAAAAAAAAAAAAAAAAAAAAACAGGGGGAAGGTAGAATTAATTATTTTGGGCTCTTTGTTATACAATTGACTCTCTCAGGTTTGCCTGAAGGGTCAAGAGGTGTTGGTGTGGGGCAGAATGTAATAAAACCTCATTAGTAATTTCTACGGGTACAACCATTATGTTTGGCTCAGGTGGTTCTGGACCACACTGGGCCCCTGGGTAATGTGACAATGTCTCAGGATTGGGAGGCTCTTGGCTCGCTAGAGTCTCTAAAGCGGCCTGCTCCATCTCCTCTGCCAGGTCCACATTGCTCCCGTAGAGCACTCCCAGCTTTCGTGCAAGCAGCCCCTTTTTTTCGGGTGGATCTTCCCCATCGTCCTTTCTCCCCATCCTCTTAGAGCGGTGCATAAAGGCAGCGTGGCGTATGCAGCGCTTCAGCAGGTGCTTGCGGTAAGCCCTCTGAATGATTACAGCAGCGCTCTGCTCTTCTTTGTGGCGTACCGTTGTTGTGATCGGTGCAAAGGAGTCTGAGGTGGGGTTGTTCAGGATGAACTTGGCCTCGATGCTCTCCCGCATTGCCGCCATCTCCACTGTGTCTCCCAAGACCATCTGTGTGACAGCCAACAGGACATCCAGGCAGTGGATCCTGTCCCCAATGACCAGGGGCAGATCCATTTCAATCAGACGAAGCCGGTTGGGCTTGGCCACCCTCAGCGGCTCCTCCAAGGCATCACAAAAATCTGACAGCCGACTGTACTCAATGAACTGAGTTCCATCTACATCGAACTTCTCCCAAGTCGTATTGAACATCTCAAAGTCCTCCTCACAGAGTGCATCGCCGCTCTCCTCCTGCGCCACATTGAAGTTCTCCAAGATGATGGCGATGTACATGTTGACTACCACTAAGAATGAGATGATAATGTAGCTGCAGAAGAACATCATGCCCATACCCGGACTGCCACAGTTACCCTTGACGTCCGTGCCTGGGTTCTCAAAGTCTGGATCACAATCTGGAGGCTCCCTGTTCAACATTGGAAGTAGGAGCCCATCCCAGCCGGCTGACGTCGTGATCTGAAACAAGCAGATAATGCTGCCACCAAACGTCTCAAAGTTAAATATGTCATCGATTCCAGCCTCCTTTTTGACATAGGCAAAGTTTGACATCCCAAATATGGAAAAGATGAACATAATGAGGAAGAGCAGGAGACCAATATTGAATAGGGCAGGAAGTGACATCATTAGAGCAAAGAGAAGCGTCCGAATGCCCTTAGCTCCTTTAATAAGACGTAGAATCCTGCCTATTCTGGCCAGTCTGATGACTCTGAACAGAGTTGGTGACACAAAGTACTTCTCAATCATGTCTGAGAGCATTGTACCTGAAATAAAATGAGATAAGCTATAATCAAAGACAGTCTATGAACATCCATTGTCTGTTTGCAATGTAATTCAAAGTTCTGCTTATAACCTATTAGATACCCACCTGCTATGGATAAGATGACCACAACAAAATCAAAAATATTCCATCCATTGGTGAAGAAGTATTGTCGCAGGGCAAAGAGCTTCAACACACACTCTCCAGTGAAGACAATAATGAAAGCCACGTTTACTTTAAAGAGGAAATTTTCTTTCTCCGCACTCTGATCATCCGTCTCCACCATCATGGTCACCATATTAAGGCAGATGAGCACCATGATGAAGATGTCAAAGAACTGCTGACTGATGAAGTCAAACACCATGCCCTGGATTAGGTTCTATAGGTCAAAAGGGAGAAGGAGGGGGCAGGGGTTGGGGTTGGGAAATGCAAATCCAATAGGTTCATTTGGCCTGTTCACACCACCAGTGTGCAGAAAAGGTCAGCGCAGGGGTCACCAATGACATCGCCCGACATGCCGTGCATGCTGACCTGATGTGTAATTACTTTGGTTTAACTTGTTCATATTTCAACATCACACAACTCAGACAATGATTGGTGTTGAATTTTTATGGGGAAAAAAATGTAACACATACTGTTGGACGTGGAATTGGCTTCTGTGGCTTCTTGGAACCGAGTTTCTTCATGGCATCGTAGTATTTTTTTTGTTCCTCTGTCATGAATATGTCTTTATCTCCAAAGTGCAGACACAACATAATACAAAGATTATTAAAGGTATTTTAATTCACTGACAACTTTTGTTATTCTTAAAGAAAAACAACACTTTTGTATGTGTGTAGGCAACCTCTCATAAAAAGAGGGGTACTTATCTTTTTCTTTTGTTGGTTGAAATTATCAATAATGACACCGATGAAGAGGTTGAGTGTGAAGAAAGAGCCAAAGATGATGAAGGTGACAAAGTATATGTACATGTAGAGGTTGATCTCATAAGAAGGCTGTTCCTCTACCTAAAAGAGACAAAAGATTAAATCCAATAGACACAATTTAGGAGAAATCAATTAATTTCTCCCTTAATACAATTTAAGTATATTAAGATAGATGATTGTGAGACAGAGTTGAGAAGACACAGGGTAAAAGGTTAAACTGGAATTTGATACTACCCAGGAGGGATACTCCAGAGACACAGGACTCACTTTACCATCACCATCTGCCAGATATATATTACTTATATATATTTATATTTAATAAACTTATAGTGCAGGATGGTGTTAGTAAGGGAAATTAAAAAAAAAATATATATACAGTGTATTTCTCTGTGGCTAGCTCACTGTCAATCAACATATTACTATTCAAGGTCATTACAAACAAAATGTTTTTAATTTCAATTTAATTAATTTCCGCATGTTGTATGAATGTGTATGTATGAAAAAAAATTACATACCTTGATCTCTATGAAATCAGAAAGTTTAGTGGCATGGTTTTGAGTAGATCTTTATTTACTGTGAATAAACCTTGTACTTCTCAATCTTAAATGCAGTTTACAACAAATACATATTCATTTTCAATATAAAGTAATTCTGAAAAATATACTAATACTTGGTAAGTAGTAAAAAATATTCAGAAAAAACAGCTTATATATATATATATAAAATAACAGAATTAGAAGATTGTGTAAGAATTACCTCTCTTGAGTCAACAGCAGCATACATGATATCCATCCAGCCTTTAAAAGTTGCCTATAAATACATAGAGCATTGTTTCAAAATGTGTTGCACTGTATTCAGCAACTTCAAGCTCCTTTCCCAGCAGCTCTCCTCACCACTTGAAGCAGGGACAGGTAGCCTTTCCCAACGTTGTCATAGTTGACCTTGACGTTGACCCAGCGTGCCTCCTGTGTGGCTTCTTTCACGGCCATGCAGTCGCTCCTGTTGTTGACCTCCGTGATGGGGAACAGCTCATCTGAGGTGGTGTTGATGCAGCGGTAAAACTTGCCAGCGAACAGGTTAACTCCCATGATGCTGAAGATGAGCCAGAAGATCAAACACACCAGAAGCACATTGAAGATGGAGGGAATCGCCCCGACAAGAGCGTTCACCACCACCTGCCCAACAGAGAGGACATTGTTAGAAATATATAGAGTTGTTTCCTAATGTATTTTGTTTGAAGGCCTGAATAAACTTGGTATGTGTCAATGCAATTCTCAGTCATTGTTGAGACTCTTACCTCTGTCAGCTCTGTTAAAGCAGCCATGGTGTAAGCATGCATACAACAAACATAATAGGGAAAAGCTTGTCATATTAGTTCAAGAATGCATTGACCATTAAAAACCAATGTTAGCCATGCACATATCTCAAACGGTGGCCCAAAAACTTACCCTCATTCCTTCAAATCTTGACAAAGCTCGGAGAGGCCTTAGTGCCCTGAGGGTCCTGAGGGATTTGATTGGTCCGAGATCAGAGTAGCCCAGCCAGTTGGCAACTAGACTTACCAGGGACACCTGGGGCAGAAACAACACATTTCCTATTCAAGTGTTACCACAGACTTTATCAGACATAAAACCTGTTTGTATGCAAGTTCTGTTGAAAGTTTCACAGAGAGGCCGAGACATAGAACGAGACATCAAAACTTACATCTACGATGAAAAAGTCTAACCAACACCAGGCATTAGTGAAGTAGGTCTTGAAGCCATATGCCACCCATTTAAGGAGCATCTCGATGACAAAGATGTAGGTAAAAATTTTGTCAGCATACTCCAGAATAATTTTGATGGTTCGGCGTCTTTCTATATTTATGTCTTCAAAGGCCTGCCAAAAGATGACATTCGATACCTAGATTCACATCCAAACAGTATTAGAGTATCTTAAGGCTATCATAAAACAGTCAACATTTCTAAATTTGTTGCACTTGTGACAGCACTTACCAGAGCGCCACTGCTTAGCAAGATCATAAAGATTATGAAGGTTTCAAACCAGTCATGCTCCACAATGATGAAGCAAGTCCTACGAAGGTTCCACCATTTCTTGCCTCTACCTTGGGTGATGTCCACGGTCAGACATGGCCAGCGCCTCACACAGTCTGTGGAGAGAGGAAGGGTTTAGCATTGAGCGCTAGTAATAATTGCCACGGTTATTAAATTCTGTTCAGGTTGACCGTACTGTCAGTGAAGCAGCTCTCCGGCTCCATTGGCTCTGGCTCTTCCTCTTCAATTTCCTCCGGTTCAGGCTCAGGTGGTTGATAGTCCACTGTGCTGCATACTGAAGAGTCCCCATCACTCAAAGCACCCATCAGCTGGAAGAAGAGTTACAAAGCCCCCATGCAAAATATATGTGATTAATTATCCCCCGTTTATTTTGGGCAGAACCAACATAAGTAATCATATGCACATCTTCAACCTTTAGTTCTTGATACAAGATTTCCAATGGTCATGTTGCTGTTTTTGACAAAAGAATTACGTGTAGGTCTTCAGTGACTTACTTTTTTTGGCATAATAGTTTCATGTTCAGAGTTTTCCTGAAATAAAACAACAGAAAATGACAAACATATCCTGCACACATGTGTATTTTCTGTCACTTAATTTAAACCATTATTGTTAACATTTTTTATTAATACATAGACTTTGGTGACTTTGTGTAAGTTATAATCAACCACAATACCTAAAAACAGATGTGGGTGTTGGGTGTTGACATAAGCTTTGGCTATCATTGCATTTACAAAACAAGATGTTAAAATTCATCCTCTGAGCAGTGCTACGTCTTCAGGGCAGAGTGGAGGCTACAGTGAGTCGCTATTGAAAAGTGATGGGACGGGCCGGGGCTAGCTGGTTAGCATGCTAACTTTCAGTAAAAGAAAAGATGTAATAGAAATGAGAGTTAACATTAGCGTTGCTTTCCACCTCTTCGTGACTAAAGAAATGACGTTTGAACATCCAGCGTTTCTTCTAGACTGATAAGTAAACAACTGTTAATGCTAGCGCTGCTTTTGTAGCAATAGCAAAAGTTACACTTGCTCTGCTCATCTGTACAGGCGTTTTAATTTATTCTGCAATTTTTGCTCAGGTTTAGACTTCGTTGGGAATTATGTGAGGTTATCAGACTATGATAAAGAATAACATTGATAAAGGAAAAGGTGCAACAAAGCTAAACAGTGTGCAAGGGAAATGCCAGGATGTATAGGTGAAGGGGTAAATACCAAAACTGAACTTTAAACTTGTCACATCTGTTGCATAATCCCAAACATTTTATTTTGTAAAACCAGTTTACTGTGCCCATACTACACGGTCAGTCTGGTTTTTGGTTTGTCTGATGACAGATAATATTCTGCTTGTGCCAGTGTCATGAAAGAAGGTGAAATACAGCGTCTTTATCCGGATTCATTAAACATACTGTATGTGTGCTAATATGATGAGATGATTGACAGAGCAAGAAAGTGAGAAAGTCAGAGAGGTCAGCCTGTGTTCAGAAAAATGTTTAATCTGGCTTTTTTTTCAATAGATAGATGGATAGATTGCTTACTGTGTTTTTTTCATCTGAAATCTCTGAGTCAAAATCATCAGCATCATCTTCATCGTCCTCGCCCAGGTTTTCAAAGTCTGACTCTCCCTGGGCGATGGGCACACTGAGACTGAGCTCTCCATCCACAATGAGTCCAGAAGGCTGGCCTTCGACTACACAATTAGCTATCCCATCTGCCATTTTGAAATTCTGACTGCCATCCAAGTGGTTCATTTCAATTTCCTCCATTTTAGGGTCGGCACTGTCCATCGGACGCTGCTCAGCTTTTCTGTGAAGAATCTGCAGGAACATTCGCATGGCGAACGCTTTGAACCAGTCGATGCCCCGTGTGATCCTGCCAATGGCGATCTGGAGGTTGTTCATTTCTCCATCATCGTCTCCTGCTGAGAGGTTGTCTCCACTGAAAGAGCTGAGCAGCAAGGCCAGGAAGAGGTTCAACACCTGAGGACGGAAACATGAAGGTAATGAAAATACACACTATAATTTCAATTTGATACCTCAAGCTTAACATTAATACAACTTTACCACCTTGTACCTTGATATAAAAAAACAAAAACTCAAGATACATTATATTGTTAGATATATTAAAATCTTTGATCAGTGAATGAGAACAAAATTATCTGTGAGTGAATACTTTATAGTCCTGTATGAATCTCCTTGCTTTAGTGACTGATCGCTGGGTCAAAGTGTGCCGACATTGCTTGAACTAAACAGAGTCTGGACTATCTCAAATACACATCACATATCAAATTGGTCCTGTGATGATGCATCAGTAAATATTATGTCGTCTGCCTCCTGTTGCAGACGTGGCTATCTTTAGTTTCTTAAACCTGTTAGTCAATTTCTCGGTTCCTGTTTCCCAGGTTTAGCGGGAGATCATGGTTACAAGGGCCAGTGGCAGCCTGATCTCTTTCATGCTAGTGTAGGAGCTGTGAATCAGTAAAAGAGGCCTGAGGAGACAGGATGAGCTGCACACAACACAAGGCCGACAGTGGAGCGAATGGTGTTTCCAGTATTACGGTTGCACACGGTAATACTCTAACAACCTCAGAAATATCCCTCAGGTGATTTCCCCGTTTTAATATGGTTCCCTTTAGAGCAGTTAAACCTGATGATGATGACCTTTGTTCTTTATCTGTCAGAGATTTAACATTTTGAGAATTGCAAGAAGAACGAATAAAAAAAATAATCTGAAGTTAGTTTAATTTATCTTATCTTAGCTTAAAGACTTAAAACAGGATCCAAAAAAAAACTTTACAACAGCACCTCAAATTAATACGTAATATTTAGTTTATTCCATACAAAAACCAAAATGTAAGAAGGGCAAATTCTGGCGTTGGATGAGATTATATGTGGAGCTGTTTCTTGGTCTTTCATGATCTTGCTGTTATTGTGAGGTTTCCTAGCAATCAGCAGTTGTGCAGAAACAAAATAGAGTAAATCAGGTATTATAACATGTAAACATGTCATGCCAGGGTATAGCTGACTCCTCCAGTTTTTAGTCGTTATGCTAAGATAAGCAGCCATTTACTTAAGACTGATATGATAGTAATATCAAAAAAAGAAATGAGCATATTTCTCAAAATGTTAACTTCTAGCTTTGACAAAGTCCTTTATTCCTATCGTCTTATCTCTTAAATGTGTCCAAATCTTGGGGAATTCGAGAACATTTTTGATCATGAATAGACTCAAGAGAAAAGATACTCAGCATAAAATGATAAACATGTACCTAAACATGCAAGTTAAATCTACTGTGCTCCATATGCTGCGGTGCTGATGGCCCAGTATGATTACCCCTTCATCAATTACGGTTCAATCTCCTATCAAATGACTTTTCCTTAACGCCCAGTCCTGCTGCCACCGGAGCTCTGCTCGCTCAGCTGTCTGTGTTTGTTCCCCCAGTGGCAGCATGCTTACTTGAGCCGGATCTTAGCACATACCCAAGGTCAAAACCACTGTTTGGTGGCACAAGTCATTTGATTTAAATAGAATCCCCCCTCCTCCCATCTCTTATGAAGTGTTTAAGTGTACTATTTGCCTTTATGTCAGTGCAGATAGTGAGCATTCATGCATCAGATGAATGTACAGTGGAGTAAGGGCAGAGGGTTGGGGGGGTTGGAGTGTGAGACACAAAAAAGCCATGATAATATTGGCACAGTGCAGCCAGTGCAGTACTTTTGTCAGCACTTGACGATGAGCCATTTCCTTTTCAATCCTATGAATAACCTCACAGGAAATGGTTTTGGCTCTAGTCATTAAATATGATGCCGAAACAATGTCTGAGAGTGATCATCTGTATGGCCTTGTTCTTCTGAGGCCAAGATAAAATGTCAGGGTCACAGTATTTTCATGCTCTAGACATTCAGGATTCTTCACTAAACAAATTCACGCAAATTCACCCAGACACTGTTTGAACAGGTTAGTACAGCGAGATCCATTTGTCCAGTTATGTCTGCGAACACCTTTTCACAGATTCTAATGAACTTTCATGCAACAAAACATCAAACACATGCCAGATATGTTGTACCCTGTCTTGTGTGTCGAGGTCATTACTCATACTGTATCACCTAATATGCTGCAATGCCTGCTGATGGAAACAGATTTCTCTCCACCAGCTGTGTCTGTCTGTCCTCGGCATCTCTCAGCTCAGGGGTCAACAATAGATTGCTGAGACATGCAGACCACAAAATCTCCTGGCATTATAATAAGGTAACTGTTAGATTTAGAAAGATTTTACAAAACAGCTTGTCAGCTTTACAGCTTCACAGCAGTGACAGTTGTTCTGTTTGGATATCGCTGGTGTGGTTGCACAAAGATCTGAGTACAGACTGAAGAACACTTGTGGTCCTACACCGTGTGACTTTGAAGTTACACACACACACACACACACACACAAGTTAATGTTTAAATTAAAGTTCAAATTTCCCCACTGAAATCTCTGTCTGCGTGCAACTTCCACCACTGGGATGTTGAATGCTTTCACACACAACTTTTCTCTCATTCTGAAGAAGCACACCTTATCTAGCTGTATATGAGTCCTGAATGAATAACAGTTGCACTTACCACTAGATTTCCAATGACCATGACCATCATGAATACAACAAAACACATCCCAGCTCCGGCCACCTCCATGCAGTCCCACATGGTCTCGATCCACTCCCCGCACAGGATGCGAAACACGATGAGGAACGAGTGGAAGAAGTCGTTCATGTGCCAGCGTGGCAGCTCACACTCTGAGGAGATCTTACACACACAGTCCTTGTAGCTCTTGCCAAAGAGCTGCATGCCCACTACAGCGAAGATGAAGACGATGATGGCGAGTACCAAAGTCAGGTTTCCTAAAGCTCCTACTGAGTTACCGATGATTTTGATCAGCATGTTGAGTGTGGGCCAGGATTTGGCTAACTTGAAGACACGAAGCTATCTCCAACACAGGACATACACAAACAAAGACAGTGAATAACATAGGAGGTAACATCACTGTGGTAGATGACACAAATAAATTCAATCAATGTTTCTCACCAGACGGAAAGACCTAAGGACAGAGAGGCCCTGGACATTTGCCAGCCCCAACTCTACCAGACTGAGAGTGACAATGATGCTGTCAAAAATGTTCCAGCCAACTTGAAAGTAATAGTAAGGGTCCATGGCGATGAGCTTGAAGAACATTTCTGCTGTGAAGATCCCAGTGAAAACCTGCAGAGGCGAAGATTTTGTTTTACAAGAACTGAGAAATTTCTGCAATGAAATTTTCAATTGAATATTTACCAGATTCCCCACTGAGAGCATGTTGTCAAATTCTGGGGTCATGGGATAATGCTCCATGGCCATGAAGAGGGTGTTGAGCACGATGCAGATGGTTATGGCCAAGTCGACAAAGGGGTCCATCACCACAAAGTGCACCCACTCTTTAAAGACCACCCAGTGCGTGCAGCAGTTCCACTTCAGGAACACGTCGGCAAACTTGTACCAGCCGGGTGGGCACGGCCTCTGAGCATCCTCCAACTCTAGACAAAGACAGACAGAGGAGAAAAACAATTAGTTAGCCCACCATCAGTTTTATCAAAGCACATGGGTTATATTTAAATGATAATAAGGATAAAGCTAACAGAATCCTGCTGAGCCACGTCATAGGTGAGCTGAAATAGCCCAAGCTTAACACTGTGAGGGTGCGACACTAAAAGCTGACGGGGGTTTCTCTTGCACACAATGTGATTAGCCTGACCGTGGCAAGCACTAGACAATGCTACTGTATTAGCCTTGGAGAAATTAGTGTATTGCTGCTTGATAATCTAAGCAATTAGAGCTCACATTAGAGCATCGCCTCTATGAACCCGCAACTAAGCCTTATGTATTTCTTCATTCCCCGATGGCACTTGACACTCACTACTAGATACTCACTACCCTGCTGCTTAGCATAAAAACAGTGTCCTGATGTAGGCCTTGTGGTGCTGTATCATCTAGTTCTTTTAGTGTAATTAAAGCTAGAATAGAAAATATTTAGAAATTATTCAATATGTAGTGATTCTGTATGATATTTCAAGTTTCCATGATCATTGGCACTGTACCTTCCATAGCAGCTGCAGTCAGCACAGTCATAGCACTAGCTGTTCTCTGTGTCAGCCCTTGTTCTTCCACATGAAGCATGCTGTGCACAGAGCCCTGTGACTTCTCTCTGAGTTCGTAATCTGCAGCAGACTGTAAAATGTTTTGACAAACTTTGAGTCCACATGACAATTTGTCAGGTGCAAGGATGATGGGTGAAAAAAAACAACTCAGTAAATCAACTCACCTCGTCCATGGTGGGCGCTCTGATGAGCAGATGGGGAATGATTCTCCCGTTACAGTCTTTGATGAATTCGTCGTGGTCAAGACTCTGCTCATCATCTGCCAGCTCGGACGTCGTGTGATGACTGTGCGACTTCTTACTGGTTAGAGTGGCTCGGCTCCCGAGAAGGTGAGCCTGTTGGGTACAAGGCTCAGCTTTACTGCAAATATCATTTATTTTAACACTTTCAGTTCCTACCAACCACACAAACACCCGTTTTAACTTGTTATAGGGGCTCTGAAGGTGTGAATAGATATGTCGAAGTAAATATATGATTCCAATACCCCAATGCAGGGTATCAGTAGATTTCAAATACTGATCACGTACCAGTGCTTTCTTCTTCTCAATTTTAAAATGTGTACACTTCACTGAGGGAATCTCATTGGTGAGCTAACACCAAGGATTATTTTGACATTAAATACTGTATCTGTAGTCTTTTGGATGCATCCCAAGCTAGTTGCATCCTTACCTGTTCTTGATTCTTGAGTTGCTCTAGTAGCCGCTGGAACTCCTCCTCTTTCTCTATGGCCTCTCGCTGGGTTGCCTGATTCTGCTCTTCATAAGCCATGGCTACCACAGCCAGGATGAGGTTGATGAGGTAGAAGGAACCCAGAAAGATAACCACCACAAAGAACAGCATGTATGTCTTTCCAGCTGCCCGCAGGATCTGTGTTTGGAGCAAAAAAGAAGCTACGAGAACTAAGGACAAGTTTCTTTTCATAACTTTACTTTTGAAATGAAAAAAATTTCAAGAAAGACGACGTATGTCTGTTTGCAATAAAAGAAAGAAGTGCCAACCAGCTGGAAAAGATTCTCCCAATAGTCCTGGGTCATGAGTCTGAAGAGGGCCAGGAAGGCCCAGCCAAAAGAGTCAAAGCTGGTGTATCCAAAGTTGGGGTTCCTCCCAGCCTTCATGCATGTGTATCCTTCTGGGCACTTTCTATCAACAGGGAAGAAGAGTCAGAGTGCTACCATTGTTCCTCCAAAATCACATAAAGCACCATACGATTGTGATAAATGTCAATAAGATGCATTTTTACATTGACACTTTTTCTCATGGAGCAAAGATGCAAACAGCTCAGATCAATTGGACTAAATTAACATGGTGATCTCAGGGTGGATGACACATACCCAGCATCAGAGCTGTTTCCACAAAGCAGAGCATCTTGGCTGCCTTCCAAATAATAGTAATTCTCTATAATGAACCAAGAAAACAAAGAGTTAGAGTCAAGTAGTGAAAAAATCCTAAAGCTTAAACAAGAGACAGAATATGTCATAAACATACCAGAGTTTTCTATATATTCCACGAAATTGAAGGTACTGTTGGAATACGTTGTATAATTTCCACCCATGGTGTCGTTGAAGGATATGGTGTCATTAAATGTCGATGTGGTGTTAAAAAATTCGACTTCATCTAATTCGATGGGCCATCGCACACATTTGTGACGCAGGTTTCCCATGAAAAGCTGAAGGCCAACGAGAGCGAAAACCGCAAGAGCGAAGACGGTCAGAATCATGACGTCCACCATCTTCTTCACCGACTGGATTAAAGCGGCCACGATGGTTTTCAAACCTGAACAAACACAAGTAAAATATCAACAACAAAATCACTGAATGTCACACAGCTCTGCAACAACAAATGATAATCACTATCACACATTATTCATTTAATACCAAGTACAGTCACCCTATTTATCTATAATCACAAAATAGAGACAACAAATGAAAACATCACACACTCAGTCACACACACAAACTGGTATATATTAAATATTAAAAATACCAGGAATCACAGTAATTGTTTTAAGGGCTCGAAGTACACGAAACGTCCTGAGGGCCGACACGTTGCCAAGGTCGACAAACTCAGTGATGTATCTGTGGACAGACATGAAACAATCAAAGCCGACAGCCATCTCAGACCCAGCCTGTTGTCTACATATTAAATTGCCATGTCTGTTCACTTGCAGGGAAAATGTTGATGTAATGTCATGGTAAGAACAATTTTTCTGTCATATATGTTAAAGGTGATTTCATATTGGGATAAAAACATCCTCCGGTACTTACGCCATGCTGATCACCATGAAATCCAGCCAATTCCATGGATCTCGAAGGAATGTAAAAGATCCAACACAGAAACCTCTGGACAACACTTTGACTGTTGCCTCAAAGGTGTAAATACCAGTAAAAACATACCTAGACAGAAATATTGCAGCTTGAGTGAGTAACAGGACTTTTAAATAAACACAAACACCAAAAAAATATGAGAAAGGACTCACTCAACGGTTTTACTCCATGCTGGAGGGTTGCTCATCGTCATGAATACACAGTTCGACAGAATGGTTATCATGATGAACATACTAAATAATTTAATTCAGGATTAAGGAAATAGACATGGACACCATATGTATAGAATAAGCAGACACGCCTAGTTTTTACTCATCATTTAAACTTAAATATATTGACAACAGTAGTTCAAAGGATATGAATGTATGAGAATTTTGATGGCTCCTCTTCTAACCAAACTAAAGGGGCTCAGAATGTAGCAAGCTGGTTCAGCATTGAACCTGTAGATCGTGTTTCCTTTGCTGATCACAATGAATGTCTGAAAAACACAAGCACGATCATAAGCATACCATAATTGAAACATTACAAGCTGTGTAATGGATACTGGTTTCAGTCATTATGACTAATGTGGTCATGATACACATTACACAGGATGTACTACTTTATGTCAAGTAGTACATCCTGTCAAAATGTAAGGATGGAGTCAAACTCATTAAATACTATGTGTGCACGGCAGCTGTGTGTTTCAGACTTTTATAGATATAATCTGAGACTGACTTTCTGTGCTTTATAGAAGGGGTCCAGGTCCTCCAGAGGTGTGTTGAGCAGCTCTGGTGGAGGGTCTCCGTAGATCATGGGCAGGTTCTTGCCAGCCTCCAGGTCAGCATTTGGGGTTGCTGGCTCTTCCCCCTCGTTGCCTTCTACTTCTGTGGCCTTTTCGCTTTCCTCCTTGAGCCTCTCGATCTCCGCCAGTGACTTCTGGGTGAAGGGGCGGAACGCATCGATGCCTGGGGGAGGGAGCAGAGTTGCCATCTTCGCATCGCGAAGGGATACCGCCTCACCAGGGTTTCCCTAGAAGAAGCTGGGGGGAGGACAAATAAACAAATGCAGGAAATGTTCTGCATTACCAACCAGACAGTGAATTAAGCTAAGACTGCAAAAAAACATTTTCAGCTTTAACATCAACATTTGGATTTGATATGAAATATATAAAAAAATCTTTTGAAAACACTAGTGGTCCCTCCAGAGTCCTTACGTTTGTAAAGTAAAGTTTGTAAGGCAAGACCTAATGTGGGATGTAATATGTTAGAACAACTGAAAATGAAAAGAATCAATTAATCAAAAATTAAGTAAAAAACTTTGCTTCCTTTAAGATTTTAAACTGACAAAACATCTGAAGACATCAACTTTAGCTTTAAGAAACCATAAGACATTTTCCAGTGTCTTCTTATATTTTTTAGACCAAAAAATTAATCAAGAAAATAATCAGCAGGTTTCTATTCCCTTTTCTCCTTTTTTATTATTTAATTTGGGTTGATAAAATAAAAAAGTGTGATGTAAACTGAAAATAAATCAAATTAATTTCTCTCTCAAAAAAAAAGTTATTTTTTATAATTTAGTTTTACCAACAGTCACATAACAGTGATATAAAGTATATTTCCCATGATAAATATCTTTTCTTCAATTTAAAAAGTCAAATTTATTTGCTGATGACTATTAATGGAGTAAATTACTGCAGTAATTGTGAGAAGCAGAAGAAGGAAAAAAGTTCTACACAAATGTATTTGTTTTGTACTATTTTAAATCATCTAATTAAATTAGTTAAATAACACAATCTGAGAATGTTGTTTTTAAAGCTCAGCAATGTATGAAACCTCTGATGAAGGTACATGTGTGGACTCAGCTTTGGTTTGAGCCACGTCTCCGTAGGTGTCCTTAATGCTGGCCATGACCATACTGTAGGTCTCAGCTGCTTTGATCTATGTCCAAACCCATCGCCCTCACTCGTTCCCACCCCCCACCCTGCACCCTACGTCTCTGACCCGACACCCCTTGCCACACCATGAGCACCTAAAAGTGTCAAGACGGTAACAAAATGACTAGATGCGCTCAGGGCAAGAGCTTGGACTTTCCCACCCTTCTAGAGCGACCGTGACATTACATGCGTACATCAGATTACTTATTAGCTTAGCAGACGCTCCACGCTGGGTCCAAGTGGCATTTACTTACATCCTTTGATGTGTTTAGCAACCAGCTGAAATCACTTGGTTTAGCCTGGAGCAGCTAAGGTTAGGCTGCTGCTATCGTGGACAAAATAATGTAGTATATTGTTTGACTTTTGTGTATAAATTGCTAAAATATGTTTTGAAATAGTTAAAACAAAAATTCTCACTGCTTCTCCATATGTTTTAGTTGTTTACTTATATCATGAAGTTTTTTTTAAATCAAGCAAGAACTGTGTGAGTGCAAATCTGTATTTAAATAAGTTCAGAGGGATCATGTATTTAGAAGAGAGGAAGAGTATAAATATGTAGTTTCCAAATGTCACTTTAAGTTTTAAGTTTGGCTTTAATGGTTATAATCAAATATGAAAGGAAAGTGAAAATGATTCAAGGAAAGTTCACAATAGTAAAGCAAAAACCCTCAGGAACCCAGAGCCATTAAAAGTAAGTTAATAAGTAATCAAATCTAGATGTTTCCTGATGACAGCCACTTGCAGCTACTGCAGCCAGTGTCCACCTTTTCTGAGACTTCACAAAGAACACAGATACAGCAATAATTGCCAATACACACAAACAAGCTGTTAACAGACTGAGGAGGTCTCGAGCTCACACATGACACAAGACACAGAGGCAGACCGAGCCACCAGCACTGCGGGATGGACCGCGACAGTGATCGGCACTGATCGCACATATTAATGCGGGGCAATGCCCAACTCAAACTGCCTCGCTTGAACAGAAAATGATGCATTCACACCACACACACAGAGGGGACGCACACGCTCGCACAGATACGGTGGCTGCCCAGCTGCTACAGGCAATCAAGACGGGGCGTCGTGTTACAGAAGCCCGATGACTCTGCTCATTCCTTCCTGGCTGAGCCTTTGCTCTGCGCCTCACATCCCTCCGATAAACAGGACAGCATGCCAACTGATCTTACCAAGCTGACTCCTCTGCCTACTACCTTCTATTTTACATGGGGCCCCAAACACACTAAGCTTCCGCCTCTGCACCCTTACCAGCACTTTACAACCCCCCCCCCCCCCCCCCCCATCACCACCACCACCACTATCCTGCTATATGACACTTGAAGCTCTAAATCCCTCTTTCATACAATGCAGACTTCAATCATACCATCTCAACCCTATCACTCATGAGAAGCTGCCACCCCAATCACTCAAACACCCACCAGACACCGTCTCTTCAAATAAAAGCAAAACATGGGCCCTTTTCCCTACTTAGATTTACTACCAAAGTCTTTCACTGTCATTCAGTTGCAAGAAAACCTGTGCAGTGCTACATCTACTACCTACTCCCGTCACAGCACACCCCAGGCCCTTGTTTCCCCCCTCATAATCCCATTTCAAAACCCCCATTCTGGGAGCCGTGGGCCCCGCTGCCCTCGACCGTGAGCCAACCTTAAAATACACATCCTGAGAATGGATGTGTTTCTCTGTGGCTGATGGGGAACATTTCCTGATAGCATTACATCACAGCCGTTACTGCTGAAGCCATCAAATGTCCATTTTTAAAAAAAGCTAGGTCCCTCAGTTGAAACCCTTCCAATCTAAAAAAAAGTCCTCCTGCAGAGGTTGTTGCCTTGTCTCCCACGTTGGTTAGGTAAATAATACGCTTTGGCAGCATGTTAAGTTTTGTAGCCACATTTATCAGTGCCTCCTCATGAAAGAGCCAAGAGAGCAGGCGAGACTGGGATATTTAGTGTCAGTCAAAATAGATTATGTATACTGCGCCTAAACGCATCATTAAACACATCTACGGTCCTGTCTGATTTTCTGCGTTTAAGAACAAAAGAAAATGGTTCATAGTACATATGAAATGCCAGTGTTTGTTCCAATTGTGGGAGAAGTAGTCAGATTCAAAATCAGACCTGCAATAATAATAAGAAGAACAAAAAATATAAAATACCAAAAGGTAACACACTTGGCCCCTGTAGTAAGCAGCCTTTACCAGTGTAGCTTGATTGTAGTTGATGTACTTTAGAGGTAGGTAGTTTTGTCCAGGGGTTCTCAACATAGGGTTCAGGCCCCTCCAAAGTGTCAGCAGATAAATCTGATGATGATGTGATGTGATTCATTTGACAGGAAAGATTAAACCTTAAACCACTCTCTAGCTCTCTCTCTACCTCTCTCTCTCTAGCTCACTCTGTGAGTGAGTGAGTGTGCGTGTGTGTGTGTGTGTGTGTGTGTGTGTGTGTGTGAGTGAACTCATTGGCATCTGAAATTTGGAATAGGGCCTCAACCAGACACTGTTTTAAGATGTCAGAAGCCAGATGTTTGGGATCCACTGGTGTCATCTCAATAGTGTGTTGTGTTTTATATGTTTAATATAAGTTTTCTATATCTATGTAACCATATATTTCAAATATGTACAATATTTTCCACTGAAATGTAGTAAGGTGGAGTAAAACTGTAAAGTAAGGTACTCAAATACAAGTGAAAGTGGTCCACATAGTTAAGGTCTTAAAGCATGTACACAAGTTTGTGTTGTGTAACATATTTAGGCACTAAAGTTGTGAAGGCAGACACACTGCTGCTGCACTTGACTGTCTCACTGTATTTATAGTTGAACATCGCATTTTGACATTTGTAGTTCTTTCCTGTCTATGCCCAGCTGTTTCATACATACACTGTCTGCTCATCCTTTCACCATCAACCTCTGTGAGAGGATGTGAGAGCAATGTGCTCCTCGTAACCAGTCAGAGTCAGTTTATCAAACTTTGTTTCTTCCAGATGTGGGTCCACTTATTGAGTATGCGGGCTGTAAAGTAATATAAAATGGGTACATTTGAATGTTGAGTTCTTGAGTGTTACTACTTTCCACCACAGGTTTCATTTTAAGAGTCGAGCTGAGGACAATCAGCTCATTACACGACTCGCTCAGCGGCACTGTGGACAGGTGGCAAACTGAGGAAGAGGGAGGGAATGTTAGATTTCAGAAGCCTTCCCCGAGAGTAATATATATATCACCTTGCATGTCAGTGAAGGCCATGTGACCCGTGACATTCTGGTTGAGGATATAGACGGGGTAATGTAGACACCTCTTCGTCACACTAGCCGGCCGTGGAATGCGAATGCCAATATTCACCTCTGGAAAACCAACCAAACTCGTTTTTTCGGCTTTTGTCACGAGGGCAGAGCGAGTTCACTCACGTAAAGAGGGAGGTTGTGCTGTTTGAACATTTTAGTTGACTATATATTGGGGTCTTGAGTCCAAAGAAATTGAAATTCCTAAAGTGATCAGCAAAGCATAAGAATATCAGTTAGATCTTTGGACCTCCTGTGAAAATCCAAGCATACCAGTATGAAAAATATTGATCCACTCCCTTGTTAACCTACAGCTTCCTCTATATTAGGAACAACATCCATATTGTCCTTCAGCCGTGAAGTCACACTTAGTAAAATGGTATAGGGACCTATTTTATTCAATTTTAATGACTTGTTGGCTTAACTTTGGTGCCCTGAAGATGCCACGGGGTTCAAAGACAAGATGTGTGGCAACATGGCAAATGCCTCAGTCCACTCATTATTATAGCCCTGACCACCCCTGGAATGTAGTTAAGTTGTAAACGACAGATCTACAGAGCAAACAAGGGCTTTTATCCACACGTCCTTTGACATTTGCCATGCTCCTGTTCCCCGTTTTCTCACGGGGTCAAATCGCAACACTGCGGTTCGCTGTCTCCAGGCTTGCTTCAACACCCTGTCACCCACCAGTTAACCTTGTATTTCAAACCCTATAGGGCGCCACCTTAAAACAGACCCCTCCACCTGTTGCTGCTTCCTACCGTGTCATTGTATGTTGCCATCAAGCACATTTTACACTTCAACAAACTGGTCTGAAAATGATCAGCATGTTTAAGGCTTCAAGAGCTACTTGGGGTCAAGCCCTTGGAGTCTTTGACTCTTATTCTGATGTCTTTATCAGATGTGTGCACACTTAGTTGTGCTATATCTCTACATGCATTTTGTTGCATGTTGCTGAGAGGACAGCAGCTGTCATTCACAGTATGTTTCTGTCGCTGCATACCGAGGAGCTGTGAAGACCAAGCATAATCTCCCTGGTGCAGGCATGTGGTTAGATGGCTAAGAGAGATACATAGATACAGTAGACCTACAGATTTATGAATCCCGACTTTAAACGATGTGTCTTTGAAGGATGATGGCCAAGTAAATGTTTCACCACATCCATCTTGGTGTCCTGGATAATGGCAGCATAATACTATCAGAGTATGAGCCTTTAGGATACTGATAAACTGTTGTGTAGTCTTGAATCTAAACTAGTAGTTGTTTTGGATCAGACCATAAATGCTAGATAAACTTTTTTGAGTCACCTGGAATAATTCTGCTCTCTAAATTATTGTAATACAATTTTTACAACAGATTTCTGTGGTCTCAAACTGACCCATTTGGCTTTTGCACTTGCTGCACAGAAATCTGATTACATGTGGAGGTGATATGGAGAATATTCCATCTATCTTGTGAGAGACCAGGGGGAGCTATTATCATATTTATAACACCAATCAAGTCCATAAAAAACACAGACTGCTCATGTTCAAACCATCTATCTAAAATGCAAAAAAAACCCCATAATTTCTGTAATATAATATTCCCATAGGGAACAATAAAACTGTATGTCACTGACTTGAGGAACGCAATAGATGAGGTAGTAACATTTTAGCAAAAAAGATGCACTTTATCTTTAACCTTATTTCACCTTTTGAATACTCTGGAAAATACAGAGGCACAGCCAAGCAGTCACATGGGCTCAGTTGGTGAAAGAAACTCAAAACCGACACCTTGTGCGTCCAAGAACATGTGATGCGAGACACACAAACACACTCAGGCAGAGGAAGACCACAGATACATCTTCACACATTGCACATGGTGAAAGCCACATAAATGTTTCTTTTATGTCATCTACCACACATGTGATAACACAGGTAGACATGTCAGTGGTGAATGCAGCACAGAGGAGATTCACCTTGAATTATTTAAAATATTCAAGACAAATCATGTAATATGCAAATAACACTTACTCTAAAAACTTAAAAACACCACCTGATGATCCCCATCCATGTTGAAATCTGCATGGGCTCTGCTGCTGGAGCTCCACTGCAGGAGCCCAGCTTGTTACATAAGGGTTGCAGGTGCACTGTTGACAGGATCTAATGTGAACACAAGTCTCCACGTCCTCCTCTGCATCCAGAGATCTGCTCTGCCTGCATGGGGCCAGGCTGTCTCCATAGTCCCACACCTCTGATTGGAGCAACATGGATTAACAGCAGAGAAATGCTGGGGTATGAGCATCCACAGCATCACAGTATCTTGCCCATTTGCCATGAAGCCATGAGCTAAAAATAAAACCTTGTCCCTGTGGGTGGAGGCATAGTGGGGACTGAGAAGGTTGCAAAGTGTCCACACTGGACAGTACAGCCATGTGCCCGGAGGGAACTATTCACCTGGCAGGTGAAGACATGGACTTGTTATGATGCTCATGCGTACTTTCCCTCTAATACTGTAGATACTATAATAAAACACTGCATGTGTGTGCACCTTCACAACAGAAAACACTAGGAAACCATAAATCTACCAATTCCAGGTTTGACTCAAGCTCAATTACAGGTCAGGATTTATTATTAGCCCTCAAATTAACTTTGTATTTCATTTCTTTGGCAGTGCAAGTGATTAGTTTGAGTGACAAGAAAATTTTTTTACAATGTCTATAAATATTTTCAAATGAAAACTAAAGTTTGGACTAAAGTAACCTATAGTCCAAATGAGAAGGAGGGAGAATCAGTACACAAAATAGCCAAACAATGACTCTCTTATCTTTAAAGATACCAAGTTAGTCCATTTCATCCGAAGAAAGGACAACATGAGAATAAAACTCAAGGCTGGAGACATGAAATATCACCGAAACGTAAATAACCATCAAACTCATTCCGAACTTGCAACTAAAAACTCTTCAACCTGCAGCCTGACATGAAGCTTTTCTATTCCGAGGTTCATGCAGGAGCCATCAATTCCCCTCAGCCCACTCAAGGAAAACAACACAAGGCAGGTGGCGAGTTACCTTGCAGGGTAAAGCGAATATTCCCAGAGAATCCAAGAGAGTTGGGGGAAGAAAAAAAAAAAAAAAAAAAAAAAAACAAACCCAAGTCTCCCGTCAAGCCTCAGACTGAGGACGTAATTCTCCCCTTGTGGCAGCCAGCGCGGGGCTGCAGGACAGCTGTTGCTGACGCAGTGTGGTGTCCTGCAGTGAAACCGGAGCAGTCGCTCCAGGTAGGAGCAGATCAGACCTTTGACACTTTGGCAACGGAGCCGCTTCCTCGTTCCCACACAGCTGGTCGCTCCCGCTCGTTTACAACCTTTCTCGTCACAATGTAAAAGCCGGGCTTGTCTGCAGCAGCGCAGATGAAGCTGATGGCCCCGCTGCAGGATCCGTGAGCACAGACCCCCCCCCCTCACCACAGAGCAGTGCAAGAGCTGCCTTTGAATGTTTCCACAGATTAGACTACAACATTTGCGAATTCTGTTATTGTAATGAAACAATTGCGAGAGTGAAAGCCAAGTTCCTCCTTCATTTATTTGCATGTGCCAGACGGGTCAGAATGTCTCGCGCATTGAACCAAGTGTTCACTAATTTATGAATTACTGATATAATACACAGACTGGTAGATATGTCAGATTTTATATGTTCAGTTCCTGTTTATTGTATTTTGTACATGTGTGCAATTGAACAAACAGTGTAGGCCCCTAAAGCACAGAAGCCTCTATAACACCAAGTGCACACACACACACACACACACACACACAAACTGATGAAGCAGCTGCAGCTGATGAGTTGGTTTTAACTTCTTTGACATCTGAAGATTGAAGAAGTTTTAATGGCCGTCAGCTGATGAATGTGCCTCCTTTTGGAACATAAGGTCGTCTTTCTTTCTCTCTCTGTCTTTATTTTTCTGTCAAGACATGAAAAATTATGCTCGATGGTTTCTGATAAATATATTTGTATGAACAGTTATGATTTTGAATAGATACAATTCCAACTTTAACTTAGGCCAAAAAGTTCCTTGCACAAATAACTACAAAAACAAAATGAAAAGCCCAGGACAGCATGAGGAGAAGATTTAAGGAACTTTAATAAAAAAAAAAGTTTGTGTAAAAAAAAAAGAGAAATCTCTTGGTGCTGCAACCACAAGAGGGCAGCATGATGTGTTTTAATTTCACTGGGAGTTGTTTTATTCAGGCCTATACTGTGCTTTGATACCTCAAAGTAAAACTACAGGCTGTTTCTGGAAACAATATTGGAAGGAAAAACAGTCTACAAACCCTCTAAAAAAACAATGACCATATGGACACTGACAACTGTTCTTAGATCTGCTCACAAGGCTCATATGTAGACCAGTATTTGCTTAAGGCCCAATATCTGATGTCTTTGAAAGAATTCACCCACTTAAGGATGCTGGAGTGTGACTGTCAAAGGTCATTCTATAGGCCTATGCATAATAAACTAGATCATTATTTTTGATTGTATTTTTATCAAATAATCGTTTCGTGTGCAGTTAGCGAGCAGAGCAATATCAGTACACTTCATACAGTCTGATTGGGTGAGTCCTCCTGTCAATGTGAAGGCTATATTTGGCTGAAAGGTGTGTAGTATGATTATACAAGGAAAATGATATCTGTGATTACAAATGTTAACTGGGTGTCTGTTTCTTGGAAATGGAGCCTGCTGCAATTTTCCCCACCTTCTTCTCTCCCATGTGAGCAAACTGTCCCCATTTCAGAACATTGAGCACATGAAATTATATCAAATATTGGAGAAATGTGGCCAAGGTTTCTCACTATCTATGATATAAAAGAGATATAAATAGAAAGTGTTCCATGGCCTACTCATGCAACTGAATCTGGGTTTTAAGCCTATCACAGCATTTAAACTGCCCCTGTAGAATTAGTCAGTAGCCTGTGAATTAACTCCACCACCTATTATAATATATGCATGCTTGAAAAAATGTTTGGTCTTTTCTAATATTGTTATTTTGATCATATTTGGAAAGTAAAGAGTTTTGATATTATTGAAAATTATAGACTGCAGCAGTCTTAATGTCTTCTGTTAATCAGGGGACCTCTATTCTCAATAGCCTATTCTGAGTCTATATAATTAAAACATTCAATGTGTGCTGCAACTGGTTTGTTAAACTGACAAATTACATTTTACTTTTAATGAATGACCTAAGTCCCCTTTACTAAATGCCTGAACGATAAAATAGATTAAGGCTTTATTTTATACTTTTGTTTATCTCTGGAGGGAAATCAGGGTGGAAATTCAGCCGTTGCAGCAACACAATGTGTAGTTAAACAGAGAAAAATGAAGAAATAAATAAAAAAGAAGTAAAATAAAATAATAAGAGTGGAAACATAAAAAAAAAAAAAAAATTAGATTTAAAATTCTAATTGTGCAATATTGACTAGCTATACCTCTGTGAAATAAAGCTAGCTTAGTTAAAGTAAAAGTAATTATTATCATTACTATTATTAATAACAATAATAATAATAATAACACCAACAATAATTCTAATAATAATAATGTATTTTATTAGTACTAGTGGTAATAATAGCAGCAGTAGTAGGAAGTAGGAACTATTTAAAAATGTTTGAGGGACGTTTTAAAGGCGTGACACCGTTACCATGGAGACACAGTTACCACATCCGGACGCCGAGTGAAAACGGTTTGTGTTTTGGTTTTTTATTCTTCTCCTCGTTGTTAAATTGGTGAATAGGTTGTTCAGGTTTTTTTTTTAAGCATTTGACGGTCGATTAACTCCGTCCGTGTTTGCTGCTGTTGCAGGAAAACATGGACTCGGAGTATATAAAGAAACATCTTGGGAAATGTCTGGCGGAGGGACTGGCTGAAGTGGCCGAGCAGCGGCCAGTGGACCCCATCCTGTACCTGGCCCACTGGCTCCACAAGTACAGCGCTAATGTTGAGTATGAGGCTGAGGTACGACGCTGTTTAGTTAAAGTTAAAGTTAAAATGGACCAAATTCCTCTACATTTGGTGTTTGGGCCTTACTGAGCTCTACTATACATGTCATTTCCCCCTGCACCCAGGAAACCAACCATTACTTTACAGTACACGAGTAGAGATTTCACTGCTCTGGTGAATCCACCCTCTCCAGCACCAAAGTTAGAGACCAGCTGGTGAACACTGTGGAGCAGTTAGCAGCCGAACAGCCAGCTGTTTTCATGGGGAGTTGGCAGGAGCTAAAGGAGAGATTAAGTGAGAGTGAATTTTGGAGTTAGTTTATTTAAACAATTCCGTTGACGTTTACAAGTTCGCCGTATCAACTTTTTGGGTGATAATGTCAGTGTTGTTTACAGCTTGTTTCTACTGCCCCCAAGTGGCCAAAGTGTAATGCAGGTTACAACGTGTTGCTAAAAATACTCAATCTTTCACTAAAGGCAGGTTTGACTGCATTTGTATGTTACTTAAGCAAAGGATCGTGTCCCACTAGCAACAGAAAACTCTGTACCATAGAAGAAATATTGATACTGGAGCACATCAAAAGGAGAATAATGCCAGGGAAACACTGCAACTACCTGTTAACTGTCAGTATTAAAGCTACTTCTATTCGTACCTCTGCTGCCACTACGACTACTACCCCAAAGCCCTGATCTTCAAATAGGTTTTAAGACCAGCAGTGAAGGATGACACAGGCTTAGACAGTCTAAGCTCCTCAGGCTGAGTCATATAAAGCTATTAGTCTATGGGGACTGTGGCAGTAAAAACCCAGTCACCTTTTACCTTTAGCTTAGATTCATTCTAATAGAGCCCTGCATGTTTGGAGCCCTATGGTTGCATCTAGCTCATAATAAATAGAAACGCCAGCAGCAAGCCTTTGAAGCTGTCTAAAAGTGTTGTAGGGCACTTACCCTCAGTCACAAGCCTTGACATTGTACCATGTATTTTCAATTTTCCAGAAAAAAGCCCATTTGGCTCTCCTGGAGCAGGAGCAGGCGAAAGCCAGAGAAGAGGCTTTGTACCAGGAGAAGCTGAGGGAGGAGGAGAGAAAGATCAGTGAGGCCTTGGAAGAATCTAAAAAAGTATGTGGTGTTTTCAGTTTGTGCATGTGTTTCTTCAATTTCTCAGAAAAAGAGTTACTAGTCAGCTAAACTTGATCATATATAAACCTCTGTTTATTCCTGCTCCTTCATCCATGTGAGACCTCTTTACAAAGAAGTATTCTCCTCCTGCAGGAGGTTTCAGTTTTTATTTCTTCAGGTATTCAAACTGTCCTGTCTTGTTTTGTTATTTCCTGATTTTCGTCAAGTGCAAAGACAACATCTAATAGATTGGTTCACCTTTCTCAAGTCTATTTTAAAACAGTACTAATTAATCATAATATGAAACTTCTAGAACAATGTTTCATGTGTAGATACACAAAATCATATTTAAAATGTGCATAAGTGTTTGAAAAATCTGTACCTATTATTTAATCATAGTCAAAGTTAGATATTGAATAGTAAAATAAGCAAATACCAAGAGATGAGAGAAACAGCCAGTGAAGGGAGAAGACAGGAAGGTTCAGAAAAGCAAAGTCACCACTGTAATGTTCTCCACTAACAAGTGCTTCAATTGAAGTACATTTTCCTGAACGCTCAACATGACATTTTGAGCAAAATCCTTCAAGAACATATGGCCACATCAACAGATCTCTGAGAAGGAGCCTTCAGGGTCTGATGCTCCCTCACCAGCCACAGCAGGAGCTGCTGAGGACAATAAACCTGTGACAGAAGAGAAACCAAACACTCCTCGTCCTGACAACCAGCAGGACACAGGTGAACACCAAGCGGAAGCTCAGGAGAACAACACTCAACAGGAGGTGATAAAAACTAGATCTCTGTGTCCTTCTGGTGGTGGTGGTGCCTCCCTCATCATTTGTAGTTTCCTCTTAAACTTGGTGTCTCCTGTGATCTTTGTTTTTGATTTAAGGCCTTTGCTGAGATATTTGTGGTGGCGGAGCTGTGTTTGACTCTTCTTGTATGGTGTGGAAAAAACCACCAAATGACTGACTTCAAATGCTTTAAGGAGATGGTGTCTCTGCCAGGTGAAGGGCACAGATAATGTAACCAGTCCAGGGTCTCCTGAGGAAAAACCTGTGGAGGAGGCTAGCTCTTCCCCCTCTGATCCCCTCAGCACAGAGGTCAAAGAGCAGCTTACAGAAATTCCTGTTGAAAAAACCAAAGAGGAGCCACAGAGCGATCAAGCAGAAGAGAAAACAGAAGAGGAGCCAAGTGACAATTATGTAGAGGATAAAACTGAGGAGGAGGCAAGCACCAGTCAAGCAGAGCAGAAAGACCGAGATGAGGATAAGGTGATGGGACACATGTGGTCAAATTACGTCTATACTATTTCAGACCCATGATGTGTAACCGTTTACCAGGATGGTTTAGTGGAGGGTTGTTTTGTGACGCAAAAATAATTCAGTTACATATTGTTCTGTCTCACAACTGCCCTGTAGGTGGTTAATCAGGCCGACACCAGTGAACCAGAGCAGACTGAACTGCACTCGACACCTGACAGGCAACAAGACGCTGATGGTTTAAAAACAGACAAAACAGAGGAGCCACACGACAAACAAAGCCCTCGGTCCCCCGACCTTCGAGACCCAGAGAAGGTGATGCTGCTGAACTACAGCTCACACACACTGCTGATTTTATTATATTACCCAGCATTTATATACAGGTTTAGCATGCAAGAAATGCAGGATGGAGAGCAAGGAAAGACTTGAAGCGAAGCGAGCTGAAGACAGGTCAAACTTAATAGTCCAGACAAGGGATAAGAGAAAGGAGTGAGGCCTCAGGTGTCCAGGTGAAGAAACTACAGGCATGTTTCAGATCAGGCAGAATGACAGGATTGTTTCCATCTGTTCTCCACAATGATCTAATTCACTTTTCTGAATTGCTTCATTTCACCAGAAGGTTGATGAAGACAAAACTGATAAACCTGCAGATTCTGTCCAAGTAGAATCACAGAGTGAAGATCTCAAACCAGAGGAGACACTTTCTACTGAAGAACAGACGATAAAAACTGAACAGGAGACTCAGAGATCAAGTTCTCCTGCTCTTCAGGACCAGGAAAAGGTCCAGTCTACTGACTCTACTAAACATTTACATAAACACATTATTTTGTTTAATGTGCAGGATATTTTTCTGTTACTTTTGCTTATTTTTGACACTTTGAACAAGCAAAGCAGGTTCAGAGAAGGCAGCAGTGTTGTGTCACAGCAGCTGTAGAGAAGACAGTCAGTCACAGTCAGCAAGACAGAGGAGACTGTTTTAATCAAATAGAGATGGAAATACAAGACACTGGTTTAATGCTTAACCAGAACTGTTCTGACCACCTCATCTCAGGAGGCAGACGGGCAACGCACAAGTGAGACCACTGATAGCTCGGCCCCAGCTGAGAGTGACGTAACAGTAAAGGGAACAATGTTGAGCCAAAGACCAGAGACTTCACAAGGGGAAGATGAAAACTCTCCTTCAGATAAGGGAGACTCCAAGGAGAAGGTAGAATCCATCAGCCAACTGGTATCAAGGGAAAATCTCAAGAGCAATTCATGATCTGTTACAAATCTGTGCCAAAGGTTGACCCTTACTAAATGGGCTGGACTGATGTGTTCATACTCTGTTTAGTTATATCAGCAGTGACTAATTTGTAACTAAACACTGTTTCTTTTCAGGAAGAAGAAAAAGAAGACGATCACACATGATCAAGTCATTGTTGTCTGATGAGCCATCATCCACTGATCTGAATTTTCCATTTGTTATAGCTTTAGTGTACATTTATCTTGGTGAATATATACACAATATGCAAATATAAGTTAAAAAATAAACACTTCTCACCAATCATGTCCTTTATACAGTTTATTTCATATCACTATTACCAAATTGTGAGAGATACCCTCCAGACATGTCTTAAGAAATAAAAAATACTGTCTTTGAAATGATAATCTCTTTAATAATATTTTTTCTACCGAAAAAGTTAAACTATTTGGTTAAAGTTTCTAAAAAAATAGCATCTAGTCTTTCTCACTCACTGAAATACCCAGAATATTTGCCTGCAAACATGATATGCTGTTTATTTGTTTTCAAAGATGTGTGTTTCAAGTGTCTACACCACACATTTATTTCCGAAACACCAAGGAGATATATATGGTGAGCACAGAAAAGCTTCACCCCTTTATATAGATGAATGTGAGAACAGCATCTGGACTCAGCCCAGACCACAAGTCAAGATTATTGATGATAGATTGATTTGCTTTGACCTGTCTGAACTAAAATTAAGCAGGGGACTGTTGCAATTGTGTAAAGAGGGTTTTAGCAGTGGTGGTGTTACTGTGACTAATTTTTTTGTACCATGCACACACAACAACCCATTCTTCTCCTTCAGCTCAGAGAAACCAGCTTAGGAAATGATTTTATTGTGTAACCTTGCACCGTTTCTGCTGCCACATCTGACATTTTGGCCGCGAATGACTTTGCAGTTTCTGCGGTGACCTTTGAACACAGGGAGGAGGGTGGACCAGATTCATAATGACGGTATTGTGTTAGATTTCTATCAGTGTTTGAAGTTGTGAGTCACTGGTCGGACACAGCTGTAATGAATCGTCTTCTGATCGGTGCGTGGGCCAGATGTGGGCGGGGTTACAGGGGGATTAAGATCAGCTGGAATTTAAATGCGCATGTGGTTAGAGACGGAGCTGCTGCCGACAACCGAGCAGGCGAGATGCAGTAAATCAAACGCCGCAGAGAGCAGACATGGCGGTGGGACTCATAGGCGGCGCCGTGGCCACTGTCGGCGGCCTCATCACCGCTGTCATGAATTATTTGACGGACATGTTTCTGACGCCGCCGCTGAAAGCCACGCTCCAACATCTGGAGGAAACTGAACTGAAAACTCTGAAAGGAGGTGACTCATTTTTGATCTACCCCCCCCCCCCCCCC
>CM076668.1:14634801-14844387 GCA_038496675.1 Rachycentron canadum
CCAGAGCAACTCCTTGGCTCACAGAGACGTTCTCGACTCAGAAGATGTGTATAAGAGACAGTGTGTGTGTGTGTGTGTGTGTGTGTGTGTGTGTGTGTGTGTGTGTGTGTGTGTGTGTGTGTGTGTGTGTGTGTGTGAGAAAGTTGCATCTTTTGTTGAGTTCTGGCTTCAGCCCGTTGCTCTTTTGACCTTCTGCCTCATTTCGCCTCTCAGAGATAAAAACCCTCAGAGCCAAGTCTTTGTGGGAGAGGTCTGGAGCTGTCGTGATGGCAGTACGGAGGCCCGGATGATTTCTGTGCAGAGAGGTAATATTTGAGATAAACATCACAAGTCCTTATTATGACCCAAAGGCTCTATGAAATAAGTCACCGGCTGCATAAAGAGGTGTTTTAATAATACTTTAACCTATTTATTTTCCCTTGATCAGAGGAAAATAATCTCCTTGAGCAACAGCTGTCATGAGCTTTGTGTTTTGAAGCTGCTGTGTATTGATTGAAGCCAAGAAAACTTTGGTTTGGCCCAGGAACTCAGCCCTGGAATTTAAAGAGACACAAACGGTTGACTTACTATAATAAAAGGCAGATCATGTCTTATGAGTAACAATAAAGTGGACAGTAATATAAAAAACTGAAAGATTGGAAACTTATTTTGACTTTAAGAAAACTGCAACCAATATCGCAGAACAAACCCATAGGAATCTGCTTATTAAAAGTTCATGAGTGTCTTGTTTGTACACTGAACAACAAATTATATTATTCATCTGACTGCTTTTATCTTGTGGCTGCAGGAGGCTGCAGAGCTGTCCTCTCTGAAACCCCAGCTGGACCAGCTCGGGGTCCCTCTGTATGCTGTGGTGAAGGAGGACGTTGGCACCGAGGTCCAGAACTTCAGACAGTACTTCAAGGGTGAGATCTTCTTGGATGAGAAGGTGACTTTCTTTTATTTTTTTTCTTATATTTTTTTTAAAAAAATGAATTGGTATATTATGTGGTCAGTTCCCTCCCTGATACAGAGGTTTTTCGTTTTGATAGGAGCAACACGAATCATGTAAACATTGAAGTCATTCAGGATCTGAGAAATCAGTTTAGTTCCGCATGATTCAGTGTGAAATGATTCAAGGGTTTGGGTTTGTCTTGTATCATTGCAGAGGCGTTTTTATGGACCCCGTGAGCGGAAGATGGGTCTCCTGGCATTCCTTCGCATTGGGGTGTGGGTGAACGGCCTGAGGGCCTTTAAGAACGGCTTCATGGGAAACGTTTTTGGGGAGGGCTTTGTCCTGGGTGGGGTCTTTGTCATTGGACGAGGACCGCAGGTAAAACTTCTGTCAAATTATTTTTAGTAAAATGTCAGCAACTGCTACTAACAGTGTTTTGATAGAGGTTTGTTTGTTCTGCAGGGAATACTGCTAGAGCACAGAGAGATTGAATTTGGAGATAAGGTCAACACTGAAGATGTCATCCAAGCTGTCAGAAGAATATCGCAGGATCTTCTGGCTTTAGAGAGGAAATAAAGCTTCATATTACAACATCAGTAAATCCCTGACAAACCTGATTCAGAAAGAAAGTTTAAAACCAGAAATGATATGCTGTTATGTGAACATTGGGGAGGGGGGGGGGGGGTTGATTGCTAGAGACCTTTGGCTGCAGATTAAAGGTTTAGGGTGTGAGAACAATGTTTTGTAATGTACCATATCAGCCTTGTGATTTTGTTGAGGGACTGGTCTCATGGAAACTTGAATGCATTTTGGGTTATGACTGTGTTAAAGAGTCTCTGAGTGTGTTAATGATGGTCTGTTTTTAAAGTTGACAGAGGAAGTAGACCTGATCCCCAATACTCAGTTCCCTTTATCACTGTCATACTACTATTTTTGTAGCCAAGAGACTGTGACCTAGGTATAATAAAAAAAGATGCCTTTGTGTGCTAAAGTTGTTCTTATTTAATGTGTTGAGAAGCTGCCCAGTTGTTGAGCTTTCTCAGCCCAATCCCACCCCACCCTGGATCTTAGGTGCACACACACACACACACACACACACACACACCCCGACCCCACCCCCACCCTGAGCACCAAGGAGGATCAGTCTGGTTTCCCCTCAGGGGATCTCTAACATTTGTGGTATGACTCTCACACCCATACTGAACTGTTACTTGTTTAGTGGGGTTTCAAACTGCAGTAAGTGAGGATCAGAAGTGGTGTTTAGACACAACTTTCTACTGAGCCTGGATAAACCACAGTGCTTTCTGGATACTTGTTGATGCACTTAAACCAGGTTGGTACTATTTTAAAATCTTCATAATTTTATTTTTCTCTTTATAAAAAGGTGGAAACATACTTAAGCTGCTACATCCTGAGGTTAGGGGGTTATTTATGTGATGTCCTGTGCTCATCTATTTCTGTATAACATGCATCTGCATTGAGGACAAGGAGAAACAGCTTTTTGTTCTTTGTCACATGAAGGGTGTTATAACATGTAACACACTTGATCCTATCAAAACATGGTTTCAGAGTTGCACTGTAACTTGGTCTGATATGATCAGTAGCTTATGGTTAATAATGTTAAATAACCCCTTTTGTTTGTTCAGGTTAACATTGATATACACTACATTGTAGCGTTTTCCCTGATCTTGTTTTCATAGTGGCCACTCTTACTCATAAATCATAGTCTCACTTTCAATGTGTGGACCTTATCAAAAATACCAGTGATGACAAGGAGCTGAGTCTTAAGTTTGCGTGCAGCTAGTAAAGACAATATTTTCTTTGCTCTCCCCAGTGCTGTCCTCCTTCCTGAAGGGGAAGTTGTTTGACATGTGGTATGTGGCCCTGGCAGTTGTGGCCACGCTGCTGGCCATTGTGGTCCTCAGCAACACTGACCTAGTCCTGGCTAAGTCAACCTCAGCCTCTCTGGAAGAACTGGCTGCTGCTGACCTGCAGACGACAACTGCGGGTGAACAAACAGGACTAATATATTTTTTCCCTGCAAATTAAAGCACGTGTAATCAACATTTTATATACCAAATGTACCAGGGATCTTTTGCAGTAATGAAACTACAGACAATTATCACATGAAACTGTAGCTGTATGGAGCCTTGTAGTGATTTCAGGTCATGGTTCAGCTCTTTGACCCATAACTTTACCTTACCTGCAGGAGCTGGCAGAGGCCAAAAGCAGAGCTAAAAGAGAGGAAATACAAACATTACTTCAAATTAATCATAATTTTCTTCTGTAATTGCTGGATGTGATAAACTTTATTATTATCCTGCTGCCCCAAGAGGCCAGAACTTCATTTATTTCAAAGGATGTTTTAAAAATGTTCATGTGAGCTTTAAAGCTGAAGTTTATGGTTACTGGGTGGACAGTGAGGTGGGATTTTTTTGTTTTTGTTTCTTTTTTGTAGGCTATACAAAGTTCACATTACCTAAAGTCGGCAGAAATACTGTTGAAGATCAAATGCATTCTCAGTGCATCATGATATGTAATGAAGATTGTTATCAACATCAGTGGCTCAAACTTTTTGGGTTGAGACTTGCCTGGTAGCTTCATCAACAAATAGAAATCATGGGATCTGTGTGACAGATGGGACGACGGTGAAAGCTCAAACTTTGTGGGACAGGACTGGAGCAGTGATTCAGGTCGTGAGGCGCCCTGGATGTGCCTTATGCAGAGAGGTACGGTTACTGTGAGTGATTGTGAGAGTGGTAGACATTTTTACTATATTTATAAGTCATATATATATTCAGTCTTGTCATTTGGGGGGGGGGGACATAACTTTCTCCCGAGCCTGGATAAGCCACAGTGCTTTCTGGATACTTGTTGATACACTTAAAACAGGTTGGTGCTGTTTTAAAATCTTCATAGATTTTAAAATGGGGGGGGGCTACAAGTGAAATTATGCACTTTTATGTCTAGGCTAAGGATAGCAGATATTTTATGAGCAGTAGAGGAGCCTATCTTCAAAAACAGGATACATCTGTGCCCTTTCTTTCTGTATGACTCATAATGCAACACATTGTCAGTCCACAGTGGGAAGCCTACCCTGAGAATCTCTGGACAGCCTGGGTGATGTGTATTTGGTGTGAAGGCCAATAATGTGTGTATTATGGTGTCTAATTTGACTTTCAGTTCTCCTACTGGCAAAATTAACAATCCCAGCTCTATCCCTGTTGTTATCATAGATTGTAATTGTCCTGGGCTGTTATTGTGTAGAAATTATTAAACTTTATCCACATTAACAATAGTGGGTCCCAACTTACCCAATGAGACAGATCAAACCAAAACTAAGTCTCCATTTTGTCTCTTGTCAGAGGTTGGGCAAGAGATGGTTTAATTTGAAGGATTATCTGAGTCAAAACAAATGTAACCATCCAGTAATTCACAAGAAAAAAATGCTTTATTTCTTCCCTTTTTTGCTTGAATTGCTTTGTGAACCCTCAGATTCATTCATTCAATGCAGGCCAAATGAGGCCCTGACCACCAATAAACACACACAGTGTTAGATGGAGGCTACTGATTGTCTCTTATTTCTTCAGGGTAATTAATGTGGTAATAAATTAGTGATGTTTAAAAGGGTTACGCCCTCGAATGTCAGCATATTGTTGGTGTCGATTTCATCTCCCTCCAGGAGGCTGCAGAGCTGTCCTCTCTGAAACCCCAGCTGGACGAGCTTGGGGTCCCTCTGTACGCTGTGGTGAAGGAGGACGTTGGCACTGAGATCCAGAGCTTCAGACCATACTTCAAGGGCGAGATCTTTGTGGATCACAAGGTACTTATTTCCAGCCTTGGTTTCTCATCTCGTCCTTTCATGTTTTCTCCCTGATTCCTTCCATTATGTTTTGGCTTTGTTTGTCATTTGCAGCAAGTTTTCTATGGTCCTAAACAGAGGAGAATGGGTCTGGGTCTGGGCCTTGTTCGTCTGGGTGTTTTACGAAACCTGGTCTTCACTGGGAGGAAGGGCTACCAGGGCAACAGAAGGGGGGAAACTTTCATTCTTGGTGGCTTGTTTGTCATTGGAGTAGGAATACAGGTAAATTGAAAAAAAAAAAGTCAATAAAACCTACTGAGTCATTTGTGGCAATAGATCATTTATTAATTTTGCACTGATGTCTCCCCTCTTATTCAGGGTATACTGCTGCAGCACAGGGAGAAGGAGTTTGGAGACAAAGCAGATCTTTCTTCCATCCTGGAGGCTGCAAAGAAAATTAACAAAAGCCAATGAATTGGAGAATATTTAAAAATGTTTAAATCACAGTAGTAACAGGGAGTTTCGCTGGTCTTTATATTTACACTTCAGTTGTTTGTGTTTTGTTTGGTTGCTGTGTTAAATGTTCATTCATGAAGGTCTGTGTCTAAACCTGTGGGGGGAGGCAGACCTGATGCTGAAAACCAACACAAAACCACAATGTTAAAATAAAAGATTCATAATAAATATGAAACACAACATAACACGTCTGTTAAATGTGAAATCTTGAGGTCTTTGTTGATAACACACTTGCTCCTATCAAAACACGGTTTCAGAGTTGCACTGTAACTTGGTCTGATATGATCAGTAGCTTATGGTTAATAATGTTAAATAACAACCCCTTTTGTTTGCTCAGGTTAACATTGATATTCACTACATTCTAGCATTTACTCTTATCTTGTTTTTACAGTGGCCACTCTTACTCATAAGTCATAGTCTCACTTTCAATGTGTGGACATTATCCAAAATACCAGTGATGACAAGGAGCTGAGTCATTTAATCTGAATTAGTTTGGATATAAGATGTAACTAATACCTTCATGCGTGTTTGCCTAAGATGTTTTTGCTCTCCAAAAGCAGCTCTCTCATATTTTCAAACAGTAAAAAGGCTGCTCAGAGAAACAAGGTTATATAGGTGGAGGTCAGTCTTAGGTTTGCAGGGATACTATGTGTAGCATGTACCGAAGTACAGGGTATTGTTGAAATGTTATGACTGATCAACTGTCCTGTGTCCTTTTATCTGCATACATGTTTTCGTGCAGCTAATGTGATAAATGCTTTATATGGAGTGTGTCTCTTGAAGTCATCTGTCATTTTATAATTTTTTTTTGCAGTGCAATTTTTTTTTTGCACTGAATTAAATAGTTTATTATTAATATAATAGTTACTTTACCTTCCCAGTTGCTCTCACTCTTCATAGAAAGTTCAGACAAGTGGTCAGTTGATTGGTGTATTGATGGTCCAATCAAATAATCTCAATTAACTTCAGTCCAGCCAATCGACGCGGCCTGGGGGCGGGGCTTTGTCCTCATCCAGGTGCGTTAGAGTCATTTTACTCAACCTGGACTCGGGTTGGAGAATTAGCCGGTTTCATGCTGTTTATTTACAGGCTACAGGATGGATGTAAAGGACACAAGGACACTTTGTGTTTCCTTTTCACTGTCTGTTGTCTCATAGTCTTAATATACATTAAATGAGATACTGTCTGCGGTGTTTTCGGCTTTGAAGCGTAAAATGTGGTAAGTATTTTTGTTTTTTCACCTCTTGCTTTCCGCTGTTGTCGCACACACGAGGTATTGTTGCGGAATAGATACTAAAGTGAATGGAGCACATTTACCTGATAAATGAGTCGCAGGTAAAATTGGTTTAATGTATGTTTTTATGTCAACTTTGGCGCTGACAGAGGGAAAAATAGCCTCTTTGACGCTTTTTGGCACCTGTCCCGGGTGGGAGGAGGGGGGAGGACCCCAAGGTGAAGCCATGAGGACAGACTGTTATCACGGGTTAAGTTTAGTGACTTGTAACCATGGTGTCGACACCATGTGACGTCCTGACTCTAAGTGGGTCAGGTGTGAGCTAAATAAAACGATCAAATCCTATTTCTAACCTCACCTGCAGCCACACGTGTTCCTCTTGACATTCAAGACGCTTGTACTTGTTCATGCGTTTGTGTATTTGATGTGTTTGTTTATACACAAACTGTTGCTTTGAGACTCAGGTGACAGGTGAGAGAGATGCAACATGGGCAGGAATGGACCAAAGTGTGACTCCAGGAAGAGTCAGCTGTCATGTCACAAAGCAACCTGCATCAGTGAGTCGGACTCTCCTGTATTTCACTGCTCTAGTAGGCTCCTACACAACACCACACGAATAATCACATGATAGCTTCAGCATGCAGGGAACATGGAGGACACAGAATTTCCTGAGGATCCCCTTCCTTCTGCTCTATGCTGCTATAGACTCCTCCACCCGGAGCTGAGCCCCCGGTGGAGCGTTTGTGTGAAGGGGGACCCTGCCAGCCTCCATGGCTCATTCGTCAGACCTGTCCCGCAGGGAGAAGACCCCTGGGATCCAAGGGTCGCATACAGCTACCCGCAACCTCTTACGGAAGAAAGAGCAGCGCCACCGTGGAATCCGATCCTCCTCACCCATGGGACGGGTCATCCTCATCAATTCTCCTGTGGATGGTGAGGAGCAGCTGTGCTTGCAGCTCATGAAGTGGATATTACAACCTACAGTAGACAAACACTGCTTTAGTCTTATAAGCCTAGCAGACAAATAAATTGTTGGTGTCTGTTTGGAAAGTTTTGGCCTGGATTACTTAAAAAAAAAAAAAATCTGAGACACTAACACATCATTAACTGTAAATATTTACACCAAATATCTTAGCACAACATCTTTATTATTATTGCAGTAACCTTAATACCTTAATACCACTTTTATCATAAATGTACATGTTGTATTTCCCTTTTTATTTCCACCTTTACAGCCTTATTTTTTATGGCTGTTCAATTAGAATACGAACTATAGATAAAAATCCTGTGCACGTATCATACATACCAGGTATGTATTAAGAAATATTCAGTCTGCAACATAACACCGATGTCTCACAGGCAATGTTCGGCATGCCAGATGTTCCCAGAAATGTGTCATTTTGAACAGCAGAGGCCAAAAGACCTAAGACTACTTAATATTTATCATAACATGAGAGGAAAATATGCATGAGATGATGTTTGTGCAATGTTATCTGTATAACCCAAATCAAAAATGTCCTGCTAAGGGCTTAACAGACTATAAAACCCTGTATCATCTGACAAGGATAAGGTAAGACCCCCAGTGCTGCATGGTAGAGGACCACTGATGTATATTAACAAATTGTTAACTTTAACAGTTAAGGAATGTCCATCACCATTAGTGACCATCAGTGACACAGCATCCATGTGGTGTATTTAGGTGGAGATGACAGTGAGGACCTTCATACGATCACAGTGGATAAGAGTGTGGATGGAAAGCTCGGCTTCAGCGTCCGCGGAGGCTCCGAACATGGCCTCAGCATCTTCGTCAGTAAGGTGGAGGACAACAGCACAGCAGGTATATGAATTACTACTAAAAGGAAATGAGGAAATGTTGTATATAATTAATCTACTGAGAAAAACTTGTCATTTGTCACTAACTGATGACAACTGTTGTGCTTGTGTGAGTGTTTCATTCAGTATCTGTGCATGTTTTTCCTTTGTTGGTTAACAGAGGAAGCAGGTCTGCTTGTAGGCGATAAACTAGTGGAGGTGAATGGCATCAGCCTGGAGAGCATCACCATGAGCAGCGCTGTGAAGGTCCTGACGGGAAACAACAGGCTGAGGATGGTGGTTCGGCGTGTTGGCAAAGTCCCCGGCATCCGCTACTCCAAGGAGAAGACCACTTGGTGATGAAGGACTTCGTCTTTGGATAGCAGCTCAGGCTAAAATCGTGTGGTTCTGGCTGAGGTGGATAATCAGTGTTGTGTCCTGTTTATTTTTTCAGGGTGGACTTAATACACAGGCGTATGGTGGTGGAGGAGAGTGGACGGACACCTTCAGAGGCCAGCTCAGGCAGCGCCCTGCAAAGGATTGTCCACCTTTACACCACCTCAGATGACTACTGCCTGGGCTTTAACATCCGTGGGGGAAAGGAGTTTGGTCTGGGCATCTATGTCTCTAAGTAGGTACCTCTGCCACAGAAAGTGAGAGGCATGTTAACACAGCTGACATGGATTTGCAAAGGGAGGACTCGTGTATGAAAATGTAAAATTTGATGTTGTAGATGATGTTTTTGTTGTTTTCCTTTACAATATAACATTTATTCAGTAAACATTGTTTACCTACATTTATTGAGCTGATTATGTTCACATAATAATTATTTTCATTGACAGTAAATTGCTGGACTTTCTTCCTGCTTAATTGATTTATTGTGTAAAATGTACAAAAATGCAAACTATGCATTATGATTGTTTAGTCTTAGATCATATTTTCTCTCCAACTTTCCTAAACCTAAAAATTAATATTTAGTTCACTACTATACATGAGGCTATGCAATAGACTCCCCTCATGGCGCTGCAGGACTCAGGAAATCGTTTGTACCTACAATAATTTTTAATGAACTTTTATTGCTATTGTTATTTGTGTTATAATTATTATTATTAGAGACCCAATATTATTATTATTATTATTATTATTATTGTTGTTGAAGTGATTTGTCTTTTTACCTGAGCTGATTGACAACATTTTCCCTCTGGAGATAAATAAAAATCTATCTATCTATCTATCTATCTATCTATCTATCTATCTATCTATCTATCTATCTATCTATCTATCTATCTATCTATCTATCTATCTTTATGTGGCAAAGAAAAGCTATGACAAGCAGATGTTTGTTGAAAATAAAAGTAACTTAAATTAATCAATTATGATTTAAAATTGTTTCTGATTATTATTCTGTCGATTGACTAATTGGTCCATGTCCCCAACTTTAGATAAAGTTCATCTTCAAGTTATAATAAAAGATCATAAAAAACAAAATTAAATTAATTTTAATTAAACGATTCGTTAGCCACAACTAATTTATATCTGTTCCTCTCCTGTCTCGTTGTCTTAGACTGGATCCTGGTGGTTTGGCTGAGCAGAATGGGATAAAGATGGGGGACCAGATCCTGGCTGCCAACGGAGTGAGCTTCGAGGACATCAGCCACAGTAGTGCTGTGGAGGTGCTGAAGAGCCACACACACGTCATGTTGACCATCAAGGTGAGAACAATGTTGATGATGATGATGATGATCCTGAATTCATAGCAGACAACATGAGAGCCCCTAAAGTACTGATTAAATCAGCACAGATTAAAATATATGTTTTTGTAATATAACATTGAGTGACACAGTGTCTCTAAACAGGGAAACATATCTAATGTCTTTCAACCTCAGGGAAAAAGCTTTTTAGTGACTTTTAATGCAGAAACATAGAGAGAGTGAGAGCCTTGGTCTTGTCTAACGCATTGGTAGAAGTTAAGTAGTCTCAGATGAATGTTTGGTGTTGACGTCAGTGTTAAGGACGAGCTGAAGAGGCTGTATCACCTTCCATAATGACTCTGTGTTATTAGAAACATGTTCTTTCATTACTCCTTCGATTAAATGAATCTGACCCGTTCTCTCCCTTTCAACTTTAATTCTCTCACACATGAAAACTGAATACTAACTACATGAGTTGCGTTGCTACACAGTGGATATGACAGCAGCATCGGTGGTGTGTGTGTGTGTGTGTGTGTGTGTGTGTGTGTGTGTGTGTGTGTGTGTGTGTGGCAGGGCTGACAGCTGGCATGCAGTTGTAATATTCCTTGCTCACTTTACTTGTCTGAGCTTGGGTTTCGCGCTGTGAAAAATAGCCAGGCCGTGTGCATTATTCACCAGGCAGCTGGGATCAGGTGCTGATCAAAGCATAGAGCCTGTGTTTTGTGCAAGTTACGTTTCGGGATCCCCTCGTTTGGCCACATGGAAACCAAACCAGGTAGCAGAGTTGAAAGCAGCCAGGCCAGCAAAGGTTATGAGAAAGTTGAGAGAGGAAATGTGCTTCCCTAGGAACAGGATGATGTGTGTGTTTTTGGGTCTCTGTGGTTCTAGAGTTAATCTTTATCAAATATAGCGATCCCATAAAAGTTTCAAGGTCTCTACTGTATCTCATTTGCGTATCTGTGGCCATATCTACACAGGAAGCCGGACGATACCCTGCATATAAGGAGATGGTGGCAGAGTACAGGTGGCTCAATAAGTGTATGTATCTTTTTATTTTCTTCCTCCTGTTTCAAGTTATAGAAATCTACAATCCAGACACAAAGAACAGACAGAAGTTGTTAATGATCTTGTTTTCTTCCCCAGTGGCCAATGGTACTCAGAAATCTTCCTCCCAGGGTTCAGACTCCAACTCCTCAGCTTCCTCTCTGTCCTCTGGGACTCCGGTCAGCTCTCTGAGTGGCCTGTCTCAGGTCATGTTCCCCCCCAGCCTGCCGTTTGGCTCAGACATGGTGGATGTCTGCATCTCCACCGAGGATCAGAGGTTTTTTTTCCCCTCACATTTGGGCTAATCATCAGCAAGAAATAGTACCTAAATAAAACTCAATACATACTTGGGCTTTTTAAATCACGTGTGTTCAAATACAGACTAGACCAGAGTTTATTATAGTGTTTATTATAGAGTGTTTTTTTTTTTTTATGTCCAGGTCTGAATCTGAGCGGACTGAGACTGCCATCCAGACAGACCTTCCTCCTGAGAGGATGGGTGCAGACACCACTCGCAGCCTGGGACGCACCACTCTGCTCAAAGACACAGTGATTCGTGGTGAGGAGGACAGGCGGAGAAGAGAGTCGCCCAAGACGGCCATGCTGCTGGCTCTCAGCAGGCCGAGCAGACCAATCAGCAGGTCGCAGAGCCAAGTCACTGTGGCAGGTGAGACGGGGACTTGCATAACAAGAATGAACAGATGAACCACATGAATGACCTTGTGTTGTCACATCATAGAGATCAAGCAGAAGAAAGAGAAGAAGCAGAAAGAAAAGGACCCAGAGGTGAAGAGCACCCTACAGCGCTCAAAGACCTTCGTTAACCTGCTGTTCAAGGGTGGTCGCAAGAGAGACACTTCCAGGGGGCGCTCCAAGTCCCCGTCCTCAGACAGAGCAAGCAAAGGTAACTGTTTGCATGTCCTCTAATAAAATGTTCTCTGCGAAGGGGGGTTAAAGTACGAAAGATAAACATTTTGGTAAAACATGAACTTATTTTTGGTGCTCTGAGTAGACAGGGAATCAAAATATAATTAAAATTGCAGTATAGCCAAATGCAATTTCCAAATTGCAGGAGCTGGAATTTTTTTAACAAAATCTAAAATGTGACATTGTCGTGCACCTACAAACCACATTCTCCAGAAAAAAGGATATTTTTTAATATTTAATATTTTTATTTGGTACAAGATTCAACAAAAATCACAATCATTTCATATCTTTTTTTTTTTTTTTTTTTTTCAGTGAAGATGAAATGCAAAACTGATTATTCCAACAAACATTACATGCCCTGATTCTTCCGACATCATTTTGTTGTTTCCAGAGGGACGACAGCACAGCGTGATGCCAAATTCAGAGATGCTTGGAGTGGTTGAGGACATGGCCCGCAGGCTGCTGACTGAGGAGGAGGTGGCTGCTGTGATGAAGACGTGTCAGAGGGTAAGAAGCTTTGCAGACGGAGACTGAGACTGTAGTGATGTTTGTCTTTACAGCGTTTACCACAGACTTCTTTCACGACATATTTCCATAGTAATAACTTGAGCCTTTATCAACTGGATACTGAAGAACTGATATGACTGTTACAGTACATAGCAGAGCGGTCAGTGGAAAACTTGATACGCCACCTGCTGGTTGTGCTGGACCGACCTGAAAAGCTGCTGCTGCTGAGAGAAATCAGGTAAGAAGAACAGAACAAGGGAATAATTACACCTACTGATGCAATATGACAATTAACTATGATCTGAAATGTGTTCATCATAAGGCCATCCATCTGTCATCTTCATATTACTGCTAAACTATAAAATAAACCTAGAAATCAAAATTTCCCCTTATGTAGATTTTCTCTATGTGAAGTAAACATGGATAAACCATTTTGATCGGATCATGTGTAAATGCAGCCACAGAAACAGTGGTATTACAAATACTACCAGAGGGGGATTTAGAATTTTTCAGGATAATCATCTCAAATCTAAATGTTTCACAATGAGACACTGAAGACAAATTAAAATAGATCTGTAATGTAAAAAAAAAAAAAAAAAAGGCTTAGCATTTGTTGCCTTTTTTCCCAGAATGCTGTTTCCTCCTTCTGACCTGAGCGTATTCAACAACATGGTGACTCCCATTGAAGTCGAGGCCTACGATATCCTCAAGTATCGTTCAAGTGAGTGTGATACAGGCTGAATTTTCACAGCATCTGAGCTGTTTTCTCAGTTGTTCATTAAATACAATCAGGATGCCCATAAACATGAATATGGAGCAGACAGAACTGCAGTAGTACTGAGGTTATTCACCTTTTAAACATGAGTGACATGTTGTGGTCATGGCCTTTTGCAGGGCAGATGAAATGTGGTGCTGCTCAGTATAAACTAAAGTGAAATTGCAGTTAAATCCGATTCTAATGCTAATGCTCTGTTTAGTTAAGTGCTGTTCATTCCTTCATGAGCTTCTTCTTTTCTGTAAATCAGGTTCCCTCTCACTTTTTGTGTTTCAGTTCGAACTCCTCCTCTTCGCTCTCCTACATCAGGTCGAGCACCCAAACGACGCCTCATCACTCCCATCCCAGGTCGGTGCCTTTCACCCTCACTGCAATGTTAGTTTCCTGGGAGCAGTTTTCCAGGAGGCTGGTAGTTTGTTTTTGCTTTAAAAGGTGGCTTTGATTATTGAAAATTGGTATAATGTTCAATATTATTTTCTTTAGAACTGATTATTAACAATTGATGAGGGCAGTGCAACCAATATGGAGTCTATTTCTGCCAATAAGGGAAATATGATTCTGTTAAATTAAAAACATACAAGTGAAATTAAAATTGTCACCAAGTCAAATAATTAATTTTATCTTTTAATTTTTCAGTGCCTGTTGAATTGGCTTCCATATATCTGCTCTCTCACACCACAACCTGAGTTAAATGTGCACAGAAGATGGGGAAAAAAGATGCTGACTGATGCTTTTCTCTTCAGATTACCAGGGAGGCTTTGAGCTCCACAGTGCTGAGGAGGTGGAGAGGGAGAGCCACCTACTGGAGGAGCTGGAGAAGCTCAGTCTGTCTGGGCCCCAGGGATCCAAGGAGAGGCCCCACAGCTCCAGATCCTTCACTCCCCTGCTGGACATACCAGTTGATGGATATAACACAGAGCCCAAACATCTCAGACCCCCCTCTGCCAGTTCAAAGCCTCCCAACTGGCTGCTGTCCCGCAGCAGCAACTCCCACCCATCTCTCCGGACAGACATCGGCACCATTCGCTCTGTGCACTTTGACGAGGTTTCACTGCACTCGACTTCAGACAGGGCGGACACAGAAAGAGGAAAGTCCCTGTTCAGCAACAGCCGCTCTAAAGGCAAAAAGGAGAAAAGTGGAGACAGGAGTAAAGAAACTGTGTTCACACTGCAGACTGCCGCTCGCAGGAGTCGGCCCTTGTTGTCACAGGTGTTTGGTTTGAGTCCAGATCAACAAGTTGGCAGCGAACAGATGAACGGCCACCAGGCGTCCTCTGAGAATGGACTCGATGACCCTGAACAGGAGTACGAGCTCAAAACCGTCAGCATCTCCAAGACCAAACAGTCACTGGGTAAATGTGTTCAGGCAGCTCTGTCAGTTAATGTCTGTCAATTTGTTGTAATTTAAAAGTCAGTTCATTCGTTAAGTTAAAGTAACACTAAAACTGAACATTATCTTTGTAAAGGTGAAATATATGGCTGAGGTGTTGTATTGGATTGCATTAGATCGTATGGATGTACCTAATAATGTGGTCACTGACTCAGCACTAGATTTAGTTTATTTATAAATTATCTTCAATGATATTACTTCACTTTTCATAGATGCTGACATCAAAATACACATTGTATATGTATAAGTATCACACTAGACTACACAACGCTGCAAAACACTTTATGCACATTTCCCTTTGTTTTTACGATTAGTACAACTTAGTACTTCTGATCTACACCTGCTGCTGTAGCTGCATAAAATATAAAGTACATGACTGACTGCCACTCCTGTTGTTCTGCTGCTGCAGGCATCAGCATATCTGGTGGGATGGAGTCAAAGATTCAGCCGGTGGTGAAGATCGAGAAGATCTTTCCTGGAGGAGCCGCCTCCACCTGTGAAGTGCTTAAGGTAACACTGTCACTGACCAGGGTTCTTCTGCAGGGTTCACAAAGTTAAATTTAAGATCTTTTTAATACCATATTAAATGCAATTTAATATCCGTTTTGTGATCATAATGTCCAAAGGTTTTGTAGTGTTTTTCAACTACTTTGCTGAAGCAGCAGAAAATGCATGGATGTAAAAACCAATTAAAAAGATGAATTGAAACTCTTGAAAATTAAAGCCAGAATCGATATTTTCCAACTATCAGATGAGCTTCCTGCTGAGATGGTGCTGATTGAAACCCATTGTCACAAAAGTCCCACTGTAAATCTAGACCAGACAGCCCATAATAATCCTAAAAACATTTTATAATTAACATCACTGCTTTTGGCAAGCAAGAAAAAATATTCGACTTTGTATCTACTAAAGCTATTGATGAAACTGCAGATATCCTGCTGACTGTTTCTTCCTGTTTGTTTGAACTTCGATGGTTTGTTTCGTCCTTTACTGTATCTGTCTTAAACCATCCATCTCCTGTCTCCAGGCTGGATTTGAGTTGGTGTCTGTGGACGGAGTCTCCCTGCACGGAGTCACCCATCAGCATGCTGTCGATATCATCCGGAAAGCCTTCAGCAACAAGGCCAAAGACCCCATGGTGTTTGTGGTCAAAGTCCCCAGAAACATTTAGGAGGAGACTGAGGTGCACGTCATGACTGGAGATAAACGCCTGTGGGATTTATCACGGAGACGTAAAAACTCAAACTCACACCTGAAGCACTGCTGAGCTCTGAGGTCAGGTATGTGATTTTTGCCATTCATGTTGAAGTTGGGGATAATGACATGGACACTGGGGACTGAGCTGCAAAACAAACGTGGCCTAAAGCGGCAGATCATTTGAAGGTTTTGCTCCTGATGCCTTAATGTCACTTCCCAGGAGCCAATGCCTGTCAAGTACGTTTTTTTATTTTATACATGTCAAGTTGTGTAAGATCCGTCATTGTATAAAACTGATGGAAAAAGAGGATCAGCAGCATAATGTCTGTGCTCCTATTGTTGAGTGCCTTTAAAAGCCCTGTGGACTGAGCATGTTAAATAGTTAATAATACTCCTGATTGTTAAATTGTTGACCTGCAGGAGGCAGACGTGAGCCGAGGAATACTTTGAGCAGCTCTGTATGTCTAACCAGAGCACAAACCTCAAAACATTATCTTAATGTAAACGAGACCAGCGCTGTAGAAAAAATAATCCAGGTTGCCATTGAAGAGAATAAGACAGATAAAACTCTTATTTCTTGGTTGACCTAAATGTACACCTGGAAAATATTAACTTAAGATTCTTATTTCTGTAAAAACTCAGGATAACAAAGATGACATTGTGTAATAAGTGTATCATTTGGTGCAATAACACAGTAAAGGTGAAAATACTTCAACTTCTTCCCAAGTCAAATTCATAGTGGAACAAGTCTCCACAGACAGCAATTAAAGTTTGTCTTTTTTTTTTTAATTAAAAACATAGGTTTGTTCAAGAAATGTACAGCATGAAAATATACATTTAATGTCTTCATACAAATATTGCGGATTATAAAATTACACTGAGGAACTAGAACACACATCCACACAAATATTAATATACAGGCAACTGTATCTGTACTGAAGGAGCAAAATATAATGTGTGCGACATTGCTTTGGTCTATTCACAGTGGCTATGTTTGTATTTGTTTGAGATGGACAGACAACGATCTCCAGAAGAAAACTTTACACTTTGATTAGTCAGGGTTATTTACAGGGGATTATATTTTAATCAGCAGTGACAGAGGAACGAAGTGTCCCTTTGTGGTGTTAGGAAGTAAATATACATGACAAAGCTCCTCTACTTTAACGGTCGATGGAAACACAGTTGCATCATGGTCCAAGTACTTTGACTTGACACCAAATCGCCCATCATCCAGTGCATGATCACTCATCCACAGTTACCGATCTTCTACCACGTCTTACACAGAATAGCACTCAAGTAGTTTCTCTAATGATCAGACACAAGAGCCGAGTGGCTGTGCTTCACTCTCCATTGAATGTGTATTTCTGTTTTACTGGGACAATAGATTGAATTTAAGTATAGTTCCGGCCTAATGCAAGCAGCGAATGACTGACGTTTAAACATTAGAGTTGGGAGAAATGAAAGGATAAAGTGTACCATGAGTATAAAATGTCAAAAATTAGATATTATTTTCCTGTTTATACTGTGGTCGTCACACCCACCTTCCCTTGAATATCTGGGACTGAAGCCAATCACAGCTGACATTGAGCAATTGTGGGGTCACCAGATCGTTGGTCTATCATAGGGCAGACATATGGAGACAAACAACCAGTCACACCTAAGGGCAATTTTAGTGTCGCCCATTAACGTGATGTGGACGTTTTTGGTCTAACCCACACAGACACAGGGAGAAGATACAAACTCCACACAGAACGGCTCCAGCCATCCGGCATCAAAACAATTTACTTTTCCTCCTGTTATGGTGTTAATACTTGTCAGTCCTTTACATTGATGTAACCACATTTTTGAACGCGTTTAAATAGTTTAGCTACAAACAAACACTTGACGTAAGCAACCTTTCTCAATAGGCCTTTATCACTTTAACCTGTCACAGTAGGAAAAGCACAGATTTCAATAATGAAACTAATGATGGCAGAATTTCATTCAGCTGCTTTAGTCACAGGGTCCTGGGTTGTGTCCTGAATCACTCCCTCATTCACTGCTTCCTCCACAGACACTCAGTAGTTGACTCTATAATGAGTTAAGCATTGGAAAAAACATTCAACTAATTTTATTGTTATACACAGTTTGTATCTGGTTTCCCTTGTAATGAACTGCTACAATTACAACATAACAAAAGTAGCTAATTTAGGCCGTTTATCTGGTGTGAGCACACAGTTAACTCTCGAGCTAACACCCTGGAGTGATGAATGAACATTAATAACTCGAGTAATTTCTTCTACTGTTGTGTGAACGTGGTGGAATATATATAGTAAATGAATGGGGAGTGATTTCAGACAGTCCTGTTAGTTTGCTGACTCACTCTCACACTGGGACACTTGAGTAAAACAGATCCCTCATTGCTGTTATTAGTTACACTTGTACTTGAAAAAGGTCTGTTTATTTTCCAGCACATTTACTATTGCACGATAATCAGTATAACACGTAAATATCTGCCAATAAATGTTTTTATCCTTATCAGTCACTCCTACAGTAAACGAGAAATTATGCAAGCCGATCTTCTGCAGACAGTTTGAAAAGGCTTGTTTTAAAGAGGACTCAGATCATCTGACGTGCACTGGATGTAAGGTGTTATGGCAGTATTTGTTCCACGTATGTTGTTGTTTCATTACATTGACTGTACAGGTGATAATGATATTTCCACCCAGGATGTAAGAGTAGAATTTAATGTTTCCCTCAAACTTGACTTAATAATAGTCTGGAAACTTCTAAAACTATTCAGAAACATCACATTTGTGCCATATGTGGTTGGAAAATTTTTTGTTGTTTGTTTTTGTGTTGACTTAATAATTCACCTTGCTGCTGCTGTGGGAGGGAATTAGACATATTTTGGAAACGTCTAGTGTTTGTTCTGAGAAAGAAAACATAATTCTCTCCACATCGAATGAAGCCACCGTCATTAGTTCCTCGATCCGATGCACTCACTCCTATGACACGGTGGATGTGTGGTAGCATTTGACAATAGCGTGGGCTCCATTTAAATTAACAGTACTAATGAGAGCCGACTGCAAACACAGAGTGGGAAGGTAGTGCTAATCCCAGTAGGGGAAGTGGAGTCATAACCAACACAGGAGGAGGATGGTGAAAGGTTGGTGAGGTTACTCATACACAACAAATCTTCCACAAATGCCTAAAACTGTGCAATAGAGCAGGACGCTGATGTCCAGTTAGTAAATTTAAACACTAACAGACATGAACAGAGGACCTACGAATGACTAATACAGGTCATTGGCTTGTGAAGTGGTGCTGTGGAGAATACACCAACAAGACAGAACTAAGGTCTGGCTGATTTTACACTGAAATGTTTTTTTTTTTTTACATCTGTGATACCAGTCTGTGGAAACCGTCTGCACATGTGACAGAGACCAGGTCTGTGATATGTAGGTGGAAAACCTCAGCTGACAGTAGTGCAAATCAAAAGATGGAGTGACACAACGGTCATATTTCTGTGGCTGCGATCTCGTCAAAATTTATCTCGTTGCCGCTGCCTTCGTCGTCCTCTCTGCTCTCCAGTTCCTGGCTGAGGTCCTGCAGGAGCTGCTCCAGCTCTCGGTTCCTGCGATACATCTGGACATAGTTCTGCTGCAGCTGCTTCTGGTAGCGGATTACTTTGTCCTTCTCCTCCTGCCATATCCTGCGCTCCTCCTCGAAGCTGCCCATTTGTTGCTCAGCCCGCTGGCGCTCGAAGTCCAGCTCCGCCCTCATCCTGTCCATCTGCACCTTCATGTTCTGCAGGGCCTCGCTGCTGCTCTGCCGCTGGGCCTTCGCCTCGTCACTTTCATAAGCGAGCAAGTGCTCCTCTGCTTCCTGGAACACCTGACACTGTCGGTTTCCTGGGCCCTGATTGGCCAAAGCATCTCTGAGATGAGCCAGCTCTCCCTCAAGACGTCCTACCTTTTCTCTGAGCAGCTCTGCTTCGCTCTTGCGACGCTGAAGCTCGTTTTCACACACCTCTAGCTCCAGGGTTCGTGTGCGGGTTACGCCGTGAGCCTCCTGGAGCAAGACCTGGGTGTTTGTCAGCTCGCCACGCGTCTCTCTGAGTTGACCCCGCAGTGACACGATCTCCCCCACACGCTGAGCTAACTCTCCCTGCACCTCCTTCAGCTGCTGCTTCAGCAACGAGATTTCCCCTGACTTCTGACAGACCTGAGGGCGGAGAAACAGTGACATTCAGGTTGTATGTTAAGCTCAGCAGAGCACAGATACAGCTTTACTGTGCACCAGCAAATACTGTAACAATGAGCTGATTAATTAGTTGGCTGAAAATTAACAACTAGCAATACTAATGAGAGTTACTAATATGAGTAAAATGCAAAAGGTTGTTTTATTATTATAAAAAAAAATGTATTATTATAATTGTTTGGTCTGTAAAATGTCAGAAAATAATAAATTGATTGTCAAAAATTCCCAGACTTTAACTGTCCAGGCTTCACTCAAACCCAAGCTGCATATGCTTTACACCCTGGTTGATGTGTGAAACTTCACTGGTCTACAAAGCCTCATCTGAACAGTGTTTGAGTTTAACAGTGACCAAACATGATCACGTTTCTCTTGCTAGCAGGAGCCTGTAACAACAGTTGAATAATTAAAGAAGCTGTGAGGTGAAACTCTTCATCCTCCCTGTGTGAAAAAGACAATAATGCTCAGTCAATCTTTCTCAACACTGAGCATTTAACATCTTTAGACTAGCCGAAAATATTCTTTGTGGCATGATTGTGTTATTTCAAACAGCATAGAAGAACAGCCCGTTCCACTACTATACAAACTGATGATAAATAATTCTTTTCTATGCATTTCTAAAGCAGCATCTGCTACATTTTGTCAAAATTATCACATTATTTCATCACATGAACAGATAAGGGATTAACGCCTTAAAAACAAATAATCATGTTAAGCTCTGTATCCTTAAGTATACTGATTGATTGATAACAGATACTGAGTTAAGGGACGGACAGGAAATGTAAGATCTATGGATCCATCTACCGATGGCTACCCCCAACCTTCATTACAGAACTTGGACAGTGCTCAGTGTCACCCTAATTTAATACGCGAGGCATTTTTAAGAGCTGCTCACCTCCCACTTGGTCTCCTCCAGCCGTGGCCCCAGCTGGATCTTCTCATGCTCATAGGAGGTGCAGCGCTCCTCCAGCTGCTCCCTCTCCTTCAGAAGCTGAGCAAAGTCCTCCTGCAGCTTCTTCTTCTCCTGCTGCAGCTGATAAACCTGCAGCCATTTCACCAAAATGATCCATATGAGTTTGGTAGAAAAAAATAGATTATGATATTCATAAATAGATAAATGCATTTCTGGTTTTAGCCACCAGCTAGCTACAATTTTTATGTTGTACTGTAATGATGTAGAAAGAAACTACTAAACATCAAGTCAATACAGGCCAACGGGTGGTTTCACCTGCAACTGAAGCACCTGCTGGGTGCGCTGGGCTTTCTGCGAGGCTACCTGCATCCTGGTGGCACAGCTCTGTCTCAGCTCCTCCAGTTCCAGTTCAAAGCGTTTCTGCTTCTCCTCATAAACCTGCAAGACAAGACAGGAGACAGTGACGAAAGGGCAAATCCGTTAGCATTAACTGTACAAAAACAGGTTTTGGGATTTCCTACCCCTAATCCACCCACCTGACAAATTGCAGCTTCATTCTCATCCAGGTTGTCTCTGAGTTGCTGCAACTCCAGCTCTCTCTCCCGCAGTTTGTCCTCAAGGTCCCTTACCACCCCTTCATAACCCTCCACAGGGCCAGGGGAGCGCCCGCTGGACCCGCTGTCAGACAGAGGCTGTCCGCGACCACTTATCGACCCAGAGCCTGTGCTCTTACTGGAGGATGAGCGCCCGCTGTCAGAGTTGGAGTGTCCATGTGCACTGACTGGTGGAGCACTCTTCATGGGCTCCAGATGGCCAGCAGAGGCCTCTCCCGATGCCAGGCTGTAGCTGGCACCGCTGTAAGGTGGCAGGCTGGAGAGGGAGTTGCGTCCTGAGTCGGACAGGGAGCAGGACTGGTTGCTGCCACCACCCCCGCCACTGTTACGGGCCCCACTGTATGAGCTGCGTTTTTCAGAGCAGGAGGGTGACACCTCTCTGTGGGTGGGGCTGAGCAGGTTCAAGTTGTTTTGGCTTTCTGATGCGTTGGCACAATGGCGAGGGGAGAGGTATTGCATGGAGGTGCGGCTCTTCGGAATGACCGGTTTGAAGGCAGTGGGTCGCAGCACCGTTTTCTCCATGTTCTGGAGGAGGAAAATAGTATTGAGAAGCAGGTGGGGCTGGGTCACGTGACCAAAAAACAAATTAAAAGATCTTTTATGATGCAGAATTAAAACATTGTTTTCCTATGACTTGATGTGCAAGGCAAGTGAGCAAGAATAATAAAATATCTGCACCCCCGTAATTATGGCATTGTTATGCATATTCAAAATAATAATGAATAACTCATGACCATTCTAAAGTTCCTGCAGCAATGTTGCACATCACTGTAGGATTGTTTTATGACAGTTTATCAGAACATATTTTATGCCTTGAAAAATAGTTATATATATAATTGTTTATTGTAATAATTGTAATATTTATTGTAATATAAATATTTATCAGTAAACTCAATTTATCCAAAGTCCCACCTTCTCAAGTTTTCCTGACACAGGGATCAGTTTTGGAGGAGGTCCCCCCATATTCCCATTCAGCCCTGATCCTTCTTTAGTCTCGTCTGCGTCACTCCCTGGGCTGGCAGGTGTCACGTGGTTCTCATTCCAGTCACCTACATAGTCCTCATTCAGATAAGTGTAATTCCCATTCCCACTCTCCTTCTCAAGCCCCCTGCTGGATGTTGTGGAGCTCTGTTTCTTGAGTGGTGGGATGTTCTGCAATAAGGGATCCTGGGGGGATTCACTGCCCAGGCAGGAAGCACCTGGCGTGGGTCGTCGGACTCTTGCTCCCAGCTCAAGACCTGAGCGGTGGTCCTGGTAGGGGCCAGGACGGGCGGCTATGAGGCTGCTGACAGAGCCCATAGAATCCAGAGTGGAGGGTGGTGGTGCGTTGATGGGGGGTGAAGGGCCAGAGGCGTGTCGTCTGCGGGCTCCTCCACTGAGGCCAGGGTTGTGGGGCTCAGCAGATATGGGCAGAGCCTGAACCAGGGCCATGGTGGCAGCTCAGAGGGGTCACTCGCTCTGAGAGAGAGAAAAATAACTAACATGTTTTAATGTTTACACAATAACTCTAAATTACGTGTTACTCTTGTGGGTTCAAGTTAAATCACAAATCTTGTCATAAGAGATCTTGTATCACTACAATTCAAGTCACTAAGAACAAATTTTAGTCAAATTAAATCAAAGTCTAGTCTCAGGTCTTGCTCAACTCCCAAGTGTTTTAATGTCAGTTCATCAAGTCTCAATTCCTTATTAATTCCATGTCTTAAGTTGATTGAGTCCAACTCAAATCGATTATCATCATAGCAAGCTCTTAAGAACAAGTTTGAGTCAAGTCTTGCAGTGACCAGTCTGAAGTTAGGAGACAAGTTGCAGGCAAGTTTGCAGCATCAAGTCAGATTTCAGTAACTATCCACTAGCAAGTCTTTCCAGTTCAATCAATAATATCACCCCTGAGGTCCTTCAAGACAAGTCCAAGTCTAAGATTTAGCAATGTCAAGTCTCATGTCTTGTAATGGCCTTTTCAAGCGAGGTCTCATCATTCAGGACAACAAGTTAAGTTTCTTATCCTTAACATCAAGGTCAGGTTTCAAATCTTTCAAGTACAACTCAAGTGTCAAGCCATGTAAAATCAAGTCTCAAGTCATGAAGTTTCAGTTAGGCCTCGAGTCTTTTGAGTAAAGTCATTATCAAGTCTCAAGTCCTTCAGAACAAGTCCGGTTGAAATACTACGTTTTGCCTACCAATGAGGCCAGATCCCAGCTTTTCGCTTTTAAATCTCCATGTGTTTACGATTTTTTTTATGTCAAAAACAAATTCAGTGACAATAACTGAAGCAAAATGATATACAGTAGACTGAAGCATACAAATATCCCTCAAGACCATAGTGGCCCACACACAGAGAACCAGAACAGGCCATTCATTAAACCCATTCAAGCAGCACAAACAGGGCTTGAGGCATTCGGTTTGCGAGGCATGAGGCAGCAGAAGAAAAGGGTCTCTTTTCATTTGAGATGTAAAATGGCTTCCAACATGCTGGTATTTTCCCTGACAGCAACAAAGGCTACTGTCTCCACACATCTTATCAGCCTGAGGAATAACTAAAAGTTCATAACTGTGGATAATACCTCAAAGGAGAAGCACGGAGAAGGGGACACAGGTTGAACTTGCTGTGATACTTTAGCCATGGGGGTTGAAAGTTGCAGAGTAAATCTAACACTACACAAAAAAATATAGTTTTCAGATATAATTTAATGTAGAAGGCTCCAGAGCTGACCCACTTACTCCGTTTTTCACTCCCGCACTCTCACATGACTGGTTGTAAATATTGACACTATAACTGGCACATACAAACTATGATATCAGTAATCTGTCCCACGGATGGTGAAAAGTCAAGTGTTGTGTGGAGAACAATGGCCCACAGTACGCATGATGATGAAGTCATGGTGCACTGACAACAACACCAACACCAGAACCAGTTGTGCTCTGAAAACATCATCATGCTGAGGCACACAGTATGAGGATATCAGACGGGTGTGTCCGCATCTTGAGTTCCAAGCTCATCAGACAAGTCAAGAACATGTAGTTTGTTGGTGGATCCCTGCAATGTCAAAAACAAAAAAAAAATCTGGGCCTGTATTCATCAAAATAGACTTATTTAGTAGAGTAGCTAACTGTCTGATAATACTGGGATAAATATATTAATAAAAACAATAATACATTAATGGAAGCGGCATAGTTAATAGAGTTGTTCTAGTTAGTTATTTGCATCTTAGATTTGATGGATGTTACTCCAATTTTTCTTCTTGGCATTCATCAGGGGTGCAAGCAAGAATAAATCTGACACCGACATGAATCTGACAGGGACTATCCAGTCACTGTTAAAGCATCTTCACTGTTTGTGCTTGTCTATGTGGTGCTAAATTGTCATGATTTTGTGGTTTACTGACACACCTCATCTACAAAGAGCAGATTGTCTCTTTCCAGTTCAGCCAATTTCCTTTTATTACCAGCCATGTGTGGCTCGTACTTTCATCTTGTGAGTCTGTGTGTGAGTGTGTCATGGCAAAATGGTGAGACACCTACTGTAGGACAGCCACAGAGGTGGTTTTGAGTACTTTGGCAGGTGTTTTTAAGTCTATAGCAAGACTTGTAACTAGGACTGTGTCACAACAGTGAAAGTCATGAATGTAGTTGTGAAATTTTACAGGTTTTAAGATGGATGTGATCTGACCCATAAGCACTAAGTGCTCATGCAATAATGAAGTAATGACTACAGAGTATTCATTGGTTTGAAAGTCAACCTGTTGACAGCCATTGCAGCTGTGCAGTCTAATCCTATTGCAAAATTGCCTCTAATTTTACTCCTATTATAGACATTATGTTATTATATTTTTGAAAGGGAGATTTAAATGATTTCACATTTTAAAAAATATTAACACTTGCAGAGCTACAGTTCACTAAATAAATTAAGGATTTTATTTAAAGTAATGTACAATATCAGCTCTTAAGATCACTTAAGAGTTGTTCTTAAAAGATAATTCAACACTTGTTGGTGAACAAGTTAGTACTTTAGAGACCTCTGAGGTGTAATTATTAGTTTAATCCAGGACTTTTCATCTTGACTCACCTACTCTGAAACACTCCCTATTGATACACTGAAGATGAAAAAGACCTGAGGACGAAGGCAAAGAAGACGTCCATGTTGGCAGCTCGTAGGGAGGATGGCTAATAAGGTGAAAGAAGGGCTGACAGCATGCATGCTGGCCAGACACATTTGTAGCCTCACCAGCCAGGACAGGGCTACGCCAAGTAATTTTCCAACCTGCCAAGTTTACTGAGAGCGTACGAGGATACTACTGCGATTTAACTGTGATTACCACACGTTAATTAGCACCCTGAAACTTTGGCTGAGCCCTACTTAGACTTTGAGCAAGACAAATCTGGCACTGCAATATGTTGTCATGATACGTAAAAGTGGTGAAACTTCGGAGTAATTAACAAGCTTTCCACTGTCATCTGTAATGCAACAGCAGAACACCAGAATTCAATACCTTTACTTTTATCTTGGCACTTTTTAAATAGCGTGCTTTCTGGGGTGGTAGAGGTGGTGCAGCGTTACTAAAAGCTCAATACGGATGCATTACTGCACAAAGTCAAACAAACCTAGAGCAGAAAATGATCATCCAAAATCCATTTGCTCATTCCCTTGTGGGAGAAGCTGAAAATGAGACCAGAAGTGCTCTGCCCATTGATTCTCTTAGGTTATTCAGTTAATGCAGTTTTAAATGGAGTTTATAATGTGTGTCAGTGTGCCTTTAAAAGATTCATATTGCATACTTCAGTCACTGCATCAGTGTCTGTCTGAAGGAAAACATGTTAATGGCAGCAGGAGCAACATGTGGTGTTGTGGAGAAGACTTAACGGTCCCCATGAGCAGAGCCAGGAGGATTACTCTTATGTGATTTCTCTATGCACTGAGAAAAGCTAATTAGTCTATGACGATATTTATTACATATAATCCTGTCTGAAAGGCATGCAATGAGACTGAGTACACCAACATCTGGAGTTTGTTACAAGCTGCAGCTGTCAGAAAAAATCATTATGCTCAAAATGATATTTACAGATCTTTAAAGCAACAGTCCAAAAGCACAGAAGATTGAATCCAACCAAACTGATGGATTTGCATACATGTACTTCTGATTGGTTTAATATGCACCAGTCAGTGGGTTCACCTGATGTCAAGTTCAGCAGGATTTTAAAAAGTTATTTTAATGTTGAAGCCTTAAAGGCTGCAACTAGTAATTATTTTTGTTACTGATTTCCCACAGGTGACATCCTCAAATCCTATTTTGCCCAACAGCTCAAAATCCAGAGATATTCAGTTCACTATCATGTACAACAACAACAAAAAAAAAGGGCACCAATTCCTCACATTTCAGATATTTGAAATCTCAAAACATGGCTAAAACTATTATTCAGTTATCAAAACAGTTGCAGATTTAGCCTTTTCAACATTATTTGAGACTTTGCCTGTTTTTTCACATCCTCTCTTCTTTGATTCATATTAGCTCACATCATTTACATAGACTTTTGTTGGATGTTTATTTCCTCTTCCACACAGTTGGAATTAATGAAAATTAAAGCCAGAGTGCTGTTCTGAAAAACTGTTTTCATAGACTAATGTGAGAATAATCTTAATCTTTACTGTGAGCTCTTACTCAGTTTGTTAAAATGGTTTTATTTTCTTTGTATATAAGATAATAACTGAAGATAATTGAAAAATCAAATTAATTGGAGTGACCTTCGAAAGCAAAATAGGATGTGCATTTAATCTTTGTGCTGCAGCCTTCACACCAATCTGACTGTGCCACCAAGATATTTATAAGATACTTTGTGTAAATTGAAATTTACACCTGTCTTAAGGCTATCTCCTTGTAGTTGCTTAACTCAGATCAGTATTTCTGGTCAGGGGGAGTCCATCTGTTGCCCTCCAACTCTCTCCACATAAGTGAATAAGCTCTAATCCCTCTGGACTCAAGACGACTAAAACTATGCAGGGACTCGACTAAGGAAAGCACCAGGGTCTCAAACTGTTTTTAAAGCCCCCGTCCTGTTCATGCAGTCCCAGTTTCCCCATTGTTGTCATAGTGACCGTGGCCTCAAATACTAGAAAAGGGAGGAGGGACGGGGGGGGGGTCAGAGGGCTGACAGGAAGGCCAGGACCCCTCTTCAGTAACTTAAAGCCTTCAGCAGTTCTATAACTCTGACAATCTTCCATACGCTCCCATTTGGCCTAATGGAAGATAAATGGACATTAACAGCTAATGACTGGATGGATCCATAACAACCATGCAGAGGGGTGTAAATGTACCATAGTAAGACTGCAAGTCACCATTTCCATTATCGATTAATTTATGGAGTATTTTTAATAATTACTGTCTTAATTGTTTGGTTAATGATAAACAACAGATAAACTAAAATATACTCAATGAGCTGTAAACAATTTAACTTTGCGTTCAGGAGCTTATTACTTGAGCCAAATTATCTGCAGAGGTCTCCTCTCAAAGTCAGTTTTGACCAGGCAACCAAAACGCTAATTCATATGGATGAGGGACAAGACACAGATTTCTCTAGGTTTGAAAACCTACATTTTATACCTTTACGTGATTAATTAACTGATCATTTCAGCACTAAAATGGTGCAAAAACAACACTTTATAGGGTGTAAATTATATTATAACCACCCTCATGATGTCTACAGTGTCAGCTGACCGGCTGTGACCAGACTGTTTTTGTCTGGGAAAGCCCTTGAAGGTTTTAATGTCTCTGCCCTTCGTCGGGCAGCAGACAGACAGTCACTCCTCCAGCTACAGGAATTTGCGGGCACACCAGCTAATGAGTGCACAATGAGCACCGGTCAGTGCGTGGACGGGCCGATTCTACGGCCACAGTTTTCCTGAGGTCTCATCATTAACATGCCACAGCTCGAGGGAGGAAACTTAAAGCAATATTTCTCCTGCGTCGAGTATTTTTGCTGTGCTGCACCAGCCAACAGAAGCAGCTCTGGGGATGTACTGTCACACTAGGGCTTTGGGTTTTATCTCTAGGCTTCCAGCATTGACAGTTGTGTGGATCAAAACCGAAAGACAAACTAAAAGCCAACACAAGACACACATTGAGCTCATTATTTAACCTATTGTTAATGTTATATTCTCTGCCCTGGTGGTAAACCAGATTATTGCACATGTTCATATTAATAAAATGGACTCAACTGTCAGACCTCTACCTTCCTTTTTAGAGTATAATGTCTTATTTCTATGGTGAAATTGGAGCCGTAACAGGGACAGGAAATCTATATGCTAAGATCAATGCATTTAAAACTTCTTGCTGAGATTCCAATCTACCAGATCATCAGACCTCGCTGGGTATGAAATGTGAAACAGAGACTGCAGTCTGCTCCCGATCCGTCCACTCAGATGTCCGACTTCACAAACTGACAGTCAGGTCACTGCAATCACAGTGGTGTATTCATTACACATACAGAGGTAAGTCTAGACAGAGTTCGATGACATTCATTGGAATGCAGGGCAACCTTTCAGCTGACTGCATCTGAGATTGGCAATTAAAGAAACAAACAGTATAAAAGTCTTTTTTTTTTATAGAGGCCATATTACAAAGATACAGTATACAAGGTTTACTGGCCCTGCCCTGCAAGACTGCAACGTCACACAAACCTGCTTTGAGACAAACTGTAAGAGCCTGCACTAAATCCTTCTTTGTTAGTACCACGCCATAAACACACATCCACAGCCACGGAGGTGAGTCTAAAAATATTCCCCATACCAGGTGAAGTGCAGACCCTGGGTAAGAGAAAAAGAAAGCTGTGTTACACTGGCCCTCATCTGGGATCAGCACCACCTCTAACTCAACCATGATGTGGAGAGAAAGAAGTAAAGAGACAGAATACAAGTAAAGCAGAGGGTTTCTCAGTTTTCAGCAGGGAGCGTCTGCATGAGGGAACAAACACGAGTCTAGAGATCCCCTCCTCCACTCTCCATCTCTCTGTGCCCAAACATCTGAATCCCACTCTCTCCAACACCCCCTCCCATCTCCTTATTCTTCCCCCTCTCTTTCTCTCTCTCTCTAGAAACTAGAACAGAAGAAAAGTGTGACAACACTATTTTAGTTTTGTAGACAACCTACCTTTCCAGAGGCAGACACCTCACAGCCCTGATACACACACAGTTACCACATCAAATGTTAATGCTCACTATCTTATTAACCATTAAATGTCTCAGGAAGTACACAAGCTGACACCTTAAAATAGTTTGATTTGTCTAACTTACAGGCCAAAATGTTGCAAAGTTGCTAATACTCACATTCACATTTGGTGAATTAATTAAATTACAAACTTTTGTAAGGCTGATTAATCAATTCATCAGGAAACTTGTTTCAGCAGAGATTTTGTGGTATATTTTGTGTTATTGTTGGTAATGCTGCCTTTTCAATCTCAGTGGCTTTCCTGGTTAAATAAAGGCTAAATACATTTAAATAATGTTGAGATTTTCTAGTGCATGGTATGTCATAGACCAAGAGTCCAATTGGATAAATAGAAGGGGCATATGTACACATGTACAAATAAATCAGTTAACTAAACAGGCCATGAGGACCAGTAGGTTTGTTTGAATGATGCACTGAACACTGTCAATGATTATACAGCACTGAGAGAGTAGAGGCCTCCTCCCACTCCCACACAAACACACTCTAGAGCAACATCCACAGCTTGTCATTGTTTTGGTTTTGTGTTAATGAGCAGTAACAGATCAATGGAAGTGGACTTTAGCTTGTAAATATTATTAATTCAATAAATCTTCAGACAGTTAATGAAAACAGAAACTGCTATCACCCAACATCCCTGTCACCTTGATTGCCACAGTAATAAAGTCGACTTCCCCTTTTCTCCAACGTTCTTTCCCTCCAAGCTTCTTACCCCAGTTTGTTCCTTGCATCGCTGCCTTGCTCCTTATCATCCAGCCTCAGCTCCTGCAGCGTCTCAGGTTTAAGTCTGCTCCAACTCTCACTATGCTCCTGTTCTTCTGGCTCTGTTTCTGACCAACCCTCCTGAGGAAAACTTCTCTAGCCCATGGAAAAAAAAAAAAGAACTCATTCTCAAGCCAAATGCCGCCAATGTGAATGGGAGCAAAGTCCCCTCCCCTTCCTCTCCTTTCCTCTCTCTTGTGCCCCCTCATCCCCCCCTCCTCTCAGTCCAGCCTTTCTCTGACAGATACACCTCCTCTCTCCCTGCTCCACTCCTCCTCTACCATTTCCTTTGACCAAAGAAACTACACTCTGCAAAGTCCTCTACTGCCTTTGTCAGGCTGAAAAAAGAAGAGATGGGAGAAAGAAACAGAAAGCCAGGGAAAAGGCAAGCTCTCCTTGCCTATTTCAAGTAAAAAGGAGAGTGAAGAAGAAAGTGGGACTATGAGAGGATATTGTCTCACTTTTATGAAGTTTGGATTTCCATTTGCCACAGATCAGCTTTTTTATTTGTTCATCAAAGGCAAGGATGTGAGTGAAAAGAGTAAGAAAATGGTGTAAATTTAAAGATGTAAAACACTATAATGAGATGAGGATAAAAGCAGCATCTTTATGAACCTTAAAGTGATTTAGTCTTGCTTCTGATCTGTTAATCTGATCGAATAACAGACACTAAAGCTTAAGAGGAGTACAAATTAATTAGGGAACAAATGGTTAATTAAACAAGAGTAACTCAGTTAAAAATGGTAAACCTAGTCCTATACTCCCTCTCCTAGCTTTTAGCTGCATTTGCTGGGTGGGTTTATAAGAGGATTGTCATTGTTGAGAGTGAAGCAAAATTTTGAAAGAACAAAAAACAAGGAGCTGAAAGATGCTAAAATGTCCCAAAGCGATGAGGGAGACTGTAAATTTGAGTGATAGTTCTCTGTGGGTTCATCAGTACAAGTGACTCCTTTACATTACATGTAGTTATTTGATCCACTGTTAATAGAAAAATATTGATTAGTGCAACTGTAAGGATTATAAAAGCAGAGACTCTGATGTCCAGAAATCAGCCAGTGAGCTTCCACAAGTTTATTCTCCTGTGACAGAGGCATCATTCAGCTTTTGCCTTGACCTGTAATCCACCATCTGGCCAAAAAAAAAAAAAAAAAAAAAAAAAACAGAAACAACAGGACTAGATGGTGCAGTCGGAGCTCAGCTGCTCAGCTCCCAGATGAAGAGAGGGGTAAAGTGGGGTACGAGAAGTAGGCTATGCCCTGCCGCCGCTTTAAACACACACACAAACACAGATCTGTCCCTCTGCCTCTCTCTCCCTGCTCCCAGAACTGGGCCACACTGGTAGGTACCAAGTTTGTCCTTCAGTCGAATTCAGGGAGGGAGTTCAAGGTCATTCTTGGTCATGTCCTGATGGGAAGACTGGAGACACTGAATGTGCCACAAGTACTGTGAAGCCCTGTCCCACTGCAGCCAAAGCAACAGAAACCTCTCTCAGTCAGAGTCCAAGAGTGGACGACAAACGGCATCAATCAACCGCCCCGAGGCCACCAGTGCTGGGATAAAGAGGCAGGCTGCAAATCACCTCTGTGAATGCCACCATTAACACTAACTCTTTATAGGCGGGAGAGGGAGGGGGCTAACATGAGTCAGCCCCTTTCGAGGGTGATTTACAGACCCAAGCAGCAAAGTAAAATCAGGGTATGTGCAGGTCTTAAAAAGTCTTAAAAGCATTGAAAAAGATATTTGAAGGTATTAAAAAGTAATGCATTTAATTTACAGTAGTATTTTAATAGTAGTAGTAGTCTTATGTTCTTTAGTTATAATTTTCTTTTTAATTTAGGAGATGGGGTGATGAAGCCAAGACAGCTCACAAAAGACAGGTACAGATTTTAGCATTTATTTTTTCATTTGTTAATCAATGCATCACTTTTCTGCTACATCTAGGTCACATTAATTGATGAACTATATCATTAGAAACTGCTGTCATATACAGGTGGGAAATACTCTGTTAATAATTCACGCATTCCATAAAAAATTGCAGACTTTATTGTCCCAACTGTTCTGCAATTATTCTTTCAGTATGACAGCGAAAAAAGGAATTCAATTTCACTCTGTGTGGTATTAAAAGGTCTTTAAAAGTGTTCAGTTTAATTTGATGAATGACTGAATATCTGTGGCTTCCTTCTCTGTCTTCTGGAAGAGCCAAGGAAAAACCATCAAGGAAATCAAAATAAAACACCAGTTAAAACAAATAATTCCAGTGTGGTTTTGCAGTAATGTTGGGTACAACTGCCTGGAGGTTTCTGGTTTAACCTCTCCAGTCATATAAAGTTAATTATCCTACAGAAATGCACAAAACATTCAGCAGTGCTGTGTTTGGGTCAATTTCTGGTGAACATCGAAAGTGACTCCTTTGAGGCCACAATTCTAGTTTATCTGTATCTATAGCGGCTGCCCAGCAGGTGGTCATCCATCACAGGCAGAGCTGCCATCTCTCCACGGCCCGTCAGCCTGCTTCCCTCTATATTTTCATAACAACGGTTCACGTCTGGGACCAGGAACCGACAGAAAGCTAGGCCATCCATCAGTGTCCATGCTGCCTCTGCGTGGGGACATCACTCCCACTGGAGGCTGCAGCTAAAACTGGCCTCCAGCAGACGGCCATTTGGACCACTCACTTCCAAAATAATCCACCATGGCACAAAGCAATCTACGAACACCTCCAAAATAAAACCTAGCACTTGGCAAGATGTGGTTCATCAGTTTTAGACACAAATGAAGAGAGGGGAGGAAGAGAGACCTCTGTGGATTGAAATAACTACTCCTAGTAAGTCCCATCATAAATCCACAGAAATGAGCTGACTGTATTGAGTTGGCCAGGACCCGATTTAGCCACACTCTGATTTACTGTATAAGTGAGATTAGGGTTACGCCTCCAGCTCTGGAATTACAGAAAAACCCTATCCATGATTAAGATCTGTTGCAAACTCCCACACAGCAGTTATGTGTTCACATAGTAGGATGCACACTGGTATGTGTGTAGCATGCAGCAGCCACTTCTTTACACAAGTGTCAGCCAGAAATGGCTCTTGTGAAGAAAAAAATAATGTTTGCTTTCAACTCAGAGCAGCAACCTTGTGTGTGAAAAATTCCTGCAGTAATCCAAAAATGTTTGCATAAAATCAAGCTTCAAGGTCAAAGAAACAGATGGAAGATTCTGTTTCACATATCAAGGAGCAGCCAGAGAGTTCAGAGTTACCATTTGTTCAAATTTAAACCACGTTTAGTCCTCAAGGCTTCACTTACCTGTCAATGACACCCTGTCTTCAGCTTCTGGAGGCCTTGGAAAAGCATGGGGTGCAGGTCTGTCGAGCATCCCAGGGACTCACACCGGTGAGCAGATCTTCATTCTTTTCTCGTCTCTCTCTTCCCCCAGACTGAGGGGATAAAAAGCAAAGAATGCATGTTGTTGAATCAGCGAGACTACGACCACTGCAGAGAACTGGAAAACCTGAATTGTGACAAGTGTGTTTATGGAAGTCAGCGAGAAAAAGGAAAATCTGAGTCATGATGGCAAAAAAGCTTCACATGAAGGAAGGTTGAGACTGAGGGGATTTTCCATGTCAACAAGAGTGAAGACTAAACCCAAAACTAGCACCCAGTTCACAAAACAACTATCCTGTGGGTAAAGTAAAAACATTACTGTTGATTCTTTTGTGTTTGTGAATCACCACAAAGCTTGTGGGTTTTCCCAGCAAGTTTTTGTTATTTTCTAAAGGTCATACACAGTTTATAAGTGGAAAAAAGCTGTTTTAAAGGAATGAAAGAAGAATGTTGATAAGACAAAGATTTTAGATCAACTTCTACCTTGAGGCCTAAAAAGACAAAAAAGGTGAGAAGCGCACTGCCACCATCTGGAAATAAGTACAGAGTCCATCTGCAGTTCATTAAACTGGTGTGTTAATGGTAAAGCAATTTGTGAGTTTAGCATAGAAGAGCATGAGAAAAGACAATGAAAAGTGCCAGAGGTGAGCTGAACAGACGGCTATTATTTCAGTCTGGCTATTCACAGTTCCCAGCTGCTGCAGTGGGAACATTATAACTGCAGAACAGTACTTCAGATTATATTTGGCAGTATCATATTTTCTCAGCAAACAATTTCACGTCAGGTAGAATAAACTCCTGACACCAATAGAAGAAATGATAACAATAGTGCTGGAAAAAAAAATCTTCCTTCCTCAAACTTCAATTCTGCAATGTTCCTACAATATTATGTTACATGAGTGTGGACAGATAGGGGTGGCGCCCGAGGCAGTAATTTGTGTTTTTAAATTATTTCTTAAAATTGAAATGATTAAATTGTGGAAAACGCAGACATCAGATGACACTGTGCTGTTCTGTGGTGATACTGAGAGTGAGAGTGGAGTAGCAGCTAACTGGTTAATGTACATCCTGTTTTATCAGTAGGATCAGGGATGTTTGCTAAATTTAACGTTCCCAACTGCCTGCAGGGGAACTGCAACTGTACAGGCTTTACTTAAAGCTAAGCACACCTCCAGTTCCTCCATCTGTGCCTAACATACTGTATTAGTATGTTACAGACAGATGGAAGTGCTGAGGAGACTGTGGCTTCCCACATGTAATGTAGCTCAACCCAGATGGCTTTAAGTCGGCTTCATAATGCTGTGGTGGTGTCAAGCCAGAGAGTACACTTGAGCCCTGGAAACTAATAACTTGATAGTTGTTTATTTTAATGGCTGACAATCAACCTACACAAACAGGTGTTTACTTGAGAGGGCTGCTCCTCTCACCTGCTACCCAACAATGAAAGGGATAATCCTCATTAAAGAAGTCCAAGCAGTACAGAGGGAGAGCTGCAGGAAGAAGAGCATGTGCACTGGATGAAAACAGAGTAGAGGGCGGCACTGAGATTACCATTTCATTACATTATTCATCTGCTGAACAGGCACCTTCAAAAGACAGCCGTCAGTATCAGTAAACCTCAGGGAGACCTGTTAACTGACCCACGAATCAATCAACAATCAATGAAGTGAAGGAGTAAAGATTAGGAGAGGAGTTACTTTATTTGGGAGAAAGCACTGACTTAAATGGATATATGCAACTTAACACTTTACTTTGAAGTGGACTTTTTGAAGTGGCTTTCATGACAGTTCAAAGGAGATAATGCGCATGTAAACACCTGCAGCGAAAAGAGGCTCCTCTGATTTAATAAATAGGTGCCAAAGTGTCATTAGGAGAGTGAGGAGGGTTTTATTTCAGTATAAAGTGCTTCTTTACAATATCCTTTTAATCTGCCTCCTCCCACCCTTTCCTCACTTCACATTTTCCTCACACTCTTCAGATTACACAGGGCTTTGGGTGTGAGCCAAATAAACAGAGTTCACCCATCACAGTATAACCAATCACAAGACTTTTCGCTGATGATTTCACACACAGTGATAAAGCAAATCAGTTAATGACAGCTGTGACAGCACAGATCTGTGCATGTGTGCGAGTCCTCACACTGATTGACTGATTGTTTGGACATCCACAGTATGTGAGTGTCCCAAAGGGGAATTAGGACCCCTTTCAAAGATGGTTTATATCTTCTAAAATCTGACATTGGTGATGGACAGATGACAGATTAAAAAAAGAGAGAGCATACAGATTAAGTCTTAATCTGTATGAGGGCCAACAATCTCCCAGCTAAACCAAAAACAAGTATAGCAGTTAGGTCCAGCAGCATCAAATTTTGGCTTTTGCACAGAGATAAATACGTAAACGGACTATATCTCTACCGCTCTCTTTCTGAATATTCAATATACAATCAGTGCTGAAAAGTCAGTTCACAAATCACTGGACCGAAAAACTGTATTTGCAGTTACCCAAACACATTATTCCCACCTGTCTGTTCACCTGGAAGCTGGAAGTGGATGCATACTTGATCTGACACCATCAGAGTCTTTTTCAAATAGCATGGGACAGCTGTTCAGTCTGTCTTTACATCTTATTGCTTACCAAAGATCTTAAGGTTGTCATTAATTTGAACAAAAGGAACTAATTGGCTGTAATGTTTCTGTAAATTAAATTTTCACATCAAAGACTGGTTAAGGACAAGGTAAAGGCAAATTTACTGAAACAGAAACACACCTGTGTGAATAATAATCAGCAACTGTCAGTTGTTGGGCTGAACATGGACATTTGTAAAGTTGAAACATAACATCGTCTTTGTCTGTCTGCCATTTGCCACTGGGCAGTACGAGTGAGCATGCAATCACTTTTTTTTTTCCACTGAAAAGAGCTGCAGGAAATGACACTGGGGAGAGAGGTGATTTCTTTTACATAAAAGTAAGAGTGTGATCCATTGTTAGTATAAAAACATTGTTTCATAGTCACTTCCACTATAAAACAGGTTATCAAACACAAGCTGATCAGACTTTAAAAGACTCATAGGCAGGAACATTATGGTACAAAGACACCAGGATATCATGAACAACAGCCTAATTACCTTCATAAACATTCAATATTGGTGTGTGCAGTTAAAGCTCTGTGGCATGCAGCAGGTTTACAGCTACACTGAATGGTGGTTGGGAGGTTACATTAAAGGGGACAGGGTGCAGGAAATAAATTTAGATACCTATTGGGAAGGGCATTGTATTAGAGGAGAAGTAATGAGGATAAATGAGGTTCTGTATTTGCTAGGCTTTCAGACACAGACACACAAAAGCATATAAACACACACATGCAAACACACATACACAGGGCCAGTGGACTATTAAGGAACAGGGTGGTGGCCTGCCTCTTCCCTATCCAAACACTGCCACCCCACAGCACTTAGTTTATTATTCTAATGTTCAGCCATGTGCTGAAGGTTTCAGGCAAGTTAACAAACTCAAAAAGGAGACAGTGGGACCAACACGCCCTGAACAAAGGCCATTCAGAAAATAGGGAAGTGGTGTAAAATAAAGAGACATGTTGACATTACTGTGTGAGACAATGCTAAACCAACTGATAACATGCAATATGTTTTCATTTGACAGCTGTTTGCTTATACATAGTTATGGTCAAAAACTGTTTGTTAGAGAAGTTGGAAGTTTTGTGTTTAGAAATTCTGAAATTATACAGCTGTTTATTTTGAAGGGTAAAATGGGCAGGGTGGGAAGTGAATCCATTGGGAAAACTGGCATGTCAGACTTGTTATGAGACGATGGCCCACACAGAAAGCATCACATTCCATCTTATACAGCACAAAATCTCTCTGCATTTTCTCAGACATCCTCATTTAGTATCACCCAGGCCAAACCTCAAACATCCTCCCACGTTTCAGAAACCTACTGAGAAAAACTAACTGTTCTGTGAGTGGTGAGGGACTGAGGATGAGGAGGAAACACAAAGGACCAGGAGTGCAGCTGCAAGTGAAGAGGTGGTGTTTGAACAGGCATTGTTCAAAAATAATATATCTAACACATTTTTATAACTAAAAAGTCAACGTGAGATATAATATGTAAAGGTTCGTTATCACCATATTAGATATTTTTGAAGTTTGATGATACATAATGAAGCCAATGATCCTCGGTGCAAAATCACATACAATAATCAATGATGTTCAAAGCAATGATCCATGTTTTATTGAGTTCAGTTCATTTAGTTCATGTGTAAAACTTAAATTAAATAAATTTTATTTCAATTTTGTTGTTTTTATTAAAATCAAATTAGTCCTGGTCAAAACTCCAGTATCTGCTCCATTAATAAGTGATTTTTTTTTCTTAATTTTCATAATTATTGCTCAGTAGACTGCCCGTGTAGATCATGCGATGTATAAATAAGTATTCAACAGATATCAACACAATCGATTTAAAAATTACTATGGAAAATGCTTAGAAAAACTGCTGGTTTATCCACTGGGTCTTGTGAGATTATGTAATGTGAGTGTTTTTATCTATTGCACATCTAAGTGTATGGAATAATTGCTCAAACAATGATGCACAAACTAAAAATAATGAGAAATAAATGAATCTATAATGAAAACAGACCTGCCTATGTTCTGCTAGGCATGGATGGATGGATGAACTGCACATTGTTTCAATACTTGACATATCCCGTTCTGTCAGAGAGTGCAGGCAGGACCGACGGCGCTCCGCGCTCATTACTTCAGATCCACTTCCCCTCTGCCTGCGTAAGCCATTATGCAACGCTGTGACGCGGCTACTGCCTGACCGTGCATCCCACCACCCACGTAGCTTCTGATCCGCACCCTCGTTTTTCCCCAGCATCTCCTCACCTCTCAGTCTCTCAGCCTCCCACCAAGTGGTCAGCCTCTCCACAACAGTGTTTGACAGAGATGAGCCTTGTGTATACTTATTATTCTGTACTTGTGTCCTGTATGTTTGCGATGTCACATTTTTATGAGTATCATGTGTGTTTAAAGGAGAGTATGTTTGTGTGTCGTCCATCTCGTGGCCTCTCAGCAGGAGAATAATCAGGCCAGAAATCACACAGAGAGGAGAAATCTATTTAAAAATATCCAAACAACCAACCTCAGGGAGGGGTCGTCCCACTTACATAAGTTCATCTATATTCTGTACCTCTTACTTAAGTAAATTATATGAAGACGTGCAGAGGAAAGGATGGACAGACCAGCTGACATTACTTTCCTAGCCAGCCAGACAAAGGGTGAAATATTACTCTAGGTTATGAGTTTCAAGATGAAATGAAAAAGGCATATTTGGCATTTGACTGTGTAGGACTGTTAGGCGAATAAAAGGAGGAAATGAGAGCCATAGTGGAGAAACAATGAAATGGAGACTGAGATACAGAACAGATGAGTGGAAAAGATTTAAATGTAAATGATAATTTGGATGTGTACAACCTGGGTCTTGATAATTTTGGTAATTATTTCTGTCAGTTAAGATAAATTTATACTCCCCACAGCAATGTTGCTAGAGCTGCAGCAATTAGTCAATTAATTGATTTTCAGTTTGTGTGTTTTCTCATGTTTGCCTATGAGAAAGGCTGTAGGCTACACCACAGTCAGGGGTTGTGAGATGGATTACAGCGGGATACCAGGCAGTTGACACAGCTGAAGAGTGAGTGAGTGGGAAAATGAGTGGCAGAGAGTGAGGAGAAAGAAAGTGTGAGAGCAACAAGGTAACAGAAGATCTGGAAAAAGAGAGGAGGAGAGAAGTAGGAGTCAGAGAGGCTCCGGGCCTGTACTGTACATCAGCACATATGGGCCTCCCTGCAGCAGCTGTGAATGTCATGATCACACTAACTACCACTGCCAATCACAGCTGCTCATGGGAACAGGGCATGTTGTTTTTTTATGCTTTTTTTAGAGCACATAATCATCCACAAGTGACAACAGATGATGCAACCCACTACTTGTGCATGCTGTGTAAAACGTTCTCCAGAAACAACTTAACTTTAGTGGAAACTCAGGCTTGGGGGAAAAAAAGCCAAAAACATCTTTCATCAATTCGAGTGGTAACACTGTCTATCTTTCTAATCAGAAGATATTACCAATTCAAAATATAAACAAGACTATGTGAGGCTGTACTTACATAGTGGTGCTTTAAGATAAATGCTAACATCAGCATGCTAACATGCTCGTAATGGCTATTCTAGTAGGTACAATATTTACCATGTTCACCATCTTTACTTTGTGTGCTACAGAGATAGATGCCAATATTATCTTTGAGCAAATATTATTATATTTTATTACAAATGTGCCACGCTAGAAATAACATAGTTTAGTATCGTGGTTACAATAAAAACATCATCAGTATCAATAACAGTAATGAGCTCAAAATTTCAGTTTTCGCGATTAAAGAAATAAACTATTATTGTTGAGAAATTGATCACCGTAATTTTACAATTATTGCAATAATCTTCACATAGAAATTTTGTTTACAAAAAACAAGTGCGTTTCTATCCACCTGTTTTTATACACATTTTAATGAGTGTAAACATGCAAAACTTTTGGGGGAAAAAGAGATGGCGAAGATAAGATGGTGAAGGAAAAAGGGCGAATCACTGATGACTTACATGAAGCATGTGACTTAAATGTCCACTGAACAGAAATAAAATATCAGTTATGTGTGCACTGATGAGGAGACTATAACCTTCCTCAAATGCATGTATTTCAATTACATTTCCTACATTAATTTTATTACTTTTGGGAGAAGTTTTGTAAAAAGGACAAGACTGTGGACTGGTATAAAGAAAATTCATTTTAAAATATGGATAGTTTGGTACCATGGTCCATTTACATTGAAATGGGGCCATTAGTCAAAGCACTAGAGAAGGAGGTGACAAAATATGGCAATTTAAGAAGTAAAAGATGTCCACAGATTAATGGCCTATGTGCTCTGCAACTGAAAATTGGGACAGAAATCACATGAGGTTCCACCAAAGAAAACGAAGTGTGAAGCCTGTGTGTATGTGCCATCAATCTGTTACTAAATTCTCTGAACATTTTCTAGACTCTAAACAGACAGACATTCAGCTCCATATTAACCAGAAAAGGAAGAAAGACGCAGAGTCCTGACCATTTCCCAGGATCAGGGATCTGAGGTCTCTGAAACCTTGCCCCTGCCTCACCGTGCCCTCAGACAGCTGTACAGTTTAGCTGCATGCAAAACTGAGAGGCTGGCTAAGAATACCAAACCAATCCTTGAGGAGATAAAGTCACAAGCCCTGTAGAAAATCTGGATTAGAGCTGGGAAATATTACAAAATAATATTATGATACCAGACTAAATAGATGTCTGGGATCTTGGTCGTCGTAATACTATATTATGTAAAGAGATTTAAGGATGCCCTGTGGAGAATTTGACCACTAATGGTGTCATGGAGCAATGTTTTATGAGCAATTTTGTTGGCATCTCATGAAAAGCGATAATAAATGAGTCAATCCACAGAATAGTGCTGCTTCCACCTTCTGCAGTGTGAAGATTTGTTGTTTTTCTCTATATCACTGTAAACTGAAATTGCACAACTGTGGGAACGCAACACATTGGGAAAATAACTCATCTGGAGTTAAAACAGTAGCAAACCGGATAACAATGCGCTAGCAAATGTAAAGGAAAAAGACAACGTAAACATTGCTTTTTTCAAAATATTCAAAAGATTGGCTTTCACAAAGATGAAGAAATTAGTATGTATGTACTGTGCGTGTGTTTTCATGTTAATTTGTGTTATGATTCAGCATTATATATATATATATATATATATATATATATATATATATATACACATACATACATACATACACATATACACACACACACTACCTTTCAAAGATTAACTGCTCCCATGTTATTTACAGGCACATGTACCCAGCAGACCAGGGTCAAAGAGCTTTACAAAATTTATACACACTGAGGGTTATCACTGGAGGAAGGTGGGATTTGTTTTGTGAGACTGACTTAATCTGATCTAATCTGAATGACCCTGTCACAGCAAAACATTGCCATCATGTCTTCAACAGAAACTTAATTAAGATCCATTGCTCTCCAGGAGGAAAAGGGGGCCCAATGGTTAAAGACAACTGTACTCACTTTGTTTTGTCAACAAGCTGCATGTGTTGTGGATTCAGCATAATGCCAGAGTTTCCTACAACATGTTGTGACACTACAGAAGCAGTCTGCCAAATATGACATGAAATCCACAGATACATACAGACACAAACTGACATACAGTCTTCCTTTAGCACTATGATATTTTAAGAAATTTAAGACACAACTCCAGGACCCAAACTCAAGCTGTATTCTTTCTTTTGTCTACATACTAATCTGACATAAGCCTGTAGCCTATTTTGCATCATGGCTCATTTGTGGAAAGCCACAGAGCGTCAGAAAAACATTATTTCAGACTGTTCCAAACACTGTGGGAAATTGTGCAAAATCACTAATTACAGTGATCAACCAGAGACAGGAGAGTAGATTCAACATAATGGGACATAACATAAACAAAGCAAGCTACAAAACACTAAGTTGGCATTTCATTTGACATGATGGACCCTCAGGAAAACTAAACAACACAGTCTTCATGTTGCCTGACAGCTAAACACCTCCCACTGTGTTCCCATTGTTGTCTTTTCTTCTAAAGTTTCTTTCTTCTTATTTGTCCTTCAAGGAGTTGGTTTAGCAAATGCTCACAACAGAGGGACTTGACCTTCAGTTTCACAACTGAAGGGCAAAACTCAAAGCAGCACAGGTTTAACAGCGATTTCAACAACCAGCACATATTCTCCCCAAGATTGTCCATATCTCACAGACCTTTTCTCCTTTTTCAACAACATAGCTAACATGAGAAGACGAGATGTTGCTACCTTAGACAATCTTTTGGCCAGAGGAGCATGTAAATACAGCAATGAAGTAGAGGCCACATGTTTTACAGAAGATCTATTCTAAAGGCATAACAGCATCCTGTGTCTGCTGATTTGGACAAACGCAGACTCAAAAAAACAGCCAGATTTAGAGAGGTTATATTGTTGCGAAGAAACACAAGCGTACGCACTCAGTTGCCAGTTTATTAGGTACTCTGAGCTGACGCATTGGTGGACTCCAGAGGACCATCCACCTACTAGGGATCCAAATAAAGAATACAGAGATGTAGAGTAGTTTGGCACCTCAGCTTGGCATATTTTATCAAATGCAAGAAGGGTGACACATCTTATATTCTCCAAAACTATGGCACTAAAGAAAGTATAACTTTCATCTCAGCACCAACAATCAGGTATCGTACTGACACCTTTTTCAAAAAAAAATTATATCCAGCCCTCCTGAAGACTCATAAAACTTTACAGGCAGAATCATTATATTCCTGCCATATAAAAGACAAAACCAAGGGAGACATATGTAGAACGCAGATTCTAACACACTGTTATGCTGACAAAGCAGTTCCTCTGAAAATGTTTGAGCAATAAAATTATCAATGCAAATAAACTGTGGCCTCCCCACTGTCAAGGCTCCACAGTCCACCCCTCTACGTGCTGCTGAGGTAAGCATTTGACCTCTGCATGTTTGTTTACACTGAAGAAATTTGAATTTAACACCCTGCAGAGTTGAGGGTTGAAGGCTAGAGCTGGGAGAGTCACTCTGCTCTGTTCAGTTTGTTTGTTTCTCTTTGTCATCTTTCCAACTTGTTCCACGTGTTCGTCCTTTGAATACACACGAGACAGTCGTGTAAGAAAAACAGACAATGTGCTTATTTTTTAACCTCATTACTTAAATGAGCACTCTTCTGGTATAAACACACCGCTGCCTTGAGCTGCTGTGAACACGTGCCAAAACCCCCTCTTGATAGATGTGTCCAGTGTGCAAAAAAAAAACAAACAAAACAGAATTATATTCTTGTTTTTTATAGTAATACACAAACTATGGCGTTCACATCACACAGTGCACCTGGCAAAGCAATAATACTGTGAAAAAGCCTCCATGTCGATTCAGCGGCTGCACACAGCATCCAAGGGGGAATGCCATTCATTTTAAGAATTCACACGTTATTGCTGCACCCTAGGGCAGGTCAACCAATACTTATAAATGTGAACCACTCTTGCTTACAATACAACCTAGAAAATACACAATGGTTTTGTTTTGTGTTGTCACTTGGATCCAAAATCTACCACTGTCCCCATGGATAATGAGTGGTGCTTAGCTGCCACATGATTTTTGTGAGCTCTTGCACCAACAAGAGGTTTAAATCTGACGGAAAAGGGGACTATAAACAAAACTGACTTCTTATAAAGCTAATGTCCTGTACAACTGGGACAACATGGAGAGCAGTGCAGAGCAGCCTCTTGGTACACATTCCTACAACAAGCTTTCATTATCCAAGCCTCTAATTGAGATAAAAGCAGTAAGATTTGTTTTGAGTAGATGCAGTAACATGCTGAGTGGTCCTTGATAAGAAAATTGCTGATTTATGATGTGAGCTAAAGCTGAAGTTTGAGCAGGAAATGAGTGTGGATTTACTGTAGGAGGCACTTTGTTATGTCTAAACCCACTCAACCTGTCACTACTGATGCACGCGTTGATAAAACTGAGTTTTTAAGATGGGGCCACAGAGACCTCAGGGGCCTCCAGGCGACATTTTACACTGTTAAATTACTTGTCTAGAAGAAGAAGGGAAAAAAAAAAAAAAACACAACTTAACATCCTCCAGGAAGTTTGTTGCGTTTGCGTTTGTAGCTCACGGCAACATTAATCTAACCTCGTTTAACACACCTGTGCAGAGACACAACTTGATTATTAGACGTCACTCTCAAATACACACAATGTTACAAAGGAGACAACAAGGACGAACGTGTACGTCTACAGCAGCAACATCTATAGGAAATGAATCATAATTTCAAGTTACACTGAATTAAGTCCCGTAAAAACCTACCATGTACGGTGGACCGGACCGTTGGGGACAGCTGCTCGGTTCTGTAAAGTCTGCTAACAAAATATGGATGTGACGGTTTTTTGGTTTTTTTTTTCTCTCCTTTTTGAAAACGTCTGATCCGCAAACTTGTAACTTAACCGAGGTCTGTGTGGACAAAACTACATGTTCACTTGTCTCTTTCTCTGCCTGGTTGTTCCTCCTGCCGTGTAAAGCGCGTTTGTTGCTGTGCTGAGGTCTGAACAGGCGCCGCTCGACTTTTAGAAACCTGAGGTAAGCTAGCAAGGAAGATAACGGCTACATCCGGTCAGGGCTTTCAAAATAAAATTAGATACTTTTTAGAAAAGCACAAATACAAAAAAAAAGTATTTTCAAAATTGAAATCAAAATTTAGATTTTTTTTTAAATTTCATAATCATGACTAATTATCTAGCAATTTTCAAATAAATCAAATCTTTTGCCTTTAATTTTCATTTGTAATCTCCTAATTTCAAGATAAATATGTTTACTTTCTCAAAAATTTTGAAATAATCAAAATTTTAGCATTGTATCAAAGGTTCAACTTTTTATCTCATAATTGTTTTTCTCTCAAACATACAGTAACCTGAGCATTTTTTTTCTGCCTTCAAAAAGGGTTTATTTTTTGTTGAATGTGTGTTAAAGAAATGTTGATTGAACTATTTTTTGAGTCATGTTGTTGATGTGGTTGCATTATGTAAAGGGGTGTTTCTGATATTTGTCAACTCCTGTCAGAGTCAGAGCTTGTTGGTTTTTCAGAAATTGAGGTCAGAAATTGTATGCTTTTATTTTGAATGCCAATTTACAAGCTTCCATTATTGTAATACTGTGTGGTGCTCAAGTTTAACAAAAACATACAAACAATTCACTTCATATTATACATCAAAATTTATGATATAATATATGATGTCATATTTTAGACAACAGTGGTCCAGGGATACCATAAAAATCTAAAACACCACAAAGTATTATAGTGCCAATCACAAGACATGTTATCATATTTGGGCTTTGGCCAATAATGACTGATTAAACAGCTTGAAAAGGTGTGCCTGGATTGCAAAGGAACTTCAACAGAGGACTACAGTACAATGGTTTGTGATAAAGATAAAGTATCCTAGATTCCCAGCTTGTTCCAGCACAACTGGTTCTCTGCTCTGTATTCTAAATATGTAGAACGAGGTCAAACCTGACTAACCTCAAGCCTCTCAGACGAGTCTTTCTGCTTCAGATGAGTAAAACAAGGCTATATATAGTGCCATGGAGACACGTTTATATATACAGTATAGGTCTATAGGTATATGTGCTGAATGTCATTATGCTTTTTCATATTGACAAGAACATGAAATTAAGGCACACGTGATTACAACTCCTTATTATTTTTAGAGGTGAACTCCTTGTGACTCTCTGATTCAACCTCCATAAGATCACATACATGAGTATTATGCAGCCTATGGTATGCATCACACAAACAGTAGATTGTAGATCTTACACTTAGATTTTGGTTGGCCTTGGATAATCTCCCGATGATAAAGCCACGACTTTCATGGTCCACAGACCATCAGCATTCTTTAAAAAAGATCTTCTTTTATATGGATGCCTGCTTTTGACATGTGCAGCATATAGGCTGCACTTCCAGCACATAAAGAAGCAGCTAAACAATTTGTATGCTTCACATATACTTACAAACACACACACTGCTGTGTGTTTGCATTGGCTGTCTTATTTACTTTGGTTGTATCTACCACATTTCCAGAGTTTTCCTTAATTTTCAAAGAGCTAAGCTTCATTTACAAGGAAATTGGATTTACTGAACTGGGTGGCTTTGTGAGGCTGGTGGGGCTCCAGCAATCAGGTCTGATGGGAATGGAGGAAAATTGTCCCGCACTTATCTGGCCACTCGAGAATATGAGAAGAGTTGTTACAGTAATTGATAATTGTGTGTGGGCTGAATGCATTGTGTCTGTTGATAATGACTTCTCAAATCAAACTTCTGAGTTTGTGCTTCGCCTCTCCACTGTGGAACATTGTGTTCCCACTGCTCTCTACCCCTGGCTGGGCCTGGGTGTACATGCCCAAGATGCCTATCATTGCCCACAGCAGCCAGCCCATCTGCAATTATGTTGCGTTGGCGGATAATGACCTCCCCTCTGCATCCACTGTCAGCTCATTTTATACAGAAAACATGCCGGATGGAGATAATTGTTGAAAAGTAATTGGTCAGTGACGCTGCAACTCATTTCACTCAGAAATGGCCCCTGATTCTCTGCTATTTGAGAGTCAGTTTCCTGAATCTGAAAGTTCAGTTTGTTTCCATCATGAAACATTAGACATATGAGCAGAGGAAGCCAGGAAAATACATTTTTAAAGTTTTCCCATGTGCATTGTAATGTTATTCATGTACATGTTTGATATTCCCTTTTGTACACATTGCATTTGATTTGCAAGATCATTTGTCTTTATGCACAGACCTCACGTTTCTTGAGTTATTGAGTAATTTTTGGTTTGTCTGCACTTAGAAAAAAGATAAAGCAGATAAAAAATGTTGCTGCCAGCAAGATAAAAGGAGCCATAAAATATTATACCTGCAAAGATACAAGTAAGCACTTGCACCCAAATTCAACAGCAAGCTCCAATGTTTTATCTAACTAAAAGCAACACTCAGAGAGTTTAAGAGTTTAACCAATGCAAAATTGCACAAATGACAAAAGGGGTGACCTGCTGACATCCAAACACACTGGCTGTTTTACCTGCAGCTCTCACAGTGCTGGAAGCTCGGGAGAGGAACAAAAACACCATATGTAATGCTCTCTGCGCTCACTCTGACCTGCCTCTGAGCCCTGTGACTCAGCAGTAAGGTTGTTAACATGAGCAGATGATCATCGCAAGCTGAGGAAAAATTACATTTTTATGTAGCAGTCTGATACGACTAACGGCAACACATGTTTACAGGGCAATTCTGGTTGATTACAACTTGGGTCTTAATTTCATGATGTTGTGCATTATTTCCATGTTTTATACATACCACTCCACACAGTGACTGCTGAGATCTGGAGACATGACAGCATCATTACAATAGGGCAATAAATAGGGAAATAAACATGAGCCATAAGTTATTAGAAAGAATGCAAACAAGCCAGCAGTTTAGCTACATTATCTAAACCACTGTCTTCGTAAAAACCTAAATTCTCTTTAAAATAACATGTAATAAACTCCAAATTAATAAACTCCACAAGGCCTCCAAACTAAATTACAGAAAACTTACAGTGGGAGTAGAAGAGTTCTCTCTAGGATAAATGTTTTATGATTTCAACACTATTGTTAAGGTGCCAAGCTACCTGGTTAGGTTTGGGGAAAGATTATGGTTTAGATAAAAGTAAGGGCTTATTTAATGTTAGTGGACCTTTGATGCCATAGTTACAATGGTAAACATGTGGGTATGTTTTTTATAGATCATGGGCAGGTCATTTAGGGACAGTGACAAATACTGCTGATGTTCTCCTCGGGAGGGCAGTCTTGATATGAATGTTGACTAAAACAATGACAATAAGTTGTAAAAAACTACAATTTATCTTATACTAAGAGGAGGGTTAAGACACAAACCATCAGAATATCCCCAGAGTGGCTGTTAACTGTGGATGGCTGTAAACTAAGCTGGTAAACTGAACTAGAAGCTAAAATGACAAGGCAACAGAGACCAGCACAAATCTAATGCTAGAGTTGTCTCAAAAAAAAAAAAAAAATAAAGCCAGTAAATCTAGTATGATATAAAGTAAAGAGCAAATATTACAACAAAGAGGATGTAGGGGTGTAGAGGTGAATAATCACATGGAAGTTTTGATCTGTGTTTTGGGATCACAAAGTGGCAGAGCACAGGGTGGGCGTTGCTGATTGTGAACGGCCTAGGTTTCTTCAGACTTTATTACCTGCCTGCTCTGTGAATGTGATCAGAAACACATGTGTCACAAAGGATTCTGGGTACAGTCTTTCTAGGCAAGCTGGTGCCTGTACAAATTCATGACAGGCAATGTATTAGCAAAAACAGAAGTGATAAGGAAGAGGAACATACGATCTGATTAGAACCGATAATGCTCCTTTTATAAAGTTTTGTTCTCTATGTTTAATTGATGTTGTTGTGATGCTGCTCATGTCCACAGGTTCTTCAAGAAACACAATCTGTTCTATCTCAGACAGAATGTTAATGAAAGTGTAGAGCATCATTTGGAAGTATCGGAAGTTAACAAACAATTTGAAACTTCAAAATATGGCACAAAAGATAAAATTGCTATCTTTAAAATTATTTGATTGTTATGTAAAAAAAGCACATGGAGCAAAGGAAGCTGAAAATAGCAATGTCCAATAATATCGGTTGAAAGCCGACTGCATTTCCACAGAAGCCGCAGAGTCGGTATTATTATTCCTAATCAAGGACAAGTCGATTATGAATCATATTTCCATATGTGTTGTAATAACAAAGTAATCAGCAACAGTCTGCGTGTGTCCTCTAACTAATCTCCAAGAGGCAGATGTTGTTGCGTGACTGATGGATGAAGTATTTTGTGCAGGAATTCAGCTTCTTTTGTCGTTGTTGGCCAGAGCTCTGAGGCGCCAAAGACTCCCTCAGCCATCTAATCTCAGTATCAAGTCCGTGCCAAGGGAATTGTTTTGCCATTTATTATAGTGGACTCACTTTAAATCCCATTATCAAATGTCCTTTTGTAATTAGGGGAAGTTGATTAAAATATCTAATCAGTTCATGCATCATATGAGAGGAATATCAAAATAAAAAGTCTGCACTGTATCACAGCTGACAGAAAATAGCTGGTCTTGAAATGACTCACATTCAGGATTCATGAGTAACGTGTGCTTAGCTTTATTTTATATCTTGATGGAGGATGTTGCAATGCAGAGGTAATCAGCTTAACTGACCGTGCTCATGCTGATGATGCTTCAATTAACTGCTGCACTGGCTGACCACTGGCTCTGGAAGCAGACGGCCGGTGTGTGCACACAGTCAGAGAAGATTAGGCAGTGAGGGGCCTCCTTTGAAGGCGGCCATGCAAACGGCTAATTTGAGAATGAATGGACATTTTCTTTGGCCAGGCTGTGGAGTATGTCTGGTTGGCTGCGTGGGCAAAGCTGTCTCCATCTCCCTTTCTTTCTGTCTTTCTCACTCTCAGAGTGAATTAAATGAAAGTCTGGCGTGAGGTGCTGGAGCCTCGCCAGGAACCTCACTTATCCCCAGTGTAGGACGCTAATTCTGACCACTTGCTCCAAAGGAATGAGGCCCTCCACTCATTAAAAACAGAGATGCGTGTCCCTCAAAGCCCCATTTAAACAGTTTCGTCATTTATTCCCCCCACCTCAGAATCCACTCTCCTAACCACAACCCAACACTCATCCTTTACCACTGTAATTATTCTCTCATTGTCACCCCACCTGCCCCCCCCCCTTGACCTTTATAAGTTTTCCAGCATGCAGAAATGCCAGAACTGCTCAGTAAGATGGCACACCATCTCCAGTCCCTCCAGGGCTCTTGAACAGCCTCCACACCCATCGTGCCAGGGCAGATTAAGCCCCTCAGCATTCTCTTTGGCCAGATCTCAGTGTTACATAAGCCCCGGGCATGCTGGTGTCTCTCAGAAAGCTTTCCCCTGTCATGTCCAAAAGACAGAATACAGCTAGTCAAGCACACAGAGATGGCAGGTGTTTACAGTACAGCTCTGTCATCAGCGGGTGGATGGTTAACTAAAGGCCCGTTGCTAATGTCATATGACAGTTCAGCATTTGAGAAGTGAGCACATGGCATCCTTGGCGAGGTTGACTAAGGAGAATCAGGTGGGCTATGTTAACTGGAAAAGATGCTGGACCTGGTGGGAGACAGACTACAGTTTAAAACATTTGCAGTAATACATACTGGTTGACCTTTAGATGTGACGATTATCCAATATACCTCCTCCTTTTAGCTCTGTCTTTGGTTTCCTCCAACTGCTGCTAAATGGTCTCCAGTTTTAGAGCTTTCTTGGAGCTATATGACACAGACGAGGATAGACATACAGATCATTGTCGGTTTTAGTCTTTTCGTGGGACTTGTTGGCGATAAGAAGAATACAGACTAACCTTAGACTTTATGTTTCACATAATGAGCTGAAACATTAGATTTCTCCTTGTCTGGGAGCAAAGAGGGGAGGATGTGCACATGACTATTAATATACACAGCGGAGGACATACTGTTGGGTAATGTGGGTCAAACGTGCAAAGTGCACGTGAGCAAGTGAGGCAGAGTAAACTGCCCCCCCCATTTCACCATGGTGTGGGGCATCTTGAATCAGCTTCCACACTGAAACTGCCTCTGGTCTGTCTGCGAGCATCATGAGTCCTCAGCATGTTCAGGCTGCAGAGGTACAGAGAAATAACATGAAGTCAATGCACTTTAAGTTTGCTACAATGGGAATGGCATCATTTATGAACATTTCTGACTGATTGTTATTAGACTCATTGCATTCACTTACTGGATGGAGGTGAACAAATGACTTGTTCTCAGAATCCCATGTTTTTTAGGGAGAAGAAAAGTTACTGTGCTTTCTTTGACAAGAGAGACTGTAATGTGACACAGCGTACTGTTGAATTTGCTCTACATACTCAGTGTGTCCTCACATGCACTCAGTGTTCTCCCAGCATGTTCTGTCACACTTTCTATTTTAATGTCAGTCTGGGTCACATATTTTCACAGTGTCTTTAAGCTGTTTAAATTGGTGTTTATTAAGCAGAACTAAAAACATGTGCCAGAATGTTTAGATTAGTCTCAAAGTGCATTTGAACCTATTGTCCATGTTGGTTTGACAATTCATTCATGATTTTTGAAACAGCAGCTGATAAACAAAGTCTACTTTGCATTTGGTTACAGCAAGAATGATTTATGATTGTAGGCTATTTGGCTCAAGAGCAGAATGAAAGGAACACATTGTTCATTATTCAATATAGAAGAGGATATTAGTGTGTAGGTCATTTAACTATTCCCTGCCTTTGTCCACTGTACTGGATTGTACTGTGCAATAAAAAGCAGAAATTCTATGTTTGTCTGTTGACACAAAACACTTTTTATTATAACTTTTTATTTGGTTTCAGGCAGAGTTATATGAGAAGATCACTACCTGTCCTTACACAAAGCCAGAGCCTGCAGCTGGTTAGTCTAGTTTAGCATGAAGACTTTGCTGGGGAATAAAACCAGGTGTGTAATTTGTACTTAAATGTATCAATGATAAACTGACAACCACCACTACCACAAATTTATGCCACCTTTCAGGCAGCAGTTTCCAGTCTTTATGCTAAACTAAGCCAGCCATCTCCTAGCTACAGCTCCATGTTTAGTATACAAACTTGAAAATCATATCTCAATCTAGTCATCTGACTCTCAGTAACAAGGCAAATGAATGCATTTCTCCAAGGACTCAGTTGCTAACTATTGTTGATTTTGTTGTGTTGTGGCTAATTTCTTCCAAAATACAGTAAAACACCTCTCATGTTTCTCGCTGACCTTGCTCTAATCAACACAAGACACTATTTTGACCAAGGCCAGTTGAAAATCAAAGAAATATGATCCTATTCTGGATGTTGAGTGAAAAGTCAACCAGAGCCAGAGCCAGAGCCTGCGGCCGATTTACTCTGATTGAAGGTCTTGAAATTACCTCCAGACTTGGTCAAATAGTTGGTTTAATGAAGGGGCGGCTAATGGAGCGGAGAACTATGCAAGCATGTCATGAATCAGTGTGTCCCATCATCAGCAGTGCTGGGAGCAGCTGGAACCTCGAGTTCAATTTTCATATATTATAATTCCTGGATACTTTTTTTCTCGTTTGTTAAGTCGGTTCATAGAGTAGATCCATATCTAATACTCTTCATCATGACATCTGATTGTAATGTTTTAAGTGGATTGTACATAAAATACTTCACGAGAACAGGTTTATCTGCAGCTGAAAAATCTCACATCCTCACACACACACACACACACACACACACACACACACACACACACACACTAAAGCATATGCACAATTTGTTTCCTTCATGATTAAGAGCTGCATAACTTAAGTTGTTTCATCTCCTCCCCTCTCCAGATGGCAACTATTTGAATAGGCATGCAAAGCTCTAATCAGTGCAAGCTATTCAAAACAAAAGAGAACAATCAGATGTCCAGTTCTGTATATATATCCACCAGCTGTTTACTCTGAAAAGAGAATGAAAACTTGAGCTGTTATCTTTGAAAGATTACTGGGATGAAGCCCACTCTGGCTGACAGCAAGAGCGTAAAGCTCTGTGCAACTATGCATGAATGTGCATTTGTGTCAAACTCATTTGTTCCAATTTTTTGTGTGTTCCTCCCTCTTTTAAAGGAGCTGGCAGGCGACAGAGCCACCATCATCTGAGTGTACCACTGCCTTAAAAGACAAAGAACCCCATTCAGAGGCCTCAACAGTGATATCCCACACCCACACAGTCAAGAGGATACTCAGACTCATCTAGCACACAGCCTGGAGTCATTATGGAGAGACAGAAGTAGTAAAACATTCAGAGGAAAACATTGAGCATTAAAGGAAAGTTTGGGGAAAAAAGATATGAGAGAAGTTTGGAACAAAAACCTGAAAATCATCAGTTTTATCCAACTGTCTCCTTCCTGCCATCTCATCTCCAGTGATGCACCTTCATCAAACACCCCAGGAATCGTTCCCACAGCTTACAACAATATTTGACAGTTTCAGCTATCCGAGGAGCTCAGGGGTCCACATACCAAGTGTAAAGTGAGTCTGGTGCCAGGTCTGTCAGAGATGGAGCCAGCAAAGATCTCAAAGGCAGACAGAGAGGCACCGCTCTCTGTGAACTCCGGACTACAACGGAACAATGTTAAACAGCATTTCATAAATTAAAAATGCAATGAAATTATGTGTGCGTCAGAGTCATCTAGAGTTGATATTTAATGACTGATGTTATGAGCTTGTTTCTGCTGTGACAAGAGTTCTGGAGTGTCTTAATGAGATCCCCTGAATGCAAATTTTATTTTAAGACTGACTCAGTAGACTAAGGGTGAAAATCATCAAAGGCCCTGATATAAAACAGCTAGACACTTTTCATACTCCCACAATGAACTGTTCCCTTTATGTCATAAATCTGAAATTGATTAGGTTTTGCAGTGATGAAATATGACACTTTGACTATCAATACCTCCTGCAGCAGTCAACAGTACAGTAGAGTACAGACACTTGTGAAAACTGCTGATTCTTCATGTAACCCTGCACCAGCGGAGGCGAGGCAGGGCGATTGGTTTTACCCATGAAATATTCATGTGGAGATGTTTTGAAACACTTTGCATTTACTAAAAAAGTCACTCGGTCTAAATAATGGATTGTGTAATGTAACACTGGAGTCAAAGAAGAGAAAGCATTAAGCAGGTGCATGTAAACCTATTGAAATTCAGTCTTTCTTTTAACATAATGTGTAATCTGACCTCACTTAGAGGTTCTATATCATATAAAGTGAGATTTCCATGTCTTTTTTGATTATAAATGCGTATTAATCTGCAGTTATACTGTGAAAATATCAAAAGTGCTCAGACCACAGACCAATGCACTCAGCCAGTTTTCAGAAACTGTGCCTTAAGATAAGCCATCAGGTCTTCTGTAACTTTATGATGTCACAGCTAAGCCCAGCACAACTGGACCAACCATCCAGCCTTGCACTTGGTTTCTCTGGGACTTTTACCTGAAATATGCTCTATTTGGTCACTCATGGAGTCAGCCAATCAGAAGAGAGGCTCAGAGCTTCTCCTCTGATTGGCTCACTGTCCTGTTAATACTAGAGCTCCAGAAAGAAGCCTGAGAGAGATGATGTGAAACGAGAGTGAGATGATTTTTGGTTTGTATAACCACAATCTTTTTATGGATATCAACGCAGTGTAAACAACTGTAACGGGACCTTTGATTATCAGGAGCAGCATGAAAAGAGGTTCAGCATCTCTGATATTTGTGCAAATATGTGAATAATACGTATGAAAAGAAACAAAATTAGGAATGTTGTCTGTTTGACTGAACAGCACAGGATTAAATCTGTTTATAAATCACAGACATCTGGGGCTAATTGCCTCAGCAATGTTAAAAAAGTCACCACTAAAGCCATTAGACAAAACTAAATCACATGCACATGTTGGCAGACCGTTATGAACAGTAGTTGTAAATAAAGACAGTGATATTTATTGTGTGATGTTTAGTTACATCAGCTCCTATCTAGAGTCAACTGTAAAGCATGCACTGCCCTCTACTGGCTACTGACGAAAACACAGATAAAAAGCAGTTCATTCAATAAAGAATCAGTAGAGAGCACACAATGGCATCGTACAAGATCTTAAATCATCTTGGAAATCAGGAGGTTGAGTATTGTTTTACCATGAAATACAGACAATTACCATAAAAAACAGAAGCTCTATGTGTCACAGTATATTTTGAAATTAAAGAAATTTAACACTTTTATCTCTGAATTCAGTCTCATCATACAGTAATGCCTCCACAGAAAAGCTTCAGAAGCTGAGCAGAAGGTGAACAACACTTTGCCATCATTACTTCACATTCTGGTTCCAAACTTCATCCTACAGTCTTTAGTGATCTAAAAAAATATATTATAGTCAGAGCTGTTATTTTATACATTCCATAGCATACAATTTAGCTTACTTCACCCTCACCATATGTTATAGACATTAAACTGTCAGAATTATCCATTATGTTAAAGGTTTCAAGGGAAAGTTTGGATTTGGAACAGACTTATTATGACCTCTGGGCAGTTCACTTTCCAATTGCAAAATTCTTTAAAGGTTCTTTCTTTGTTGTTTTGTTTGCTTTCTCTTCCTTTTCCTTTTTATCCCTGTTGGTATTCACCGCCCCATCATTCTCCTTAATGTTCTCTTTCTCTGGCTTGATGGGGACCTTACTCAGCTTGTTTTTGCCTTTGATGGGAGCAGAGAAGGTGAGCGAGGACTTGATGAAATCCAGAGGGAAGATGCCCACGTCTCCGTCGAAACGGTTCTTTGTCACCTGCAGTGACCTGCGTCCTGGACACGTCATCAGCTTCTTCTCCTGCAAAATGATGACGTTGTCGGCTTCTTGACTGGCCTGGAGGGGGTGGAAAATCAAGATATATTTAGTTACGTCAAATAAGACGTAAGACTTTAAATAAGAAAAAAATCAGATCCAAAAATAAGTAGACATGATTAAAACTCTAACCAGATTGTTACCAACTTTGGGTACTTGACAATCTTTGGCATTTGGTGACATACATTGGTGCTCAAAAACTGCCATGAAGAGGGTCATATATTCAGGTATTTGAACATGCATTTATTTTTTTTATTTGGATGTAATTATAACATGATATTTTTAATTTTGTGGCTATGAACTGCCCAGGTTTGATCAGCTTTTTTGAGCAACAATCATTCTTGGGTCAATAAGAACTCAAATCTTTATAGATTCAAATCTGTTCACTGACTCTTATATAGTTGTTATTTGTACCATGATGAAATGGCTGGACATGAAATCTGCTCCTTCTGTTTCCTCACAGTGAAATGGAAATGATCTTTTTGCGGCACAGTTTCTTGAAGAACAGACAGATGAAACATGTTCCTGTCTTACCTTAGCAGAACCAAAGATGGATGCTGTCTGCAGTTCTCGGTCATTCTCCTCTTTCCTGGGGTGAATGATCAGAGTGATGTGGCAGCTGGTGTTGGTTGCAAACTTCCTGAATGCCCCGATAATGTGGTCCTGAATCGCAAACCTGGATCAAACAAACCATCATTTATTTCTATATTTGTCATGCTCAATGCGCATTTAAAAGAACTTTCCTGATGATGCAGATGGATGATTTTTTAGTTCTCATCTATTGTAACTAAAGTCTTACTCACCTATCTACTGAAAGGTTTCCCTGGCCCATCATGAACTGCAGGTTGTCAATAATAACATGGTTAATGTCATACAGGTAGACAGCATGTTGCATTGTGTCCAGAACTGTCCTGTGGAAAAGGTAGAGAGGTTGGAGAAGAGTCAGACCAGGTAATCAGATGTTTCACTGACACAACACAACTCATCAAATGTGTCGGAGACAATGGGACACTTTGTCTTTCAGTAGTGGCTGAAATTTAAATAAGTATAATAATGTACGGTTATTCACTATAAGATTCTAATCTGTTGATAAACATGTATATCAATTGGAATTACAGCCCATGTAGATGTAGTAAAGCTTCCAATTATCACAAACAAGAACTTGTACTTAAGGGCAGCACTTAGGGCTGAAAAACACCCATCATATTTTCACCAGATTCCACCATTATGTTGGCAAATATCTTGTTTATTCTAAACAGTACTCCAAAACCCAAGGAGACTCAGTATGAAACGAAATAGGAGCAGGAAATCCAGGCATTACAGACATTAATTTTTCTGATGATTAACTGATCAATCACCTGACCATTACTGCTGTTTGCCCTGAATTTAGTACAATATCCAAGAATGAGAAAAACACTAACATATATGGGTACTGTTGAAGTACTGCAGAGTCAAAGCAATTACATAAAACTGATTGGAAATGGAAAGAAAGAAGGATGCATCCATGCAAAGAATAAGAGTACAACTAGCTGGTTTCCTGGAGCACTGATGAGCCTTACTTGATGTTCTGCTGCCCATGGAAAGTCATGAAGTAGAGCGGCAGCTCTTCAAACTTGTCCGCCCAGAAGTCGTACTGCTCCAGGTTCTCCTCCAGCCTCTGCATGGCAAACTGTGTCAACATGATCTTAGCCAGACGCACGTTGTTGATCTCAAAGCTGCCCCATAATGTGTTGACGCCCTGAATGCAAAGGTCCAGGGCCATCTCACTGATAAAGGTGGTCTTCCCACTGCCAGTAGGACCTGGTCAACATAACAAACATAAGACAAACCATTTTTGATTCTAAAGTGTGAAGACTGAATTAATGATAAGAAAAGCACAGCACAGCCTCTTGCCCTAAATATTATTTTTCAGGACAGTTAGATTAAAAATAAACGTTGGCCTGCTCACCGTGAATGCCTTATTTATTTCATGTCTTATGCTTTATGATCTGTGATCCACATATAACAGAACAAAACTAAACATAAAAACATTTAATTTGACTATTATTTATAAAAAAACAAAAAGATGCTTCTAAATATGAATTTTGACTCATTGTCAGCTTATAATTAGAAGACTTTTTTTTTTTTCCCCCAAAAAGCTATTTGTTAACTCTGTCCTTGTGTCCTTTAGTGAGGAGCAGGTAGCGTACAGGTAGTGTTTTTCAGAGCTTTTACTGTGGGCCTAAAACAAAAAAGGTGGTGAAAGATGTCATAATGCTCAAATTGTTAAAATAGAAATCTTGATGAATGGAGTTTTTAACCTGAGTATTAAACAGATAGACATACCTGTGAAAACAGTCAGCTCCCCCTTGCGGTGTCCCTTTAGGATCTTGTTGAGCTCTGCAAACCTTGTCCACTTCACTCCAGCCACCTGCTCTTTGTTGAGCAGCTCCCCGTACACGTCCTCTCTGAGCTGCTTGAAGGACACTATGGACTTATGGGCCGCTGGGATGGCGGTTTTGATGATGTGGCTTAGGTTTTTCCCTTGTTCCAGTGCCTCCATGGGGCATGGCCGGTACTCCCCGGGTCGCACCACAGAGCAGCGCCTCAGACCCAGCTTGCGAGAAAAGATCTTTGATGCCTCCCAGGAACGAATGTCGCCTCCCAGCCACAGCGTCACTTGCTTGAACTGTTCTAGATAAGGCAGCAGGACTGGAGGAAGGCAGCTGACCCCACGTGGAAGAGCAACACTAGGGAGTCCTGTGGCCTGACTCACAGCCAGAGTGTCCAGCTCATTACCAGTAAGAACTACCTCAGAGTCCATACGGCCCAGCAGGGGGAGGCCAAACAGGTTGTAGTAAGAACTACACTTTGGGACTGTAGCTTCATTATACGTGACTTTCTCAGTGTCTGTGTTTTGGGTGGAGAGGAGCTTCAGCCCCTTCAAGGAGTAGTTGGGTCCACCAAACCAAGGGAAAACCAGACTCTTGGTGGGCTTGAAGATCCTCACACTGAACTTCTTGAGAGTTGCATTAGAGACCTTTGTGATCTGAAATATATATTTCTAAACATTATCATCCTGCAAGGAAAAGTCTTGGTATGATAAATCTTGCTGATATGATTATATGTGTGTGTGTTAGTGTGTGTGTATATGTGTAAGTTATGTAAATTAATATACACTATATGTATAAAAGGAGACAATTCAAGTCCATCCTCACCTACAAATACACCCTTCTGTATCTATACATATATAGATTTATAATTTTAATCGTCTTATAATTTAGCTGTTTGGATCCTATAAAGAATATGCTGTTTCCTGCTTTTTGGGGGCTGTAATGTAGATGTGATGATGTCTAATGGTGCTGTTACTTTGACTGAATCAACTATACCTGGAACATGGCTTTAATTAGCTCAGCCTCATCATCAGGGAGGTCTGTGAGGGGAACAGCACTGGTCCAGATCCTCTGCACCTCCTTCAGCTCCCTCTCCCTCTCCTCCTGCTCTACCACATTCTCTAGACTTCCCAGCACCACATCAGGGTCCAGGAAGTCCTGCTTCTCCTTATGCATTACCTCCAGACAGTCCTGGAGATCCTCCCAGCTCCCTTCCACCAGCGTGTCTTTACACAGAAACTGCCCTGTGATTTTGTCGATGAAGAGGGAGAAACTGTCCTTCCTGGCAGACGAATCGACAAAGATGCTCGGGATGTGGAGGCAGCTGTAGCCATCGTTGAAGAGAATCCCTTTGGAGCGTATGTACTGTTTGATATCTGTCACTGTGATGTGATTCATAGGGAACTCCAGAATGGACTTGGTCTCCTTTTTAAGCGCCCTGTGATCCAAGACGTATCCTTTGCCACGAGGCCTTTGCACACATGCAGCATCAGAAGACTTGTTCATGAGCCTCAAACACAGGGATGAAAAATGTCTTTGGTAGAGAAACTTTGGGTCTGGAACCTGCAAGAAGCAGGTGATGCCCCTCAGCAGCAGGTTCGTCAACATTGGTGGCACTGAACCTGCAACAGACACGAAAATATGAAGAAATATCAGCTAAATAAAAGTTGCAATGGTTTACCGAGATAGTCAGGGAAAGGACAGACTGTGATGCAGAATGACGCTATTTTTCTTTATTAATCATTAACACGTGACATAAACATTAGCGTGAATGTGCATGAGAATCTTAATCACAGCTACATTCACCTGAGTTTTCAAAACAACATAAAATTACACTTACTGCCGCTGTTATCTGCCTTAGTTGTCCTCGATCCTCCTCTTACCCGGGCTTTTCGGCGCGTTTCCAAAACAAGTCCGTGCGAAACACATTTTTGCGCCGCAAACGCATTTCAGGTAAAAACTATAGATTTTATAAATATTAAAAAATAAATGTTGTATTCTAATTTTCCAACACAATCAACCCTGAACTCGTACAGGTTTGTATTTAATTTAATTTAATTTATTTAACCGTGTTGTCTGTTAAGTGTTTCACTCCGGAGTCTATTCTGGACGGACTGCGCTAAGCCCATGCCCGTGAAATCGTCCTCTGTGGACGTTGATGGTGTCTAACGTCCGTAACAGGCTGGTTTTTGTCAGACGGTTGTACCAGTAGATGAGTTATTAGCAGGTTATTGACTCCCGGGGGAAAGATGACGTCCAGGGGGACACCGAGCCGCTTCCTGAGGAGTGTTCTCCAAAATGGGGTCGGGCGCTATGTCGGCCAGCTGAAACGGATCTCCATCATCTTCTCCAAAAACGCGCAGAGCTCGTTGGGAGTCCGGTAAAAAAAAAATAATAATAATAATAATTAAAAGCTTTCACTTTCATTTCATTTCATTTCATTTAAAGTTGAAGTCCACACGTGCTGTCTCTGGGCACTTTATTAGGAACACCACACTAACACCGGGTTAGCCCTCCCGTTGCTCCCACGCGAGCCTCAGCTCTTCCTGCCTCTTTCTGCAGATGTATCAGTCCATACTTTAGGTCTTCGACTGGATTCAGATCTGGAGTCATGTTCACGTTCACGTTACCAGCTTGAGACGACTTTGGCTTTGTCTCACGGTGCTTTACCACGCTGTAAGTAGCTGCTGTAAGAAGCCACGAAGAGATACACATGGTGTCAGCAACCATACTCTGATGTGCTGTTGCATTCAAACCGTGATTTGTGTAGAGGTCCAAACTCCAGGAGCAGTTGTTGGACAAAGAATCAGTTTATTGTGCAGCATCTTTACCGTAAAAACAGTTTGACCCGCCTTAAAAAAAGAGACATTCGTATGTGCTAATGATGAAATTACACTGAAGTAATCACCTGTGAATAATGATAAAATTAACAACAACCTTAAGCCTGTAAGTGATGGTCACATGGTTTTCCTCTAGAATATCACTGTCTATTACAGAAGCAGCTCCTGTAATTCACCACAGGTTAAAACTTTTATTATTGAGACAGACTTCAGACAGGCTGACACATGCAGAAATATCATGGAATGCATTTATTAGTTTTTACAGCAGTAGATAGATAGAAAGGTAGAGGGGTAGGTGGTGGGGTGGGGGAGTTAGAGGAATGATGGGGGGGTATGTCATGTAGGCTGGGGAGAAGGGAGAAAGGTGGGGTGAGGGGGAAGAGGAAGGATAGAGGTATAATTCAAGTGGTTGAGGGTGAGGGAGATACAGGAGAGGAAGAGGGTGGGGAGAAAGGTGGGGTGAGGGAGACGAGGAAAGGGTTGAGGGTGAGGGAGAAGAGGAGGGGAAATGGGGTAGTGAGAAGGGTGGGGTGAGGGAGAAAAGGAAGAGAAGAGGGTGAGGTGAGGGAGAAGAGGAAGGGGTTGAGCAGAGGGTGGGGGTGGGGGCAACTTAGGGAAAGGGAGCTACTGGTGTGTGGCCTGTGCCACACGAACAGCAGCCTCCTCCACCTTACTGTTGCTGTTGTACCTCCAGCTCCAGACTCTCCTTTTCTTCTTCCCCTCTTTCTGTTTCTTTTTTTCTGCCACCTTCTCCTCTTTCTCCTCTTTGGTTGTTTTAGAAAGTCTCCACCAAGTTCTTGTCTTTGTCTTCTTTTTCAAAAGTAGCTCCTGATGTTTTTTTTTCTCCACCTCTATCTCTTGTTTTTCTTCCTGCAGACTTTTCTTTTCCTCTTCCAGAGCTTGTCTCTCCACCTCCAGCAGTTGTTGCACGCTCTGCTGGGTTTTTTTGTCCTCCTCCAGTGTTTTCTTCTCTGCCTCCAGAGCTTGTCTCTCTGTCTGTAGATCTTGCTTTTTCACCTGCAGTATTTGGTTCTCGGCCTGCACTTTGTTCTCCACTTTTGTTCTCTCCACCTCCAGTGCGTGTTTCTCCACGTCCAGGGCTTGTCTCTTTGCCTGCAGGTTTCGTTTTTCCATCTCCAGCGCTTGTTTCTCGACCTCAAGTTCTTGTCGCTCTCTCTGCTGGGCTTTCTTCTCCTCCTCCAGCTGTTTTTCTCTCTGCTGCCAGGTCTCTTCTTTTGTGGCAAGCTCTGCTGTTAAATCTTTTATTCTTTCTTCCAGAAAGTTTCTTTTCCTTTCACTTTTTTTCAGCTTTCGGGACAGATCCTGTTTTTCCTGCAACAGCTGCTGGATTTGCATGTCCTTCTTTTCCACCTGCTCACCCCCATAACTTGAGCAGTCCAGAAGTTCAAAGGGTAGAAATCTTATCCCTCTCCTCCTGCCTTGATCTTCAGTGTTATTGGAGGGCGTTTGAAGAAACGGCAGCTCTTGATCGCGAAATACCGGATCGTCTTGTCTTCGAGGTCTGCGACGTCCTGCTGGCCACCGCCGTTGTTTGCTATGTCCAGCCATGGTGCAGAAGTAGTCTTGAGGTCTTGTGTAGAAGATGTGTAGACGGTCTTGACTGTGCTCGACTGGTTCACTGGACAGTGTTTTCTGTTGGTTCCCCGCTGAGTCCTGATCACAGAAGTCTTTGCCTTTGACGCCTCAAGTTCTAGAATGTGACATCACAGAATGTGCTGCCTTTGCCCTCGACAGCATATTTGACTGCAACCCCCAGAATGCATTTCAGCAAGAAAGAGTCACTCACTGAACAGAACAGAACTGAAAGAATACGCATGAATCCATCTTGGGAGTATTGACACATTATTCCATGGTGGTTAGCGTTGGTGCTAACGCTGCAGTCGGAGCAGATAAATGGCCTGAAGTGCAGTCATTCTTCTACTTGTCTTGTAACGTGTCTGTGACAAATATCATGTAAGTCAGAAATTCAGCAGAAATATCTCTGACTCTCTAAATTACAATCTGGAGGCTGAAGTACGTTTTTTCCACTCAGCTGCTTGGATTTACTTCAAGCACAGTTCAGCTGTAGCTTTTCTACCACCCATTACCCCCATGAAGCTGCCTGACTCTCCCTGCCTTCCCTCCCACCAAAAACTGCCTTCATTAACTCCTGCACACCATTTCCATCTGTGCATATTCTGTATTGTAACCTGTTTTCTTGTCTGTATACAACATCTATTGCACGTCTGCCCGTCCTGGGTGAGGGATCCCTCCTCTGTTGCTCACCATGAGGTTTCTCTTTTTTTCCCTGTTAAAAGGGTTTTTTGTTTTGAGTTTTTCCTCAGTCGATGTGAGGGTCTAAGGGCAGAGGATGTTGTTATGATGCTATGTAAAGCCCTTTGAGACAAACTGTTTGTAAAAATGGGCCATACAAATAGAATTGCCTTGCCTTGCCTTTAAGCATAAACAGGTGTTACATCATGGGCTGCTAATGGCAAGCTATTGGAAAAAGATGAATTTTTTTTTTTTTTTTTAATAATCAATTCACTTTCAGATTCTTGGTCAATTTTAGATGAATTCAACAATTTGATCCACTTGTTTTGTTCATGAATTCAACAAAGAATTTGAATTCAGTGCTCACCCCTGCTGGCTTTTGCTGAGGCCCATGGGTATTTTGACCCTTTCTCTTAGATGAAACTGAAATAATTAGAGCTGGGCAGAACATGAACCAATGATGCGACTACAGTATTCAGGGGAGTTTGTTATTAATTTAGCATGGCTCTGTCCCATGATCAATGTTATTTAATGGTTAAAGGTTCAGTTGTTTTATTGTCCAATTTATTAATCGGCCATACTGTGTATAAGCAGATTAATTGTTAATGAAAAATCACCAAAACATAAACACGTTTGGAGCACTGTAATGTTAAAACTGCTGTCAGACAGTGGAGTAAAAACTACATTATTTTGCTGTGAAATGAATGAATTTTAAAGGTAAAGCAGCAGAAGAACAAGTAAATGACCTCAAAACTGTACTTGTGATAAGTATATTACTTCAGTAATTGCACTGTGGCGAATAATGAAAATAAGCATTAAATACAGCACAACAAAAGGCAGCATAGAATATTCTTGGTAAACCACTAAACATCAAACCTTCATCTTTGTCCTCTTGTTTTTCAGGGAGTTCATTGAGGAGGGAGTGGTGGATTATGCCAAGCAGAACCCTGGCACTGTTGTGTACGTGTCTCCTCAGGCCTGCAGGATACCCAAAATAGTCGCAGAGTACCGTAAGTTCTCCTTTTTTTTTTTTTTTTGTCTTTTGATTATTCAAAGGTAATTGTAATTGCTGTAATTTCCTAATTATTGCCCAGCAAGTTTCCTGGAAAGAAATGAGTCATTTGTTGAGTTATTTGAGTTAAGATAGTTGTTGAGTTTATGAGGAGGAAGTTCATTCAAACTCCTGGATGCTGTAGGGGGCAGTACAACACAGGCTTTTCTCTGACCTCCATCGATTCAAGTAGAAGTCAATTGCCTCTGGAGGTTTAATAAGACTTTGTGAAGTAGTTTAACTCTGTCATGTTCTTGTTGACACTGCTATTGACATTTAATGATTTCCTCCTGTTTTTTCCTTTTCTTCTGACAGTAAACGGCAACGTAAAGGAAGAAATTGTCACAAGCAAAACATCTCCGCAGATTTCTGAGCTGTTGACCAAACTGACCAATCAGTCTGGCCAGGAAATCATCCGCATCCGCAAGCCCTTCCACACAGACAACCCCAGCATCCAGGGCCAGTGGCACCCGTTCACCAACAGGCCCCTGTCTGTGGGCCCCATCAGACCTCAGAAACAAGAGGCTGAATAGGACCAAAGTTAGTCAGACAGTTTCCACCAATTTCAGTTAATCTTGAGATATTTGCCATTTTGTCCCATTTCTGTTGAGCTGTTCAAGTGTCTGCACAGGTTAAGTAGTTCTCATGTTTGCAGCAGTTTTCCTGTGTAAAAAAGACTGAATATGCCTTTCTATCTGGTGTTGGCAGCAAAGCCTCTGGAGCTGTGCAGGAAGATGCACAGTCCCAGCTCTGAATGCCACACTAGTATAGACTTCACATGAATTCATCAGAGGCTTGTCAGCTGACATATTAAAAAAAAAAAAAAAAGAGCTGGTAACTGTTACTAAGGTTAAGATTCATGTAATAACGCTAGTGCTTAGGAGCAGGTGGGACTTTGTATGAAATAAAGAAAAAATATATTATGTGCAAATGCTGGAGCCTGTGTTTAAATTTAGATTTAAAGCTTGTGTTTGAACAGCTTGTCAGAAACAGATCAACAGAGCAAAACTGACTCCAGCGGTGCTGCCTGCATTCTTCATTTTAACTGATTCTAAATGCAGTTCAATCCTTGACAGCCAAGACACTGATGTACACCTTTATTCGTATGACACAGGGAATGCACGTGTTTTTACAGTTTAATACTGATATGATTTGAAGGTTCCCTGGCTGCACAACCTTTAAATGATCCAGAGCTTAAATGAACACGACAGATGGTTGTGTGATAGCTTGAGGGACAAGTCTTAACCTTCAGCACAGAGCTGTCGTCTGTATTGACTGAAATGGGGACAGAAAACTAACACTCCTCTTAGATTCAACAAGGTAGATGTTGGCAGAACTACCCGCAGCTTTCTTTGCAGTTCACATCACAAATTCATAGTTTTGGGTTTTTTTTTTTTTTTTCTCTGCTAAAGAAGACGAGCCCTGCTTTCCCTGCACAGATAACCCCAGTGTTCTTCTCCACAAGAAGTACAGACATATACAAGCAAATGCTAATCATCAGATGAATACAAATAGGACGACTTGCACAGAGTGAACGGGGAAAGATGCCCCAGGAAAGATTGCCGGTTTCTGTTGATTGATGGATACAAGTCTCCTGGCATATATAACTCTGCCTGCAGGAAATGGTTTGGCTATTTGTGAAAATTTATGTAGGATAGGAGCGTGAGAGAACTGCAGAGGATGGTAATGAGTGAGAGACACAGGAGTTGAGCTCTGCAGCTGGATGCGGCTGATGATTTCATCCATTTTCTCTCAAGTATCTGCACTTGAGTTGCACGTTGTGTTATTGCATGATAAGACTATGGACACCCCTTCACTTTAAACTATTCTCAGATGTACAGACAGTGATGGAACTACGCAAATCTTTTGCTTTAGTAAAAAATGTAAATACAATAATGAAGAAAGTAGAGTATAGTAGCAGAAAAATGTACTTCAACAAATGTACAAATACTGATCATGCAAAATGGCACCAATCAGAGTGTTACAATGATCTGATAGATGACATTGACAGTTTATTACCAATTTATCAACATTTAAGCAGAGGCATATGTTCAAGGTAGAGCTCATTTTAACAGCTGCACATACTGTTGTAGTTAGATCTATAATAATGAAAATTTGATATATATTTCATTTATAAAATGTGGTGTCAGAAATATGTAGTGTAGGATCAGAGGTATAAAGTAGCAGAAAATGATGACAGTCAAGCGAAAATTTGAAATTGTGCTTGACTAAATGAACCACTGCAGTTACTGGCTAAATTCAAATTATAAATTCATGACCACATTTAAAATGAGCACAGCTCAGCACCGTGGCTGTTTAATTGTATTAAATGGCCGGTGATGCTCATTTCTGACATTTTCATTTATCTATGGCACCAATTACATTTATCAGAGCCGCGGTGCTCTCATCACACCCGCGCTCCCCAATGGGAACTGGCACAGCTTGACCCACGCTAGGACTTTAAAAGGCTCTAAATAAAGATGCTGTTGCTAAGTTACAAGGCCTGAACACTGCTCTGAGAATGGTCATTTTATCCCCCACCTTAGCTGATGTTATTCCTCTAGTTCGTTATACATGTATGTAAATGACTCTGGGATGATGTGGGCTTCACTCCCAGTGGAGGACAATGGCCTTGCTACTTGCCACAAGCTAAAAACACCCAAGTATCATGGTGTCTTGAGAACATGAACCAGTGTGAACATGTTTTTTTTTTTTTTTTTTTTTTTTTGCATGTAATTTCCTGACTTCCCCTCAGGGCTGTTGACAATGAACATATTTTCCCTCAAGCTGAACATAAAAATAATTTTTTTTTTCTTCTAAACTTCACAAAAGCAAGTGAAAATTTAATGAATGCATATAAATAAGACACGAGACTCAACGTAAAAAAGTCAGTTGTTAAACAGTTAAAGTGACTGAAGGAAGTGGTTAAACTATCTATAAACTATAAGCAGCAATGTTGTTTCAGCCAAGACCACATGGATAAGTTAATTACACCGGAAAATAATACAGAACCAACTTGATCAAAGTGTCACAGTTTACAGAAATATACTACAAAGTATTCACATAAGAACAGTGCAAATTGTGGCATCTTTACACCAGTTTCTTTGGCCAACACTTAGAGAAATGATCTACGTCTACATAAAATATACTGTCGCTTGCATATTGAATCAGCAGGATGTATTTACTGTTACTGAATTCGCAAAACAAGTGCTTCACTGTGGGTTTGTGTGCAGAAACAAGATGAACGCAAAACTGGTAGCCAACATGTTAGCTATTTTTACATGAAGTCCATAATACAGGATCTGGTGCGGAGCCATTGGCAATTGTAAACAGATTGTCCTTGAGTGAGAAAGAAGCAGCAGCAGCAGCAGCATTGGTTGCAGATTCAGATGAAGCTTCCAACATGTTAAAGATTGTCCACAACTCGAGGATGAGTTCATTTGATTATGGGAGATTTTTATATAATACATGGTCAAGTACAATATGTTGAACTCAGTAGAAAATTTACAAATTTTTAACTTATGCAATAAAATGCAATCCAACAAAAACACACCTGAAATAGCATGGATCAGAAACTCTTATCAATCCTAGTCAGACTTTTTGAATTCACTGTCTTTGCATTAAAATTTAAGGACATAGATTCATGTTTAATCTGTTTGGTGTTTATAAAAAATATCTCATCACTCATAACTTCAGCTGAAAATGTGAGACAAACAGTTTTTACATTGTGCCTGTGATGTTAAACTAATGCAGAAAAATCCTGCTGTTTCTCCAGTCCCTGCTTTCACCAACACAAACTCAAGTGCTCTTTGAGAACAAGCTCTAAATGATTAGGGGCCATCCTTGGGAGACAGTATGAATGTGAGCAGAGAGTAATAGATGATGCTGTCATGCAGGCATGATAAGACGTGGAAGGAAAAGAGACAGCGGAGAGAGAGGGGAGGAATGAAGATGAGGATGAGAACAAGTGAAAATGGCTAAAGGTCAGTGGAAGAAATAACCACAACTCAAAACACCTTTTCATATCCAGATATCTCCCTTAAGTGCGAAAAGGTGTCCAGTACATCTAGTAATGGTTCAGTGGGGTTTAGTGGTTTAGTAGTCTACAATATATATAAAAAAAAGTCATCTGCATATATTGACAATACTCCAGTGAAAGTGGACAGCCCTCAGCCCTGAGGGAAATATTAAGAATAATCTTTTGCAGTGCAGACAGGAATACTGTGAGGAATATAGCAACTTTAGCCGAGCAAAAAAATATTTTCCACTGCTTAACTTGCCAATGTGAACCTACTCCATCCAATCAAAAACTTCTTTCTCTGTGATATTTCTGGCAGTAGAAAAAGACTTGTCATAAATAATGTCTTTAAGGTCAAATGATGCAAGGCTGAACAAATTCTAAGTGAATACTTACAAACAATTTTTAGTCAGTGTTCATCAAAGAGACCAGCCTTTATCTGCTACACTGAATCAGATGTTTCCCCAGTTTGTATAAAAATGAGGCTGATGCCTGGCATCACATCACAGGAAGATGTTCAGATTGAAAAGAGTCAGTGATCATAATCAGCAGAAGTGGTGTTTATGTTTCAGTATGCTGAAAACCAACTGGGTAATGTGTGATTTGGCCCTGCATTCAAAAGAGGATGAAGGTAAATACTTCCAAACTTCTCTCTCTCATCAACGATATTCATGGTGCTGCACTCAGCTGTCCACACAAAAAAAGGGACAATATTTGTTGTGCAAAGATTAAAAAAAGAGCTTCATACATGACTAGGTAGGAACTTTGTTTGAAGCATTTACCTGTCTACATAGAGTGCACTGCCTGGACTATGTTCTCCATCAATCTGAGTTCAGAATAAAGTGGCTTTAAAAGGAAGATGGCTGGACACCTTCAAGTCCAAAAAGCTCCTGCCTCATTGTATCCTCATCTCTTTCCTGCATGGCTAACCAGGACATGGAGGTCAAATGTTTCCTGTCTGCCTCTACCTGCAAAGAGAAAGAAGCCCCCGTCCTCTCCACTGGAGGTGAGCCAAATGCTGCTGTTACTGTCAGCGACGCTCTGACAGATGCGTGCTGTGAGTCACCAGACAGGGCCTGCTGCTGAGCCACGGCTACAAGAGCTGATTCAACACTTTGCTGGAAAGACAGATCTTTATTTACCACTGGCCGTGACACGTTTACAAACCACTCACAGATTCATTTCAGTCACTTCTCCCCAACTTATACAAGCACTCTTTAATCATAGTGTTGTTCACCTTGCCAGAAAATACTGTAAGCTCTGCAGTTTGTGTTGTTTTGGCATTGCTCTCATGTCAGGTAAACACTGAGGATGCTTTTGTGTGCTGCATGTGTGAAGGTCCTCTCCAGCCTGATTTGGACACTTGCCACTGGCAGCTTTTTCACAGCAGAGGAGAAATGCTAATCTGTGTATCTGTTGTTTATTGGTGCTTTAAGAACCTGATGAAAACCTTTTTTTTTTTCTCTTTGTAATATCGATTTTGAAAGAATCCAGTGCTTTGACATAGTTGGCATAAAGGTGTGTCTCAGGAGAAAGCAAACCATTCAAGGTGTAATGAATAATCATCCAAAAATAGTAACTCTGACAAAGACAAAGTATGAGTATATATAGGTGTATAAATATAAAATAGCAAGTATAGATTTTCTTTACAGTTTGTCTTTCGAGTGTGTTGTGTTTTCCACCCAGCCTCTTGAGCCCTGAAGCCAATTTGTGGTCTTCAGTGAATTCAATCATCCTGACCACAAACCGCTCCTTTAACAGACCACTAAAGCAGCTGCTCACAGAGCTCTGTCTCTCTTTTGCTAAAAACAGAAAGACACTAATGAAAAAAAAGCTGTTTCAGAGTCTGCTACAGGTGTTTCCATTGGGACTGGCACAACACAAAGCTACTAACAGTGATGTCATTATTGCTATTTACATGAGAACAAATAAAAGTGAGCAAAGAAAGGTTTAAGTAAACCTTTAGTCTGTCAGTTTTCACACCTGTGCTCTCGTGCACTGTAACAGAACTGTCTACTTAAAGTGACACTCCACATACATGTGCCAAACAGATAGAAAGAAGCCTTGTAATCAATTAATCAGTTAAGCGACTAATGAAAACCAAAATCCCAAACGTTCACTGGTTTTAGCCTCTCAAATGCAGCTATTTTTTCATCAATCAGACAGAACAAGTAACTTGAAGACATCAGATTGGAAGATGAGATTATGAGGTTTTCTGCTACTTGACAGGTTTATCGATCATGACAGTAGTTATTAAGTGCAGCCCTAAAACAGACTCCAATTTATTCCAGTTTTCACTTCAGAAAAACGTGGATCAAAACATGATGAACTGCTTCTGCAGAGTCCATTTCTCTTCTCTGCTTGTCTGTCCATGCACTCAGTATTTGGCAAACTTAATTTTTTTGTGCAAATATGGGTACACAAGCTTGGCTAATATAAAAGATACTATTGTTTTTAGTAGTGCAAGAAGAGCAAAGTGGGTGGGTACACCTCCTCATTAGCCATTAATGCAACACAAATACAGGTCAGATGAGTCAACAATCAAATTGCTTGATTTGTTGTTTAGGATTGTGTAACACTTTTCCTTTGCCATCCATCCCTTTTGCTCATAAACCAGCAGCCAAATCAAATTACTATGGCCATCAGACTAGAAGGACTTTGCATCCAGTCCTGTGACTATGGGTCAAACCTCTTCTCGCCCTCAAACCACAACAAACCCAAGGACAAGTAGGAACATCCTCATGTCAAACACACAGTGCGTGAAGGGTATGCCATGTTTTCCAATGCTTAGTGATAGATTTTAGGTGGAGTATCACTTTAAGCTCAATAGAGTGCAAATGTTATATAGCACTAATAAACTTCCTGAACACTTCCACACTCTCACAAATACACAATCACCTCATGTCCCATTTTGCTCCTTTGCCTTTTGTGTCATGTGACAACCATCTTTCACAAGCCTCGACAGAGTCTAGTCTTTGGCCAACTTTTTCACAGCTTCACTTTCTGAATCGCAATCTCCGGTTAGTGTTGTCTGTTGTTGAAGTGAAATCATGGGCCATTCAGTCACAGGAGACACAGGAGGCTGCACGTTTCAGATCAGGTTAGGACACAACCTGCAGGTACTCTGACACCAGGTAAATAACAGCAGCGTTTGATACAGTCAGTTCTCCCCAAAACTACGGGTCACAGTTGGGGTAAAAATAAATAACTGTGGGACAAAGACTGAGAGGGGCGTCCTAGATGGAGCTCTCATCAGGCTGCAGGTCCAGCTGCGTGTGTTTCCTCTTCTCCAGGATCCTGTTGAGCTCCTCTGTAAAGGAGTGGTAGAGCGGCGACATGCCCTCAGGGTCGGCCTGCCTCAGCAGCACATAGCTGTTCCCATTCATCTTCCTCAGCACGCTGGGCAGAGTGGCCGACAACCCGTTGGCGTAGTCCATGTTGGGAAGTGGAGGTGGCATCGGAAGTGGAGGGGCTGGAGGAGGTGTTTTAGTTGGAGACATCTGGCCCTCACCTGGAACGATCTGGAGGAAACCGTCACCCATGTCCCCGAAAGTTGGCACTGAGATGGACCGACGACCCTGGCGCCCATTGCAGTGGCTGGAGATGGTTTTGAGTTCAAGATGAGAGCTCCTTTTTCTCTCGGAGGCCCCCAGGACCTGCAGCCCTTGCTGAGAGAACTTTCGGTCCCGAGAGGCCCGACTGGTGCAGAAGCTCACATAGAGCAGCACCACCGTCAACACTAAGCAGAGTCCTCCGAGAACCGCCACCAGAGAGATGTACACGGCCTCCATGTGTCTATAGGTCTGGAATTCAGGTCCTGGAGGCAGCGGAGCAGGAGGTGAGGGCAGAGGCTGTTCGGTGGGGCTGGTGGTGGAGAAAACAGTTGGGCTGGAAACTATGGTGGGGTTTGTCGTGGCTGTGGGCTCCACAGGAAAGTACGGGTCAGTGTGCACCCTGACTGTGTAAAGATAAACCAGCACTGAGACCGAGTTCTCAACAGCGAAGCAGCGATAAGACCCGCTCTGTTGGGCACGAGCTCCAATTATGAGGAGGCCATCTGTGCCGATGCGGTAGCCCGAATTCAGGTCGTATCCCTGGAGTTCTTTGCCGTTTAGAGTCCATCGTGGAGTTGCCAGGTTGGAGCGCAATTCACACTGTAGCAGCACATCATCACCCGACATCACAGAACGTCTCCGATGGACCACTGAGCGATGGAAACAGAAAACAAGAGACATAAGATGGAGCTAAAGGGGGATGAAACGAGTGGGATAAAGTACAGAGATGCAGCAGGACAGAGAGACAGATATAGAATAAGACGTCAGATCACCAAGGTTATGATTTCAAAGTGCAGGTGAGCAACCTGCTGCAGATCAACCTTTCAACATCACTTTCTATTACATTTCATGAGCCTCTTTAAATGTAGGGAGCTCTGCAATGCAGCCAGTGTGACCGCCCGACCTCCAACAAGACGAGGAACTGATTAAAATGTGTACGCTGGGACCAGGGGGGATGGGTAAGGAACGCACACCTAATGAAATTCTTTAATAGCTGCTAAGTGCTTCAGTTTTCAGGCAGAGAAGAGAAGGGTTGGACTTTTTTCACCCCATAATCCACGTGTGTGTGTGTGTACGTGTATGTATTTGAGCGAGAGTCAGTCACTAACCAAGGGGACTGAAAGGGAAGTGAAATAGATGTACATCATGTGCATGTGTGTGTTTTAACATACCATTTCCTGAATTCTCCCTGCAACCCCTGACTCCTCTCATGATGTCCTGGGTGAGGTTTGACCTGAAATAATGTGATTTCGAAATCAGTTACACTTTTGAAAGAAATTAACCTTTATTTAACTGCAGAGATTGCACACATATGTTTGAGTCAGGTTGTGGTCATGACAGGCAGAAATGAGGCAGCAGCTACAGACAAACAACATGAGACTTAATATGTAAAAAAAGCGATGATTAAATCGTTTCCACAATCAATGGCACCTTAAAGAAGCTCAAGAACTGTCAAACTTAAAACGAATCCAAAACAGTAACTTAGTGAGGCTAACAAATCGAGATTTAACAATAATCCAAAATATCTGCAGTCAGAGGAGAGACATTTCTGCAGTAATAATTTGGATTCACAATGGGACAGTTTTGCAGTTTTAAATCTAACTGCAGAAGGTTGCAGGAGGAGGGAACAGCATACATAAATGCTTTTCTATGCAGTTCACTCTCTATCCATATCTCTTCTTCTTCAGACTGTTCACTTTCCTTTATAGAAAGTTCAGGTTGACAAAAACAATTTAATTGCTTTGGAAATGAAGTGGATATTGTACGTTACAAACCAGGGGACCAGAGAGGGGCTCCCATTAATGTTCAATTCTTTCTGCTGGTTTCAGCGAATGTACTGCTGTCTGGAGAAACTCCACAACAAATCCACAGGAGAGCCTGATGTGTCTGCTGCAGTAATGGAGATTAAGATGTCTGCTACTCACTCATGCAGAGTGAATGAAGAGAGGCACAAACAGCCCCCAGTGCCAGACTGAGCTAAAGTCGGCCTGTATGTGTATGACTGTGTATGTATGAGCCAGTTTGTTTTGGAGGTCTTGAAACATGAAGTTCATGTATTAAAGCACTTTGAAATAGACAGAATTAAGGATTTATAGTTATAATTTAACTTTGTTTCCTACTGAACTTGATTTTTACAGGACTCACATAATATTTCATTGTACAGTGTTATAATATATAATAATACAATACAATAACTACATTTATTTTTTCTGCACAAATTTGAGGTTCCTGGACTATACTCATGTATTTTCATTTCATGCCAATTTATTTACTTTAAACTTTAAAGTTTCAAATTGAAAAACATATAATAAGATTAGAAAATATGATACATTATCATAAGCAAAACCACTCAACAACTTCACCTCAACCAACTAAAACAATCACACGCATACATTATATTTATAAGCATCTTTTAAGACACAGAAGGATACTTTAGAAAGTGAATAAAACATTCAGAAACATAAACAAGCCTAAACAATACAGTTTAAAGTAAAATGGTATCTCACTTATTAATGAATTATTTGCTTAGTTGTACACAAATGTCTTTTTTTTTTAAGTTTAACTGACCTGATGTGCTTTGACTATAATACCCTCCATTTAATTACACCAGCAATTAAATTAAATTAATTACTTGAAACTGTACCCATTAAACACTGCCACTGTTTTCCCTATAATTAGTGCCAAGGTACAAAGTTGTTTCCACCCCTCTGAGATTATGGTAATACTTCCCGCTAATATAGACACACACACACACACACACACACGTAATAAATGGTTTATAAGATATTTCAGTGCAGATACGTGTTTATTAATGCATTTTTCAACAACTATAACTTCTCGAGGAACAGAGGTCCTGTTTATAAACAGATAAGTAACAACAATATAATAAAATACTGGTGCAGTAATACAAAATATAATGAATTACTGACAAAAAACTATACATTAGATGCACTTTGAAGTCCTAATAACTGCCCACAACTGCATTACACTGTGTTTGAACCATTTATTAAATGTTTTTATACTGTTATATATAAATGCTTCAGTGTTGCCAAATAAGGTCACTCAGTTTCACTCTCTTCATTTCTTCTAAATGCTGATTTAAGGTGTTTTCTGTATCTGTATGTTTTTTGAGGTAATGATTCAAAATTCTTCCCACTCAAAAAGAAGCTCATGCTGAGCTGAACAGAGCTGATGAGAAAAATTGAGGTCGACTACATTGTCTTAGACCTGCTTTCATAAAAATTCTGTTGGAAGGGAAAATAAGCTATATAAATAATTCATCAGACTCCAGGATTGCTGTTGGGCCCAGAAGGAAGAAGTAAACATCAACGAAAAAGGTCGTGTAATGCAAAAAAATGAGCACTGTGTCAAGATTATTAATTTCTGCTTGGAGCATTATTCCTCATTTCAAGAGGGTCTGACTATAATCATTTATACTTAATTATTATGCCATCGCTTAGTCTGAACAATTCACTATTATTTGACAATTAACAATGTGCTCCTTGAAAATTCTGATTCTAAATGAAGCTCTACAATGTTGCTGTATCATATCATGTTTTTACCTGAAAAAAAAAAAACTTTTATTTTTCAGTTTAATTAAGAGAACCACTCTTGTTTTGAAAATTCTCATCCAAATGCAGGCATGAGCAGATAGAGAACAAACTGAAGGAAATATAAGAGTTAGCAGATAGGTGCAACTGTATAGAGGGTTTAGGAAGATATAGACTCTGGATCTACAAACGAACAATGTAAATTTATCTGTCTGGTTTTCTGTCCCAGCTTGAGTCTCATGTACATATGCAACACAGTGCGACTGTCTGTGTGTTTGTCTCCTTTGAGTCTACATGCATTGTCGTCTGTATGTGTGTAAGTGTATGTGTACGCTCACCTCTGTGCACGTGAGGATATTTCTACGCACACCCTCCCGTCCCAGCCGCAGAACGGATCTCTGGCGAACACACAGTCGTAACAGGAAGTGTATCTTTGACAGGCCGACATCGGTACCTGCACGACTCCAGAATGGGAGCCGACGTAGATGCTCCGCTGTGACACAAAAGATAAATGATTATCTGTTTGGCATCATTTGGCAACTCGAGTATTATAATGCAATGCAATATGAGCAGCGTATTTGTAGAATGATGATAAATTAATGATTTGGGAATTTCAGAGGAAATTTCCATTGTCTGCCTGTGGCATATTAGCTTCACCCCAAACACTTAACTTATACATGCAGTTTGTAAAAATTTAGGGTAATTTCATCTTATTTATTATATTTTCATTTGCATAATTTTAGAATAAAAAGGCCATTTAAACCTCCATTATTTTAAAGTATAATTCTGCTTACATTAATACATACCAGAGCTGAGGATATGACCATGCTCTCTATGGGCTGTGGTTTATCAAACAATTGTAGCTCTTCTATGATATGCATTTCTCCATCGATGTCTACAGCTCTGTGCAACCATCCATCATCTGTAAAGACACAACCTTGTCAAACAAGACACTACAGAGTAACCCAGAGAAGCAATAAATGTACAAACTAAAGTCAACATTTAAAAAAAACAAAAACCTATTTCTGACACTCAGCCCCAAACCTACTTATTTCTATCCAAGATGCAAATTTTTGTAAACAGGTCACCAATATAGAGTTTAATAAAAAGAGAAAACTCCCACTTGTTTCCTTTAACAACTGGGCACTGTAGTGTTCAACAAACATAACACAAGCAGTGTTTGGGACTATTTTCAGTGGTGGATTAATACACAATATTTCCAGCAGCAGGAAGTGTTTATGGGAGTGGATTCAAATGAATGAGTGCTCATGGTTCAGGTTCATGGTAATAGAGGAAAATGCCACCTAGTGCAGCAGAGTGTGTTTTAGCCATGCTAGCAGCATGCTAACACCCTGCATTTTGGTTATGACTGAGGGCGTGCCATGAAATTTCTTCAGACATTTCCCAACCTCCCGCCTCACGATGCAGTGTGGTGCACTTTGCACCATCATGTGTTTGTGTTTGTGTGGTGTAGTGCTGATCAACAAATGTTAGCATGCTCAAACTAAGATAGTGGTAGCATCGTAGCTGCTATATGTCGGCATGTTAGCATTGTCGTGATGAGCATGTTAGCATTGGGACATTGGGACCAGTGTTGTTATGCGTTCAGTAGTAAAACTCACCAGTTCCTAAAAACAGGACAGTATAAATGATTCCATCCAGTGCCGGCTCCTTGTGCACAGCTATCTTGACATAGTTGACACTCCTCTTGAACAGGAGAGGACGCACCCCGATTGGGTGCACCTGGCTGGCCATCAGCGGATGCCTTCTGGCGAAAGTGAGGACGTTGTCTGGGAGGTCTCGAGATGAGTTGATGCCCTGGGACCTGTGCAGATCTGTTATACACTGTGAGATAGGAGAGAAAGAAAGGCAGAGAAATGATCAGTGCTCTTTTGTTTGAATGATCACATAAAGTAGGGAGGTTTTCATTGGTGAAACGTACAGATCCGGGTCTCGGCTCTGGCACCTTCCCTGTGTACTCCCTCCACTTTGAGTCCTGCACCTCCATGTATGGCCCCTCGAAAACCTTCTGTACATCTGAGAAGGCGTACTGGCAGATAGCAGAAGCTTTGATATTCTTCCTGAAAGACAATACCCCCCAACAACACGCATCACCACCCCAGAGGACACGCTCAGGATTAATGATTCAACGTTGAATAAACACTGAGAGGTTATTATCTTGGGAGCAGCTGCCACCCAGATCGAATTTCAAGCACATCACAGATCGTCAGTGGTCACTGACAGGTGAAAAGGTAACTGGGCTACTGAGGGGCCTTCTCTAGTCTCCTGAAACTGTGGGTGTTAAGGTGGTAAAGTTTTGGTTTATTTTCTTTACAATCACATTTTCCTCATGGATTTTAACAATTTGTCTTGCATGGACATGTGGGAGCGGTGTCACTGACAGGTGTGTAATGTTCCCTCTTTATCTCTAGTAGCTACTCCCGTCATCCACTCCAAGGGGAAATATTTGTTTTGCAGATTTTTCAGCACCACCCTCACAGTGCTAAAATTCCCACAACCTGTGAGTCATGAATAAAACAGCCCCATTTGTGGTTTTGGTGTCGCACCTGTGAAAGAAAAGATTTGTTCAGCAGCATGAGTTGGGAGTTGGGAACCAGGTGACCCTTAATCTTAAGCCCTAAAGGTGAGATTAGTAATGAGGGGTGTCTGCGTCACATTCTTGGGTCCATTGTGTGCCCACCTCAGCCTTCAAAAGCATTCAAGTAAGAAAGATGAGACTGAAGTGAAACCAGAATCTGTCTTCAAAACTGGTGAGCAGTATAGCTCAGGGGCTTACTCATTCTTGCACACTTGAGTCTAATGCATAGTAATGACTACTACTCACACAGGTGAATGTTTTTAAAAGGAAACCAGAAGAGGAAAGAAAAAAAAAAAGACAGGACAGCTTCTGCAGTGAACAAGAGGACAGACAGAGTGACAGAGATTTAATATCCACAAAAGAGAAGCATGGCAGTGAAAAAAAAAGCAGGAAAAAGTAAGAGAGAGTAGAAATAGAGAGTAATGTTGTCCTGTTGCAATGCAATCCTCTCCATCAGAATCCAAACACCCTTGGGACGGTTTTATGCAGCATGACTCTGCATATCAGCATAAACACACACTCACATCACTGCCAGATATTCCTCTCATCCTCTGACATTGTCCCACCAGCTCTGACTGCAGCTCAACTCGATCTGTTGTGATAACAACTCACCCAGTTTCCATCTTATCTTTTTATTACTTGAACAATCAATCATTTATTCTATAAAATAGAAAAAGAAAAAGTTCTCACCCAAGGATACATCATATTTCATAATGCTTGTTTTGTCTGAACAATAGCCCAAAAACCCAAAGTTTTCAATTTAAGTGAACTTTGACCGCCACTACAACAAGCTGTTTTTAGGAAAAAATTAAAATCATATCATCTTAAAATACACCATTACCACAGATAAAAACTATACACCTGTGTGTAGGAGGTTAAATAACTTGAATATACAAACATTCATTAATTACGTCAACCAACTAAAACTCTAACTAAAGGTGCCAGAGGTTTTTTGGTTGAGCTGAACTTTATAAATTAGACTGTAATTGGAGCGAGTGGGCAAAACATTTAGATTCAATGTTTTATTGACATAAAACAGAGAAAAGCATGTATCCCCACAGCTGAAACCAAAAAATGCTGAACGTTTTTACTTAATTAATTGAATAAAATCATTAATGTTGTTTTGTAATTTTCTGTTGATTGACTGAACAATCATTGCATTTGTTCAGTAACACAACTCAACCTGACCTCTATTCATCTCGATAAAATAACCACATTGTCATGTTATTATGCAACAAAACAAGGATTCAAACCGCATCCTTTTTTCCATTCAACTAATACATTAGCAATGATAATTTTGGTAATAATAAGCTTGCAGTGTTGTAGCAACAGTTTGGGGTGTCTTAACATGACAATGCCCCCTGTGCAGAAAAGGTTTTCTTAGTTTATTGTAGAACAGTGTCCTGATCTTAGTCACTTGACCTCTAACACTATTTTAGCTTGGCATGATTTGTAGTGTCTTGTTGCAGTTTGTAATTTTTGATTGCTTAACTTAAAGGTTAATTCTTTATTCCAATGAAATACTAAATAAGAGATTACACACAGTTACAGAAGCCACTGGAACAGAGGTTCACAAAGATGTGAATTTAATGTAGTGTCTTACCATTCAAGGCCAAAGACGCCATAGAAAATGCTGCTTTGAGCGTCCCGACCCTGCAGGACAAACACACTGCGCAGGATATTGAGGTGCAGCTCATACTCTGGGACTGAACACACCATCCTGGCCTTGAGGAATGTGGTCCATTTCCTCTGCAGGGTCCTCTGGCCACCCCAGTCCGTCTGCAGACAGAGGAAGACAATGGATGAACGAATGAATGGATGGATGGCTGGATGGATACTAAGATATAGTCACTCACTTGAGCTGATATATTCAGCCAAGTGAACTTGGCCAAGCCAAGAACTAATCTGGGATTGTTTTAACACACGTTGACACAGATATAACCAAAGCATGTGTATCTACAAAAAGATAGCAATTGAAATCACAAGTAACACATAATTACACACATATAAAGAGAAGAGAGGCTGAGAGTCTTGTGAAAGTGGAGGTGAAAAGTGTGGAGTATGCCTACTTTAGCACATTTGCTCTAATTGCGTTTCAGAAGCACTGGGAGGCGAGGCTGCAAGAAATCTCTCCCGAATAGAGTAATTTAGCACACCTCATTTAAAAGAGGTGGGAAAAAAGCTACTTCTTCCTCTCTTTTTTTGTTTATCTGACTTCTAGTGCTTCGTCTTTCTTCATTTATGTCTTCCGCAGAGATCTGTCGTTCTGCCCGCCTCCGCCTCCCACACAAAAAGGAAAAGCAGCTTAAGTCAACATAAAGCATAAGTGTCAAAAACACAAATGCCTGCATTAGGGATGCTTCTATCAGTAATACCAACTCAATTATTTGGTGTAAGAGAAAGACAAAGGGAGGGAAAGAACTGCAGACAAAAGCATCCACTCTTGAGGTTCATTCTTCTCCACAGAACAAATTCCCTGAAGAGTTGGCATTGGCAGGGAGGTCGGTGAAGCAGGGGTAAGATGTATGCTATTGAGAAAACAATATAAAAGGCTCTTATAGAGATGGATCCCATGTTATTATTGTGGAGAGAGCTGAAGGGATGCACTGACTGATTACAATCTATGTCAGTCAAAGAAACGTCTAGGTCATTGGGCTGTCATGTTGTAAATCCAAGGGAATCTAAGCATAGCCCTGTAAAGATATGCCTGTAGGGAAATTAACCCTGGACGAGATGATGGAGACTGTGTTGATGTTTGAGCCAGAAGTGAGGTCTGTTTTTGAAATTATAACGGAGAAAATTACTAATTGTGCAACCTTTCTTTCTTTGTTTAAGATATATGGAGGTAAATGTTAATTAATGTCAGAGTGGCCCTATTTTCATGCCATTTACAACATTCTCCGTGAAAATAGGTCATGAACGCGGAGGAAGTCAACGTGAGTGAGAAACATCAGAGAGGGCGACTAGTTAGACAGCTACAAAAATGGCAGTGGTTCAGTGGTTTCAGGACAGAGGCTACTGCCAGGGCCTTCACAATCTGCAGATCTGCCTCCAACTAGAGTGGTGTCTGTGCTGCCACAAGGGCAAAGCTGGGGACCAGCTCGACATCTGCATGCGCTGCTGTGGCCTAGTTCAGACTGAGTTATTACACTGTTGAGTGCTCTGACAACTCAACAGTGCTGGTGAAGATGGGAACCCAGACCTTATTTCCAGAAATGATGCAGAGAGAATCACAAGAAGATGAACTGTCTGAGTGTATGGGATTAAAAAAAATATGGGAGAGGGATTATTTCACTGCCTGCAGTTGTATATCACCTTTCGTGATAAAAATGAGCATTAATATATTTAAAAATGTGCAACAAGCTAATGCTACAGAATCTTTTTTTTTTCAATATTTCTTGGAGCAAACTTTGTGCACCAGTAACCTCAGCAAAGCTACACAAAAACTCAAAAATTTAATGCACAACAGAAATGGAAGAGCAACGCATGGCTTTGAAAAATAAAAATAAGGCCCTAACTCAGCTTAATTTGTCATCTCACATCTGAACAAGTGCCAGAGTCACTTTCACATAAAAGTCACAGCAGCGATTACAAGGTCAGACCTTGTAAAATTTCCATATCAATTTCAACAAGTGTGAAGTGAATGGTGTGTGATTAACAAAAAGGTGGCAGCAGCACAAGGTGAAACATGCAGAGAGAGAAAATGAACCCACATTTTGTTGTTGCCTCATTCAGAGCAGTGTAACAAATATACTTCACCACTCAGCCTTCATGTCTTGTGCACAAAGAAAATCCAAACACTGAGAATGACCTTAAATTTAAATTGCTGGATATATTGTCCTATACTTCCTCTAGATCTTATATGTGCATCCATGTCAGCTACAGAAAATCTATTTTCACTGAGTTCACTGTGAGAAACAACAATTACAACCTTCAATGGTAAAATATGTTTTAAAAGCTACAAGAAATTAAGTAATAAATCTCACTGCCTTCCCACAGTAACCATTTTCCATCAACTGGTCTGGGCAGTTTAAAGTTCCTCTCCAGACAGGTTTTAAACCATATAAATATTCTGCTATGATTAATATTTTGTTTAACATGGTTTTCCCACATACAAAGTAACAAAAAATGAAAATGTAGCATAGTAAGCGCCTGGATCAGGCCTTATGTCACACCCACCACCACTGCTTGCACCAGATTGACACAAGACTGAAAGAGCAGAGCTTATCAAGATGGTCAGCAGAGGAAACATCAGAGAGAGTTGATCAGTCACTAAGTTTTGCACCAAAATGAGCGACTAGCAATCCTATCAGAACAGTTAGCAAGTTGTTTATATTGTTTGTTAGCCTGTAACTGGTAGTGGCTGACACAGAGTTAGTAGTTGTGGAGTGCTAATTCCAAGTCTCACTCTCTCTACTGATGGGGTTTCAGTGACCTGTGAAAGAGTAGTGCGTATGGTTAGAGACTGAGTCACATGTTTAAGCCTTAGGCCCAGACTCAGATGAGGAGCCTGTTCTGCACCAAAATCAGCAACTAGCAGACATATCAGATCAGTTAGTATCTGCGTTTATATTGTTTGTTAGCTTGCAGTAAGAGGCAGTGGCTGAGAAGGTGGCCATACAGTCATAGCCTTAACTGCTTATTTTGCATTTTGTATGGTATTATATAATAGGTTAAGTCACCCTGATTAGATATTAGATATTAAAACTTCGATACATAGCTTTCTCATTCATTTCTGTTTATTCTCATACATTCATGTAAATTATTAAGACTGTCTCACAAATGGTGTAAAACAACTGCTGAGTGTGAAATTATTCTCCCAGATCTGAGTCTTTTGGACCCTTTTGTGTTTTCAGGACAACAGCACACTGTGACAGTTATTACACCACCATGTATGGGATGAAAGAAACAACAGGGAGGACAACAGAGAGGAAGAGGGACCTCTAGGAGTGGTTGGTGGGCATGCTGTCTAGACCGTAGATGCTGATCCCAAGTGAAAGGAGGTGAGGGGGAAAAAGGAGCGGAGGAGGAGGAGAGGAAGAGATGGCAATAAAGGGAGGGAGAGGCTTTGCCATTGGAGGTGGAGGTTGGTGGGCTTTTAGTGGTCTGCCTGGCAACAGTGAAGTCAGTGAAGAAACTAAGATTAGTGGCATCCAACTGCAGGTTCATTCAGCACTGAAATTAAGAGTAGAACGGCAGCTGAGAGAGGAAGTGAGAACAGGACGTCTCACTAAATCCATTTGCATTTCTCTCTGGATTTGGGACATAAAGCATTAAATAATCCTGCTGTTGTTGCACTGCCAACTTTTCTCCTCGCTCTGAGTGTGACTTTTAACTTTTGTTTTAACAATCAACTCTCCAAACATTAACACAGTTTCACTGAGTCCGTCTCTCTGACCTTGCACACTCTGGCGACCCTGGACACCTTGGTCTGGCTCGGGTAGGCGATCTGCTCCTGGCTTCTCTCCGTGAAGAAGAAGTAAATCTTGTCATCGTCACCAATGGAGCTATTGATGCTCTCCTTCAGCAGCACAGAGCCCACAAAATCTGCTTCTGTACACACAGACAAGACAAAACCCGTCACACACACACCCAAACACAGACCTATTAGCAGCCTAGGAAGTGTCTCCTTGGAAACTAAAGATGGAGCTTTTAAGTATGATTGAATTGCCTCAACTAAGCCAGTTAGAGCTATAGTGCAGTGCAATATTTGAAGTGATTTATTTATTCTGCAGTAGCAGCAAAACATTTCAGATTAAAAAAAATAAATTTCAATGAGGTTTGGTCTATTTGGTGCTACACTGCAAGTTAAATTAAACAAGAATCTAACTGCCATTTTAGGATTATTTCCTTTCTTTTTGAAATGGGTGCTTTCTAGCGTTGTATTTACCCAGAAGCCACCGGGTTGGGGCCTCCTCTGTCCTGAGCGTGGGGAAGGGGAAGTTTCTGCGTACATCTGGAGAGCTGCGAAACTCATACTGAGACGCTGTGAACATCTCGCCGTCTGATTAACCGATCACACAAGATTGTTTGTGGAACATAAACAAGGAGAGAAAGATGAGAGTAAGATGTTGGACAGATCCAGTGACCTATAATATTCATAAAATGGTAATTAGAGTCTTAGTCCTGTCTGTTTGAGCTGATAAAACTGTGTGAATTCATTTCTTAATTTATGCAGCACTTTTTATACTAACAACTAAACTGTAAAAGGAGTGGGGACAAAATCTACAGCCCTTCTGTTTCCAAATTTCATTGAAGCTAATCTGACGCTGAATTACACCAATTGGTGTAGTGAAAACTAGAAAGAAGAAGAAAGAAATGACTGAAAACAAACAATAGATATATATTTTTATAAAATAAATAATATAATATAAAACTTAGATTCTTATAAATCTACATGCCTCAGATACTAGCAGTAGCATCAGTAACACACAGTGTTTATATCATTTTAGCTTGATTATTTGTCCGTGTTGTCAGTTTGCACTTGTTTATCAACTTCCTCCTTCCTCCTCAGACTGAATGAGGTTCAGGTGTTGCTGCCTGTGTGCTGCTTTGACCACACCAACAGATGTAGACTAGATTAAATGCAAACTTTGGAAGCATACCCACAAGGAGGCCAGTGTATCCCTTTGCCGGGTCATAGGGACACCTGTCTCTGCCCTCCTCGAAGCCTGAGGAGAAACTGAACCGTTCTGCATCCTAAACAGAGAGCGCAGGGACAAAACAGTAAATAGTTTAAACAGTTTCATTTAACTTCAACTCATAAGTGTGCTGAAACGACATCACGCAAGCCCTTACTATATAAGCGCAGAGCGGTCTGAAGGCGTTTGTTCCACAGACGTACAGGTGAGTCTCATTGTATCTCTGCAGGAAGCGGATGTGATTGTAACACTCTGTCTGCAGAGAGTGGAGAAAAACAGGTTATTTCCTGCTCTGCATAAAGCAAGACTGGAGAGAACATCAGACAACCAGTTCACTTCTTCCACAAAGGCCTTTTTTTAAATGCAAATAGATATATTTTTCAAATGCTCCCCCTCGATTAGTTTCTCAGGGTAAATGGATTAAGAAGCAATTTAAGGGATTATCCACCTTTCTGCTGTCAGAGGCATTCTGTGCTTCACAAAGTGTTTCATTTACTTTTTCAATAATAACTCAATAAATGAAGATTTAAAAAGAGGGACTGAATGAAAAGAGAGCAGAGCTGCAGCCGTGTACCTGATTGTCTCGGCCTTTGTTTAGACACTGCTTCTTCTGTTCAGCAGAGGCATCCCAATCAATCTGCAAACAACAGGAAGTAATAAGTGCGAGTCAACTCGATAAAGTCGATAAATAGAGGGGGGAAATGGATAAATATAAAGATCTGTATATGGACAGAAAGGGTAGAAATAAAGAGAAGAAGAGTGTTTGTTTGTGTGTGATAAACAGGAAGAGAGAAAAGGACAGTACATTACATTTTCTGGCTGCCACTGAGTACTGACTCTCTTCAGTAACCCTTGAATAAACGCCTGGTGGATTTAATCCGATATCCATAAAATTGGAGGAACACAATGGGATTTGTTCAATCTGCTTAGGGCTATTATTAGTTTGTCCTCTTTTAGGAAATGGATAGAAAAAAAGCCTTGTGAAATGAGGTTTGCAGTTTCTTTGTCAATGGTGGCAATTACATGGTGATCTGTGGCTCGCAGTGACCTGGCACTCACTGTGAGGTTTGCAGGTGTGGAGATGTTGGAGGTGCTGAGCACATACAGAGCTCCTCTGCCTCCCACATACAGTAGCCCAGACTCCTCCTCCAGCAGGAGGGTGCTGTAGTTACGGGAAGAGCTGGTGAAGCGAGTGCTGCCCAACAGACCTGCAACAAAAAAGGTGTCTTATTCAGGCAAGAGTTGAACTTATAGTCAAGAGTTTGGGGAAGGCCATTTCCTGTTTCAGCAAGGCAGTACACCCCATGTACAAAGCCTTTAATTCACTTGATTAACTCAAAACAACAGTTTTTTTTTAGGTCAGTTTCTGCATCTTCTTCTGAATTTCCTGAAAATTTACCATATAATGGACAACTTAAACAAAAAAATGTTTTTTAGTAGATTTTATATCCCTCAAACTTGACTTGACTTTACACACCCAAATTGAGCATGTGCATGCTTAGCATGACTGCATGAGGATAAGACTTGACAACAGATCTGCGAGATGGGGGTTAGGGTATGGGTGGATGGGGAGGGGGCCTTGAGTGATTGCTGAGAGGACTGTCGAGAGGGAATGTGGGGATGGGGGAACAGGGGAGGGAAATTTTAGGGCATTCAGCAGGAATTGTGCCCCAGTACTGCCAAATCGCATCAGCAGTACTGCGACAGCATCATCATCACCACCGCTATGTGGGTATGTAAGTGTGTGTGTGTGTGTGAATGAGGATGATGGGGGAGGGAGCCTCACACTAAATGGGCCAAATTAGGGTTAGCTCTGTCACTGAATACTATGTGTTTCTAAAGTAACACTGGATGTCTTTAAGTTGTCAATCTTTTGTCCTTGGTGCAGACAACACTATTTATCCATCACAAAATAATTGCCCTGGTGCACTAAACTGAATATTTGAATGCACCCCAGTGTAGCACCTCAGAAATGGGGGCAGGTTGCTCTGCTGCTGTGAGACAGTGAAAAGGAGGACATTATTTTTTTTCTGTCGGTATGGAAGATCTCCCTCAAAGCAGAAGTAGGTTTACAGAGCTTCGCATGAAAAGTTAAGAGATTCATGTCTGATTTAAATAAACCTGACATGCAGAGGACACACATGCAGAGAGAACAGCTGTTATTAGAGCAACACAACAGAGTAATTGAAGGTGTATCAACAGTGTTAACAGCAGAGTGGAGAATAGGCTTGTTAATCTCCACACATCCTCTCCACCTCCCTCGCTTTCTTTCCCTTCCTCTGTGAAGCGATGACAGCATGTTCCAGCTAGCGGTAATAAGAGAGCCTATATTTGTCTGCCACCAATCGATTTGCTGTGGTGTGAGGCCCTGCACGCCTGTCGCGCTTAATCTGTTCTCCTGTTCATTGTACGTCAGATGGAGCAAACAGGGTCCAGTGCAGGTGCGATGACCAGCTGTTCGCAGAGTCACTACTGAAAATATATAGGTGATTAACCAGCAAGTTATATTATATTCCATGGTTCATAAATTTTAGTTTAATGTATTAAATTAGATCAGGGTCTACAGTAATATGGTTGCACTCACAGGTCAAGATATGATATATCATCAATAATAGATTTTTGAAATTATGTGATTTATATGAATGAGGGTCGACCAAATAAATAACAACCTCAAAATAATTACACAATTTTCACAGGGTGAATAATATTTCCCATGACTCGTAAACTGACTATGTCTGGTTTAGTTCCCCCTTAAATCAGGAACTACTACTACAAGCAAAGATAGACTAAGCATTAAATGTCAACTTTTGGTTCTTGACAGGTTTGGTTATTGGGTGATACAGATTATTTAGTACCCAAAAAAGTGTGGATTTTCCTGGGTTATTAAATGGGCCCAGGGGTAAAAAGGGTGCAGGCTAAACACAAAGTGGGTTAACTTTTCTTGTTGCAATTAAGTCTATCAAAAAACTACAAAGAAACAGATAACACAGAACTACAACAAAAATTAAAAGACACAAAATGATTGCAAAGTGATGCAATTTGACAACTAGAACTAGACACAGAATGGAAGAGAAGCAAAACAATGAAATATAGACAGAAACACCTACCAACATGACTACAAAGAGACACAGTGACCACAAAAAGATGCAAGAAGACAGAAGAATTACCACAAGAAGGACAGCAAAATGACATTAAAGAGGGAGCAACAAAAAGACAGTGAATGACTACAAAGCTACAAAACACAATAGCAAAGAGAAGCACAAAGAGAAGTTGGTTTGTTACAGTCATTGTGTGTATTTAAGGTCCTGGGGGGACTTGCTCTTATGTCAGAGAGTTGGCGGGGCTTGTACATTTCTGTGCCCAGGGGGCCTGTCGTCTCATTATCCATCCATTATCCATGCAGAAACGTATTTAAGTGCATTATCCAGCTCTACACATCCACAGACATTCTGCAATCCACACGCTGATGCTGCTGGCACCATTGTTCAACACCCAGCAGTTTGGATTTAATACAAGAAAGATCTTGTTTAAGATTATAAAACAATAATTAATGCGCTAGTCAATACAGTGCAAGACACAAAATGGCATGTTTTGTGTCAACAATCAGGTTTACTTAAGTCGGGAAATGCTGTCGAACCAGTTAAAGGAACCTCGCAACTGAAACTAGAATCCGTTTATGTAAAACAGATAAAAGAGACAAACACACACATTCCTCAAGGCCTTGACAACCCTCGACTACAGAACCACTAATACCTTTACTGCTCTAATTCACAAAGACTGATAATAATGACGATGACACAGAGTCTCCGACTGAGTTTGATCTTGCATAATACTCCACTGTATAGAGTTTTCCCAACATCACATGGAGGGTGTTTTCCTTCCCTCATGACTGGCTACTTGTCTAACTGTCACTGGACACACTGGCTGATGACAGTAACACCGCAAGTGCCCATTGAAGACCAGAGACTGAGTCAGACTGCACTCTCTTACCGCCCACCTTCCCTCCTGCCAGCCGTTTCTTACTGGCTCCATCACTGACAGCCAGACAACTACAGGGACCCTCTCACTGGTCAGTAATTAGGTTATTACCATACTGCCTCTGTCATGCCTGTCACGCTCATTATATGCATGACAGACAGGAAGAATGACACTGCATTTATAGTGCCTGCCAGAGGAAACCCTCCACTACAGCTTCAAAACATCAAGTCTGCACTTTTTTTTTTTTAAGAGCAGTGACATTTAAAAGATGCAGCATTTTAACATCATTAATCTTTAATACATTAATCATAAGCCATTAGTTTAAATGATGAAAGACTCTGCATCTCATAAAATGTTGCAAACACGCCAACAGTTTAGGTAGATCACTTAATGACTTTATTTGAGGGGGAAAATGGCCACACCTGTAATACCACACAATTACACACAAACAATTAAGTTCAGCTCAACAGTTCCAGTTATTTCCCAGTCTGTATTTATTTCTCTATGGGTGAATCTCTGGTGTTTCTATCTATAATCATTTCAACATGCCTCCAGCTAATCACCCCCTGGATGGTGGTCTTTGAAACTTCATTGAGATGATGTTATTCTGCTCTTTCAGACTCACTGTCGTGCAACCTACCACCTACCCATCACCACCCTGACCTCCAGAACATCCAGGGAGATTCATCTGAGAATTTCCATCATCCACCAGCTGCTGGTTTTACTCCACCACCACCACCGGTGACGACAGTCCCACTCACCAGTCGTATCTGCCATCATCACATCCATTGCTAACCGATGGCATACAAAAATGTACCATACCAGTGAAACCTTTTTGTGTTGTTCATTACCAGCATCAAAAGGTGATTCAAAAGTTTAAGTCTAGTGAAAGTAACTTTCAGTGAAATCTACTGATAAGACTGTGACCAGCACCTAATATTTCTCATAGCCAGTCAGCCTCAGTCAGTTTCCAGTGAGCAATGAGCTGCTCCTCTGACACAGCCAAAGGTCAGGACATGCTGGGGGATAGGGGGGTGGTGGCAGGATGGGGGGCACTGGCAAGCAAGTGGGTAGGAGTCACACAGCAGGGCACCTTTCCACAATACACAAGTACAAACATATAAAAAGCCATGCAGACACATCTATGTACAGGACATATTGATAGGCGAAGGTGAAAGACAGACTATAGACTGCTAGACAGAATATAAAAACATGCACACACATAAAAATTTATAAACAAGTTTCTCTGCAGACACCGAGAAAGACTCAAAGCACAAAGTAAAGCTCAACAAGGCTAAGCCTTTACTGGGAAGCCAGGCAGTTATACACAGATAATCAGTCTAAATCAAACCAACAAATCCAGACAGGAAGCAGGCAAAAATCCAAAAACCAGGGAACAAAGCTACATCAGAGAGTAACACCAGGATAACTGCTGGAACGCAATCAACACCGGAGGAAGAACAAAGATAATGTAGCAGGGAAACCAGGGAGTATATATACAGGGCTGGCTCATAGCAAAACAAAGGGCAGGTGAGTAATGAGAAGCAGGTGTGGATGATCAAGGGAACAGGAGACAGATGAAGACAGGAACTGAAACTATAAGCCACGTGAGCACTTCAAAATAAAACAGGAAGCACAACAAGCAATGATTAGAGGGATGTTACGCAGAGAACATCGCTTCTTCAAGATCATGTTTAACAGACCGAGTTATGCAAACACAATGGAGGCCCAAGGCTGTGTCAAGACTCACAACTCGTGAGTCATCCAAGAGTGAGCAAAAGCCTTGGTTTCTATCTTATAAAAATAGTGGCTGCATGATATAACAAGCACAGTGCTGATGAGAAGGACGTACACAATGTCCCTGGCCCCAAGGGAGCAGAGTGACCTTGCTCTCAAACCTGGCCATGATGTGACGGTGTGTTGTTTTATGCCCCTCGATCTTTGGTGACAACACACTCAGCTGTATGAAAGTGAAAATCAACACTGAGTTTAGCTTGAATCACAGGAGTGAAAATCAATAGGCTGCAATTACAGCTGTGCTCTAAAACCGATCTGCCAGGTATATGTGAAGAAATAAGAAAAGAAATGGTCTTTATTTGAAGAAAGTTTAAAGTAGAGCTTCTACTCTGTTTAGAGTACAAATACCCAACCCAACCTTACAAGTTGAGATTGGGTTAAGTCTAGGCCCAACGATCATAGTTTAAATAAATAAATTGGGCTATACTGTATAAAAAAGACTGACCTGATTTGATTTAACTTCCATCATAGAGTAGAAAACGTTTCTTATGTTTTCTGCCCTGTCTGACAGGAACAGACATAAAACTTCAGGTCTTTTAAATCAGTTCTCTCTCAGTTTTATTTATCAATTTCTAAACCTTTTTATTTTGTTTTTGACATGTTTTGCTGATTATTATCTTCATATATTTCAGTTTTATTATAAGCAGATGTTTTGTTAATCCCATTCTTTATGCTCTACAGTGTTGGTAAAGTTATTATTATTAGTAGTAGTAGTATTATTATATATGTGACTCATCATTGACTTGAGAACTACAGTGATTTTTAAGATGAAAAACTGTTTATTAATCAGTGGAAATGGGCAATAAGACTGAACCGAGGAAGTAGAGTTGAGTGCTATAAAACCAAAACAATAAGCTACAAGGCACATTAAAGAGTTTTCTTTTCTTCAATTCCCTTCCCTGAAGCCATCCTTTTGTTTCTAAAGCAGACACACACACAAACACACACACACACACACACACACACACACACAACAGTAGCTTGCGCTTTGCAACAAAATCAATGAGGAAAGTCAACAGACCACTAAGCGGTGCCCAAAGCCTCGAGCCTGTTAGCTGGTTTCTATTTACTATTGTCTTCATGTATCCAAGTCGTGTGTGTGTGTGTGTGTGTGTGTGTGTGTGTGTGTGTGCGCGTGCATGTGTTAACGTGGACCTGCTTGTGTGAGTGTTAGAAGTACATCACTGGATGAGGGAAAGACATCAAAACAACTGACCCTTAGAAACATCTGTCAGTTTTTCCAGTGGGTACACACTCAAATTATTTTGCCCTTCATCTGTCTCTTTAAAAAGAGTGAAGAATTTTTTTTCAGTGAGTCAGAAGATCTGAGCAGAGTGCGTTGTGTGTTTTTCCCCTGAGTGACTGTGTCTCAACACTGAGCCGTCACAGGTGGTGCATCCAGAATGTGCACACTTATCCTCAGACATATTTGTAATCCTCCATGTGGGGTCCATGGCAATAGTAAATCCACTGTATATTTGTGTGTGTGTCTGTCTATCACCACAGTGTGTGACTTCCTGTGTGACTCACTGACTGATCACTAAGGAGAGCATGTGACCCACACACGCACACACATTAACACACGTGCTTACAAAAAAGATTCGGGAACAAATGCTGGAAGGAAAAAACTGACTTAACCTCTTTGGACAGTGTCAGAACTGTCAGTTGTTGTCAACTCTGTCCACATTATATAATCTCTTCACGTCTTTACCAGGCACAAGAGTCACTAAACAAGACTCTGCATTATGTAAGCAAATAATACACAACTGGATGTTCTGCATGATGAAACAAACTATCATAAAGCTCATTATTTTCCATAGTTACATCGAGTGTGTTATCAAGCTCAGAGGTAAGTAGAAAAGCTGTGTTCACATGGACATCTATTTTTCAAAGTTTGTTTAAACCCTGAGAGTTCATTTAAACCATGGTTAGGACAATTTCACAGGAGCAAAAGTACCGTTGCTATGGTTACCTGCGGTTTACAATACAAACTTTATTGATCACGCCACAGTGGTGGAAATTTGTCTTTTATTGTACCTCAACGGAAGACAGGGATCATTAGGGAGAGACTGTGTGAAATTCAAAGCTGTCATATACGGATACGTTCCTGACGCAGGCAAAGATATTCTATCATTTTATATTCTATTATTATTATTGTTATTATTGTTGTATAGTGGGGTGAAGTGGAATTACATATATACAATGTTTGATTGTTTGTCTGTATGTTATATGTAATATGTGAACATTTAAAACAGCGAGCTACGATGGCATCAAGATGTTTTTCATTAACAATTAATCTGTCAATTATTTTCTTATCATCAAAGTAGTCGCAAACAAATCTTTTTGTCAGTTGGTGAATCAACTAATTGTTGCACATCTACAACAAACAGGCGTTATTGATTTTCAGTGGGTGGGAAAACAAAACAAAACAAAAACTGCCAAACAATTTGAAATGTTCATATTAAAATGACAGTGTGCATCGATTGCTTATTGGTTAAGATTGGTGATTAGACTGTAGCTACACCTGCCAGCCAATCATTAATAAGTATTTTATAAGGCTATGGTATACATGGTAATTTAAATGCATTTGTCTATATCAATGTATCCCTCTATTCTTAAAAGTTTAGTTATTTTCTCGCTTTCCTCTACTAGTACGGTTACATGCTGACAGTTTTGCTTTCATCTGCCCTGGTTTTGAGACATAAATCTCAGTGATTCCTGCCTTCACCCCAGTTCACTGGAGATAAGTGGAAATTCAACAAAAAACCCCCCATCTCTTTCCACAGATACTCCACAGCACTCACTGTCAACAGCTTTCACAGGGACTTTTTCATCAGTAAAGGGTAGATCTGCTGAGAGCTGTTCACAGGGCTGAGGTTCACAGGTCTCTGCCTGGTGTTTTTTTGTCACCAGAGAGTGTGAACTGTAAAGTGCAGGAAAAATGACATGTACTGTTACTGTTTTTGACCACATCTGCCCATTAATTGGTGGTACATCACACTGCTGTCAGTGTCAGTGTCTATTTGGGCTGAAAACATACGGGATCAGATCAAATGATCCACAGGTGTGTTGGGACTGAGCCAAACTGTCATATTGGGGTAGTGTTAGGTTTGGGTTCGATTGACAACACCCTGGTATATCTGCAAAAATAGTACGCATATCAGAATTTGTCTGGGTTAGAAGAATAATGGACTTATTTCCAGCCTTTCTGTTCCTAGTGTTTACACAGTTTACCAACCTCATCAAGACAAAGACAGACATTCAACGTCCAACTTTAAGATATTAGAAAATTCAAGTTTTAACATCAACCTAAATTTTACCCTGATATGTCAAACAGCTCTTTTTTTCAAGAAGAAAAAAGTTTAAATAAAAATAGGAACTCACTACTTTGAGATGTCTACTCAGTTCTTCATGAGTGATCACATATTATTCCACAACAGTGGCAGTTTTGTGTTTACCACACAACCAATGATGACACAAACATAATACCTTCTTCAGAGCTTGTCTCAGGGCCAAAACTTTCATAGGACTCTGTTCGACCAGGGAGACTGCAGAATGAGATGAAAGACAGCCAAGACTTTCATCTCAGAAAAGAAAAGCCAACCCCACGTACAACACACAAACAGTCTGTCTGTTATTTCAGGCCTTCCAAGATACTATAAGTGAATCACCAATAAGAGCCTGGCAGAATCACACATCAGCACCATGAAGAGGGGGAAAGATCAAAGCGTCATGGGAATCTCAGGGTCCAAAGCATGAAATGTCGCCACAAAGAGAAAAACAAAATGGTAAAATGTATGGTGGTGTATCTATGCTGTCGCACAGCTGAGACAGAGATTAAACAACTCCAGTCAGAGCAGCTATGGCTGAGCTGATAATGTAAGTAAATCAGCAATGTTTTCTGCGTTCAACATGCAGTAGATGCAGCTGCTCGGGCTGTTTGCTAAGACAATAATAGACTTGGCTGAACAGTAAATTGGTGACTATCACTGGCTTGTCTCTTTAGCACTGTAATTGCCATACTGGATAAAGAAAAACTCTACATCTACAAAAATCTGCATCAAGTTGGCAGGCTTACCACCATCACAATATCAATAGTGTTTACAATAAGAAATCTCACTCTCACTCTTTTGCTGTCTCGGCTTGTCACACCGGCAACAGGCAACCTACAGGTTATCAATATTTCACCACTACATTACTTCAGGTCTGGTGGCAGAGGCAGAAAAAGCCAAAGCAGGCACCCTATGGGCAAAACAGCAGAGTTCAGAACAGGGTCAAGCATTAATCTCTCCTTTGGGGGAGGAAAACAGCCACCCTGTCACATAAACACACATCTGTCTAATTTGCCTATTAAAGCAAAATGTATACATGACTTTATTCTCAGGCTGCACTACTCCTTTAATTGATTAAAATATTGAAAATATCTGTTATATTCCAAAATAATGTCTACAAATGTTGTGTCCAACAACTCATTGGAGATGAGATCAATTTAGTCAAATCCTGACATTTCATAAGGTGAAATACCATTTGCCATTTCTGCTTAACAAAATACTAGAGAGGTTATTTAACTATCAAAAGTTGCTGATGAATGTTATGCTGATTGAATCAATCAGCTAATCAATCACTGCAGCTCTTCTGTATCCCTTCAAATGTTATATCATCTATACACTTTCAGTGTCATTGTACCAGACATCTAACACAATTTTCAAACCTCACAGAGCATGCCTCTCTCAGTGTGCAGGAATTATTTCTTCTATAGTGGTTTTTCCAACAATACAGGCCATGGAGATTTCCATACAAGAGTGAATAAAGTCATCCTGTGACATTTTCCCTCCTGATGCAGCATGTCCTTGTACTCCTACTTATGCAGGCCATCTGTAAAGCATACTGTAACTTAATGAGCGCCCCCTCACCCCAGCTGAGAAAAATAATATAAATCCTCCCACAACATCTCTCATAGGCAGTGACACCCACACACAACACCCATCTTATTTCCATATACAGCAGTTAGCACCCAGGCAGACATATCATCTTTAGGAGAAGCAGCTTGCCACGCTCCACCCCCACCCCCCCGCCTGAGTGACATGTGTCTCCACAGGGAAAGTGACAGGGGGTGCATGTGTGCAGATTTTACATATGACTAAATGCAAGCCCAAATAACACTTCCCACACACACACACACACACACACAGGGTACTGGGACATGCATGGAGACTGATGAAACTCATGCTGACACACGTGCACATCCTGCAATCTCACATGCGCTGACACGCCTCCCCCAGTGATTAAAAAGTAGGTCAAGGACGACTTTCTGCGAGGGCAAGGAGAAAAATAAAATCTGCGATGATAGACCGGCTCTGGCTGCAGCACAGAAAGGTGCCCACAGTGAGCCTAGTATGTATGATTTATAATCCGAGGCAGAGTCAGAGATGTGTAAATAAATAGCCAGAGTCATGGACAGAGTCATAGACAATGAGCGCTGTCTGTGATGTTTTTACGAACTTGCTTAATGAGGCCTCATGAATTATATGTGCTGCCCTATTTGATGAACTCCTCAGAGTTAATCAAGTGTGTCTTTTTCGTTTGGCTGACAAATAACTGTACTGATATCAGGAATTAGTCCAGTGCTGTCAGTGCCCAATGATTGCACTAAACAGCTCTTTAACAGTAGCTGTAAAAGTGATGCCACATTCACTGCATAATGTGACAAAACCTGAAGGAGAACTTCCTCTCACTTCAGCAAACAGCAAACCAAATATTGCTGTTTGGACCATTAAATTGCACCATAAAGTAGCAGACACACAGGAAAACTTCTTTGTTATATATCTGATTGATTGTGATTCAGACCATCAAGCAGCATATCCTCCCATCATCTCACACTGCAACACTCCTGTCAGCTCCGATGACATTGCACCAGAGAGCTCAGCTGGCGATAGAGCCGTGTCCATCCTCTAATAAGACTCATCCTCTGAGGACTGAAGAGGAAGTGTAGAGGGGTGGAGAGGAGGTAAGAGCACAGCTATCCGATCGCTCTGCCAGCACCGGAGTTCCCTTCTCGCTGCAGCTGCAGTGGCAGCCTCTGCCGCAGTGATGGGGGGCGAGGAGAGAGGGAGGGGAAAGGTGAGCTGGTGAGAAGTGAGGAGGGTGAGGTAGAGGAAGGAAGGCAGCAGTTGTGGTTGTGTGTTTAAAGTGCCAAAATACACCTATTCAGCAGTATTTTCTGCACGGACACTAATCAGGACTACTGAGCTCAGGTCCTCTATTATGAGGGCCTCCTGTCTATTGTTTCATTAGAAGTGTTTGCTGAGCTGTGTGATCTAGGACAGGGCTTGAGAGAGGCGATTAATAACTCTGAGCATGAAGGAGCTGTCTTCCGGGCCAACTTCGAAAACTGTGCCACTTCTTTAAAAGGGTGGGGAGGAAGAGGCTGGAGCAGCATCAAATAAGGACAGCGAGGTGAGTGTTTAGTGGGCTTGTACAAGTGTGTTTGTGCGGATGTCTCTCAAAAACAGGGGTTATTATAGTAACACGCTGCCCCCAGCCTTGGGAGATAATTAAGTTAAAATGTTTTGCAACTCCTGTTCCCATATTATGTTGCTATAGGTTTAGTACATCACACTGTGGGCTACATTTTTATTTTATTTTTATTTTTTTTACATTTTGGAAAGTTGGCACCATGCTGAATTAGCTATTAGCTGTTCCTGTTTACAGTGTACACATGGATGTACAGACAACTATCACTGGATTATTATGAATAAACGTGACAATTCTCAGGCCAGTCCTGGATTTACAAGGAACATCTTTTTTCTATGAAGTCTGATCAGATCGAATCATGATTGTTCATTTGTGATGGACATTGTTAATTATGTGCGATAAAAGAAAATCTTAACAACAAACCTGACACTAGGTGTATCATGTCTGCATGTTAAGATTTAAGCGAGATATGATGAGGAGAAGTAGCTGCTAACAGTGCCGGTGAATTGAGTGAAATCAGACAAACAAATCACAACAGCCAACAACAGGGACGGTTCACAATCAATGAACACATCCTTGCCCTCCTTGCCTCGTGTCTCCCCTTTGCTGTGATCTGGAAGATTCTGGTTATCCCTCACCTTTGGAGATGACAGTTGTCCTGGGAGTGACATCCAAGTCCAGAGAAGGGCTGAAGGGGAAGGCCCACAGCTGTGACAGCCTGGCGAGGAGCAGCAGGAGCAGCAGCAGGAGCAGGAGGGGCTGGACTGACCTCTGGTCTCCCATGTTTCACACACAGACCTGAGTCCAAGCACAGCCTCGATTGCACTCAATTTGTTGTACACAAACAATTTAAATGTGAGAAGTAAGTATCTATAGGGCCAACAGCAAGTGGATGCAGACCATTTGATAATCCTCCAGCTGAGAAGAGCCTGTGCAGAGAAAGAGAAAAACAGTGTGTATAAACTAAATAAACAAGAAATGTTCCAGCAGCCCAAATGAGTTTCTTGTACAGAGGTAGAAGTGCTGTTCAGAGAGACAAATTAAAAGCAGGATGAGCATTCGCAGAACAAACACTGAACCACCTCTGTGGAAACACTGCACTGTACTTCAGTCACTAATATTCAAAGTTGTTGAGTAGATCTTTCACTTAAGTAAATTCATCAATATAACAATGTAAAAACATTCATCACAGTAAGTATCCTTCATTCAGACCCCTACTTAAATAAAACTATTATCAACAAAATGTACTTAAAGTATCAAGAGTAAAAGCACACATGCAGAAAAAAAATTATTCTTTATATAGATCTAACAATGTGCACTGAAAGCAGCATTTTACTGTTTTAGTTGGTTACAGTGGAGCTAGTTCTAGTTCTGTAATCTTTGTGTTTTGTGAGCTTTGTGAGTTATTTAACTGAAATCATTGGAAAATTTTAGGGGGGATTTTAGGGGGAATGTCCCTTTTGGAGGAAACTTGACCCGACTGTACTCAGCCGTTCTGTAATGGCTCTAAAGCAAAAAAACATGACATTTTTATGTAACATCTTAATCTGAAAGGTAATTAGCGGTTGTAGCTGTCTGATACATGTTGAGCAGTGAAAAGTATGTTTCCCATAAAAAGTACTTGTAGTTAAATAAATTATACTTGAAGATGCACACTTAAGGTGGCAGGAAGCACCTTCAAAAGCTCATGGGTGCATCACACAGTGACACGTACTCCTCTAATCTTCCCTGTATGTCCCAATGTTCACCTGAAACAGACATTAATGATGTCAGAATATGCATAAAAGGCATTATGAACTTTAGTGAAGAGACACATTATATTAACTTTTTTTGCCTGCTTAATAGTCTGAGCAGAAAATTACATGCTGATATGCATGATCACTCTCTGATTACAACCAATTAGCCAAAGTGAATGACTAAGGTGCTGTTACATAAAAAGACCATTTAAAAAGTTTCAGGAGTTAAATAATGCGCCCCCTGTGATGTGATATTGCAACACACAACTTCATCTCTTAATTAGCTGTGTGCACACTGGAGCAGCATGATGGATAATCTAGAGATTAGGCCCTGAGCCATCAGCACAATCTCCGCCTGGCTGCTCGTTCTCTGGCTCTGTCACTGATCAAAGGGTCAACATAGCGAATCCTGCTCCACCGTGCAGTGACACTGGAGAATAACCAGCTTAATCTCCACGGCGGCTTGCTGCTGCTGCACATCACTCACAGCATGAAGCACAAAGAAGCTAATGACCTCTCTGTTAGCACTTTGGGTGCTAAGCTTTGAAACCAACCTACGGGATGACAAAGTGAGAGATGAAATGGGGGAAAAAGTTAGCGATGCTGCAGGGATCCCACCTACTTTCCTCATATTTAACCAGAATAATTTCCTAAAGGCTGGCTTTACCCAGTGTCATTTCCATGCTTTTGATTCAGTCAAAAAAGTTAATGTAAATGATGTTAGTCTTGTGAGGAATTGAAATTCCATTTTTGTCAACTTGTCTTACAGACAATATGGTCCATGGTTATTATCATGTATTTACTGAGATAAGCACAAGATTAGTTTGAAGAAGTTCCTCTATCCCCATAAGGTCCCCCTCTAAGGTCCCCATTCATCCCATCCATCTCTTTCCACTGATGAGGATATTTAAAGCAGAAAAAGCCACATTGTGCAGCTTAAGTTAAGATTAATTTGTTTTATATAAAGTCTTACAAAGAATTATTTATGCAACTTGTGATTTTCCCTAAGACTAAACAGATTTTGATGTGTAAAAGCAGTGGAGTTCCCCCTTATCATTGCAAGTGAAGGCAGAGAATCAGTGCAACATGAGTCTCCAGCACCATTGTCTGCTGAAACTGGCAAAACAGAGGACAACAGATCAGTCAGCCAGGCGGGCATGCTGGTGAGAAGCCCTTTGGTGTGGTTTTGTAAGCTGCTGCCGTCATACATGTAGCTCAGAGCAAACACACCATTGTCTCGACACATCTGCATTTGTGTTGTGTGTTGTGTGTTGTGTGTGTGTGTGTGTGTGTGTGCGCTGCTCAAGGGCGTTGACAATGTGGTATTCGTCTCACTGACGAAAGCATGGAAACTCCAGGAGGGGAAAGATAAACACATCTGCCTTGGTGGTGGTGCGACCGATGTGCCATGCATGACAGGAGACGAGAGGAATCGAATTAAAACAGCAGGCAGTGTCTGAGACACCTTTTCCTTTTGCAAAGACTTCTTCCCGGTTATCAATCCATAGAGCTGGGTGAGAGTCTCTGCTCTCTGGAGCTCATGAGACATGATGAAATGAAGCCGTTACTCACCTACACAGTATGAAGACGTTTGCAGACTATGATCTCTGCAAGCTGTTCTCCAATGAGAGCATCTATCAGGCAGGACACAATGATTTGCTAAATATCTAGCCTGACATTTGAGCAGAAAGATCAATAAAACAGGTGAACTCTTCTTGTACTTTCTTTTAACTCGTGCCACTTAAAATGCCAAACATGCCTTTGTACCTTTGATTAAAACCATCTACCAACAAATACAGGATCAACATTATATTTTTATATTGAGGGAGTTGTGGACTATATATGATGCATTGGAATATGATATTTCTTTTTTTTCTCTGTCTCTATCCCAAACCATTGGGGATTTTCACAGAACTAAAACATAAATGAGATTACTTGCACATTCAAGAAAGAATGACCCTGTGGGCCACGTTCACCATGATGTGGAGAATCTTAAAACACATCTTCTCAAAGAAGCATAAAATCACGATTGTGTCGCAAATAATCTTCCGCTTCAGACACTAAAAAATGTACAATCTATGGGTAGTAGTTATCTGTTTGTGCTTAACTGATAAGCAAGAGCTGATAAAACCCACACATCATGACATCACACTCAAAAATGACAATATGTGATCATGGTTTCTTTGGATTTGTGTAATTTAATCAAAGAGACACAGTGAATTTTAAAGTTTAAATAGACTGTTCTTCTGCCTGGTGCCTGTACTATTATTAAAATCATCCACTACATAATCTGTGATGACAGATGATCTCACCATCCTTTGTATCATGAGATGGAGCTCTTCCCAGAGACATTTCTTGTTCAGAGCTGTCAAGCTTTTTCTATGAAAAACACTGTCATTGGAGAAGCTGATGAGTTATCCAAAAGGTCGACATATGACACATTGGGAAATTGACTTTGTCTTTTAACTTATTAGTTTTTCTCCATTATATAAATGTTTGCTCTGGAGAAAATAGGTCTATTCAGATAAAACTGTGGAAAAAACATATCAATCATAAGATGTTGGTTAGGCTAATTATAGGGTGCAGGGTGATACTGAATCTGACTTTATGAGATTAAATCTGCTTCTTTAACCACCAATTCACATGTACTTAACAGTATAATAATCACCTATTGTGATATATGCTGTTTATTTGTCACATATTTTAAAGTGTAATTTGAGCTAGTTGACTCATTTCAGCCTTGGAATTGTTCAAAGATTTGAATATCAAACAATTTTAATATGGCTTCACTCATCACCAGTGTTCATTTGAATTAAAGATATTAGAGAGATGAGACTACTATTTCTGTAATTTGTCGCTTTTTAATGGTTAAGAAACAAATAACTTATTATTGCTTTATGAATCAGTTGACGTCAATAAGAACAGGTTTTGGGTTGCCATGTTGTGTCTGGTGTTTCTTTTTAAGTTGCTCTTTCATCCATCACAAAGATCTTTTCGATGGCCTGTTTGATTTGTGACATTCTTAAAATCAACTTTAAAATTTACAACTGACAATCTGATGAATCACTGAGCTTACTTACATTTGCTGATGTCTGATTGAACAGTAAGAAATGCTCCTTATTGTTGACTTTATTAAGGGCAGTAAACATTTTTTATTTATATAAGTTCAATAGTACTTAATGACATTTTTTAAGCAAACCTATCTATAGTATAGCAGTTCCATTTAATGCCACTTTACATATCATTGTATATCACTACATTTCTTACTTCTTTACATTTATCTAACTTTGTAGTGACAGTGATTTTTCACATTTGATAAACTTACAATATATGACGTAAAATATACATTAAACTATCTGAAAGTATATGAATGAGTTCAAATTAGCTCCATCTTGACCTGGCACCATAATGAAATACTATTAACATATTAATGCATCAATATTATAAAATAATTGTATGTATAATAGATGATATAGCACTCTGAAGGGGTAAATTAACAAGTACGGTCAGACTGTTACACTAATAACATCATGAATGCAGGACTTTTACTGGTAATGGAGTATTTCTCAGTGTGGTAGTTCTACTTTTACTTGTATTTCTTCCACCACTGCTCAACAGCGCGAAGGTTTTTCCCAATTATCTGGCAACCCAAAAGTTATTAATGGCTCCTGGCCGATTTATTAAGCATTAATATAACCCCTGACTTATTAGAAAATGGTGGCCAGCTTGAGTAATGAGTCCATTACACTAATTAATGACCAAAGTAACAGAAGAAAAGCACGCAGCTCTTATAATGCATGATTTTTCGATCCTACCTTTGACTTTAGTAACATCGCAGCCAACTCGGAGGAATAAGGAGCTCAATACTACAAAATACGATGGCTTTCAGTAAAAGGAAAAAACAAACAAAACGAACTATGTTGGCGTTTGAAAAGAGTCCGCGCGCGCGTTGCGAACGTGCAAACATCCGCCGATTTGTTCACCTGTCCGACCTGGACTGCAGCAACGGGCGGGGAGGAAACGGCAGCGACCGCTCACTGTGTGGTCACCTTCACCTGAGCCCAGATACATGTATATGTACGAGTGTGTGTGTGTGTGTGTGGGGAGAAACACATGAACCCACTTATAACCCGGACGCTCACAAATAAAATGATCCGACACAGAGAGCGTGAAAAGACAAGGAGCCACTCACCTGCCTGTTTACCGGAGTCCGCGAGAATCCCGAGTCTGAGTCGCCCTCACCGCTGCGAAACACCGAGCTGCGCTGCCGCTGCTGCAGTTACCCAATGCTCTCTCTCTCTCTCTCTCTCTCTCTCTCTCTCTCTCACACACACACACACACATACATACACACACATACACACAACACAGCCCACCCCATCACACACACACACATTGCATTCATATCCCATATAGGTTGAGCACAGACTACACTTCCTCGTGCAACCTTTGCTTTTCCTTATTATAAATAAAGGTAAAGTTTTGGCTTTTGATATTTTTAAAATATTAAACATTTTTTTTATATACAAAAAATATCTTACATACCCTATATACATACATACCCTACTGTATAGTTTGATAGTCTGCTGGGATAAGTGATATATGTTTTCTTATGTCTGTAACTGTTTCTACCTTTTTTTCCATAAGGCTTTGGGTAAATTGCAAAAAAAGGTATGTAATAGGTGAAGAAATTTAAAAGACAAAAGTAGGCTAGTGCAGAAAGCCAAAAAGAAATACAGCTGAACCAGGCCCCATTGGATATTATTTAATCGTGAGTGTTATATAAATGTTAGGGTTCAGAATTGCCTAAAAACTGTATTTAATCCCGTTTAACCATTTTAATGTGACAAGACTACTTTCTGAATAGAGTTGGAGTCCTTAATTATAGTATCCATATGATCTGTGCCTCGTGACTGACCCCTGCTGGATAAGAAGTAGAAAAACAACAGTTCAACCTACAGTATTTGTCTTGTCTCCTGACCCTAACCAATGGAGCTGCAGGGAAACCAACCAGGTGTTTTAGCACAGTGGCCTATCCCATATGCCACATGCTGGCACTTATCTGCAGTATATAAAGTTTCTCTCCCGAGCTCAATATATTTCCCCATTACTGAGCCTATTTTGTGTTTGTATGGAGTTAACTAAACAGTAGGAGAGCAGAGGAACACATTCATGTCTCAACACTCTTCTACTGCTACTTGATGCATTAACATTGCAACACGGTGACTAAAAACAAAAGTATTTCTTTTTATTTGATATATTAAGTAACTTACATTAACTGCAGTATAACATATCTAATCTCTGCAAAGATGCCTGACTTGTCTGGCTCTGTCATGTTGGGAAGTAAAGCACAGGGTTAGGTTACTAATAACATCAGCTGTGTCCCACTAAGCCATTGCAGTGTGTCAGTAAGGCAGCATGAACAATACCAGGACCTTGAAACCGAAGCCATGTGTAATTTTGTTATTTAAACCTGTACTTTTGTCCAAACGTCCCTCCCTGGTAAAGGTCTATTACAACTTGTTCTTAAAAACGATATTAATATTTTAAAGTAGTGCACTCATCCTCAGCATACACTACTTGACATGCACTTTAGAGACCCAGTAACCCAAAACTGAACTGATCTCTGGATTTAAGTATTTCCATGGATTTTACTTATTACAGTTAGTTAGTTAGAGTAATAGATTAATTGTCCGTCCTAATTATTATGATAGTACTTTATTTTTCTTTCTTATTCTTATATATATATATATATATATATTACTATATATCAGACTTCATTAGAACACACAATCATACCTCTGGTATTATATCTCTTCAAATAGACTCAGAGTGAGACCAGATTGTCTTTACGCCTGTTGTGTGGCTCTTTTCCCACAGCAGACATATCAGGAGAGATCTGCCTTATCCCTGCTTAGCTATGTACACTGAGCATACAATACTGTCAGTTTCATTAAGTATCAGGGAGCTTAATCTTGGTCTGTCGTCTCACTGCTGAAATGGTAAAAGGGACTAGCTAGCTGAGGAAATATTTTAAAACCTTGTGATGGTTAGGCATTAATTACACAAAAGGGTATGTCAGTATCATGCTGACAGGGTTTTAGCAGTTGGATGAGAAAGATAAAGGTGAAACTAAGGGCATCTGAGCAAACCAGAGGAAAATTTAGGCCAGTGGTTCCAAATCTTTAAAGCATCTGACCCCTTAAAATGGCCCTTCATCCTCTTCATATCTGAAACATTTTAAAAGACCTAAAAGGTGCAAATATACAACATTTCTCATCAAAATGATCACAAGCAGACACTGAAAATGACCATATGGAGAAACAAGACCACCAATGTCCAAAACGGTTAAAAATTAGGACTGAACTGACTTTTTTCCCCCCCTTGCTACTAATGTAAAGCTTACATTATAATAAAAACCCGATTTTGGTTCTTTACAGGTTTGATCTGTAAAGATAATTTGCCATTTTCATTCTCAGGACATTTGCATGAAAGGGGCCCAGACTATGCACTGGATTATTGTTTTGTGCATTTGATTTTTAAAATTAATCATTTAATAAATTAAATTATGCAGATCCAAAATTGAGAAGGTGCGCACTTAAATCCGGTTGGTAATCCGGTTTGATGTGGCACAAGGTGGCGTTGTAACCCTAATCTGTGTGTGAACCCCCCCTCCCTCCCCCCATCATCCACAGACCAGACCCATCGCGGTCGTCACGGACGTGAGTAGCCGACTGTGGTTGTCATGACGTGGACTGTCCGCCTCCGCCGTCGCCTTCCAGAGACCGAGACACAGCCGAGCGGCGGCAGCAGCAGCAGCGGGGGAGCCAACTCGTTAGCCTCCCACGGAGTCAGACACGGTTCACTCAGTCTGGTCGGCCGCTCGTTTCGTCGGTACGTAACATATATTTGCTCTGTTGTGGATAAACTTGAAGTTGGTTGTGGTTTTCTTTTCTTTTTTTTCTTTTTTTTAAATCTCCAGACCAGACGCCTGTTGACGTTAACCAGCCCAATGCTAATGCTAGCTCTTAACAAGGCTAGCTAGTGCTAACCATCAGTAGTTAGCAGCTAGCTTTCCTCAACCTGTTAGTGGTAGATAGTCAAGCAGGATTGCTGCCTTGGACAGACAACGCTATGTTAAGGCGGTTGTTTATTTAGTGATTATTAGGAGCCAGTTGAGTTGGCAGCCTACAGCAGCTCGTCAATTATTAATGGTTTGTAGGTGTCTCCTCTTTCAAGGAAGCAGCGTCACCTTTTCCTTAGACTTAAACTTGCTCTAAAATGTGGGTCAGTCCTTTTTAGATTTTACTTTACCATCCCAGCTTGTTTAGAGGACTCTGTTAATGCTTGTTACTCTAAAACCCTGCCAGCTTCTGGTTCATTGGACCTTAGTTTCCCATATTTTGAGCCGGATTCAACATGTGACAAGTCCTGATTATTATGTGCCCCCCCCCCCATTCAATCTGTGAGTGAAGACAACAGGTGTGCAAATGTGTCCCTGCCAAAATGTCTCCCCACAGGTGCAAACGGCTCTGAATCTGCTTTGGCTGAGAGGACATGAATGGGATATTTGTAGATTTTGTACCACTCTGATGCCTGTTGATGCCTGATTTAGTAAGATATGTGTGAAGAGATGCGATATGGCACAGCCAGCTGAGAGTCATCCTGCTTTGCTGCTTGGATCTGATAGGAACAGGGCTGCAAAGCTTTTAGTTACACTCCAAGGAGATCGCTTTGGCAAAATTTGCTATCTTGCTCAGATCCTGAGATGAAAGTGTGGTTGTGCAGCCGAGCTTAGACACTGCATTGTGGTTGACTCTGACAGGAGGTATCACGTTGCCTCGAGACATTGTTATTGTGGGATTTTACATGGCTTTCCCAATGGAGATGTGACAGGGTGTTTGTAGATTGGAGCAAGTCTGAGCTTGTGATAACAAGGTGTGAATTCAGAGGCCTGTTGGTGTTTTTAAGTGAATTCTTCTCCCCAGGGGGCTATCTGCGAGAATGCACTCTGGGCTTCAAGGGGAAAGTGGAGCACTGCAAGAGGGTAATGAAACTGATGCAGGATTTACATTCATTTTGGGGAACTCTTTGTTCTCACTAGGTGCAGTAAAAGACAGTAATTCACAAGTAGATGTGATATGGAGATAAAGGTAGTTTTGCTTCTCAAGCCAGCGTTTTTGTTTTTGTTTTTTTTGTTTGTTTTTATCTTCAAAAAATCTGAGTCGGTTTAAATTACTTTGCTCAGGACCTTCAAAAACACCAACATAATACAGTGTTAAATATGACACCCAAGGAGAATAAAGCACAGTGAAGGCAATTAACCTGTAAAGATGATCATGTGACTTTACTTTTGTTGGTTCACTGTGAAGAAGAGCAGCTTTTTACGGGGATTGATGTGGAGTGTCAGTAGTCATTAAAATGATTGAGGAAAATTACAGTTTTACTCAAGCATACACACACACACACACACACAGCTGGGCGTAGGCCAGAGGGAGAAGGGAACAGAGTCCCACGGCCAAACTAATAGGCACTTACTGTATCATTGCTATAAAAACAGCTCCCTTCACTCTCCGCTGACTCTGCAGCGAGACAGGAATGTCAATGCGCTGTTGGGTTATTCAGAGATTTGACCATACGCAGTGACTTCCAGTAATGATCAAAAATGTCTTTTATGTCTTTTTGTGTTTCACTGAAAGAGAATATCTTCTGCTGTGTTTATTGAACTAAAAACAACTTAGGTATTGCTCTGGGGGTTTTTGCTTGATTTTTGTTTTTCATTTTGCAGTCTAAGATGAGGTGGTGACCCTGGGTCGGCCAGGCCGTGAGATGATTCCAGCTTGGCACGGAAAAAAGACCGAGCACAGAGACTGAGAAAGAAGAATGGGCAAGAGCGTCTGGGGTTGCTGGCAAAGCGTCTTCTCTACTGCAGTGCTCTATGGCTCTTTGGCCCTATTTACCTCCATCCTCCACAATGTGTTCCTACTTTACTATGTGGAGACATTTGTGTCCATCTACAAGATCGATAAAATCTCCTTCTGGGTGGGAGAGGTAAGTGAGAAGAAATGTGGGTCTGTAACTGTGTCTGTTAAACGTGATATAATTTTTGACTTATAGTCCAGCCTTGAAATTTGGCTGAAACTACAGAAAAAATAAGAGTTATGGTAATCAGAAGGCCGTCTTCTAGTATTGATATATAGTATGTATAAGTAGATAGCTATGGAAAATGTGATATATATCGCCTTGTTGACTTCCTTCTCTGATACTCCACAGACAGTGTTCCTCATATGGAACAGTCTTAATGACCCTCTTTTTGGCTGGCTGAGTGATCGCGCCTTCCTCAGCTCTCCTCAGTAAGTGTCTTCATCCTACCTTCGTCTTCTTTTTTTTCCTCTCAGAGAAAACACAGCGGCAAATGATTACTACCTCCAAATAAACACAAATGTCCCAAATGCGAATTAAAAGTGATTAACTGATATATTTTTGGTTTAAGCAAATTATTAATGCTGTACAAAAGCAAAGGAAAAGGCAATGACATTTCAGAATATATTTACACACCCTCTTTTTTGAAAGAGTCTCTCTGGATGATCTGAGTTTAGAGGCAAGTAATATTTGACACCAGAGAAGTGATACTGAAATCAGTTTTATACATACAGTGATACAGTTTTTCCATTGTTTTGTACCACAATGGCAAAAAGGTGAGCAAAGTAATATTTGAAACAGTTGTGTATATATACTTTAAAATGATATATCCCTATAACAGTTTTAGACATGTATTTTTTGTGAAATGATCCTAAAATATAGGAAATCATCATCTTCAGTTTAACATCTTATTTCTCGTCGATCCATCGCAGCTTTCCAGTCGGCCTGTTGATTTCTACCAATGTGTTTACTGTACATACCGCCCAAACTTGTCTGACGCAAAGACATTTATGCACCAATGCACATGTAAATGTTTCAGAATAAACTGGTCTTAACAGCTGTGTCAATGCTCAGCTTTGTTGAACAGGAGGCTGCACCTATATTTGTATTTCATTCTGTGGCTCAGTATTGTCATAAGGTGATGTCATAACAAAGTTGATTACTTTATTCTGTGGAAAGATTTGTAATATCTGCACCTCTTTAATCTGTTGCACTGCAGGGCATGCTTTTATTTATCTTGGTCATTGTGTCCTGTTTCTCTATTTATCTTGATTATATAACACTGCTTGTGCTGAATTGACCCCAGGTATATCCTCCAATAACAAAAGACAAATTGGGTTAAGAGTATTTAAACAGATGTGTTGGCTGAACTTGTTTTTGGCTCTGTATCATAAATTCACTTTCATTGTGCCTCATGTAACTTATCTAATTACTGATTTTTCTTTACCCACCAAGGGCAGGCTCTCAGATCACAAATCCAGAGGTGGTGTTGAGGCGCCTGAAGGCTCTGTCCACAAATGGCCCTCTTTTTGCTTTGTCATTTCTGGCCTTCTGGGTGGCATGGGCCAGGCCAGGCCTGCAGTTCCTGCTGTGCCTGTGCCTGTACGACGGTTTCCTCACTATGGTGGATCTCCACCACAGCGCCCTCCTGGCTGACCTCGCCGTGTCCGCCACCGATCGCACTCGCCTCAACTTTCACTGCTCGGTGTTCAGCGCTCTGGGCTCGTTCTCAGTTTTTCTCTCCTACTCTTTCTGGGACAAGGAGGATTTCTACTCTTTCCGTTTCTTCTGTGTGACTCTGGCCACGTTTTCCACCCTGGGCTTTTTCGTAGTGTCCAGGTTGCTTCAGCAACGTTTTCAGAAGGAAGTCCGTCCAAAACAGGATGAAACACTTAAAGAGTAAGGATTTTAAAAGGTTTAGATATTCTGAATATCTTTGGTGTTTTTTGTTTTGTTTTGTTTTGTTTTTTTTTCCCTCTTTATCTCACTCCTTTTTTTTTTTTTCTTTTGTTCTGTCCCAGATTGAGTGTCGGCCATGCTCCATTTACCCAACCAGAAAAACCTGTCACTATAGGACAGTACATTAAGCAGCTCTCCAGACACAGGAACTTCATGTGGTTCGTGTCAATGAACCTTGTTCAGGTGAGAGAAACTAAATGACCAATTGCGTTGAATGTTTTTAAGGTGCTGGTAGAGTAGGTGGTGAAAGGTGTGGACAAAATTAGTACAATGCTAGTCATCAGAGCAAACATGCATTACAATGGTACAATATCAAAAGTAAAAATTTTACCTCAGTAAATGTTTTTCTACTGATTTGAACAATAATCCTATATTTCTCAGAGGTAAATGATTAAGTCCACATTATATTTACACATCACGTTATAAAACACTTCTGTTCACAGAGCCTTGATTGATATTAAATTGAAATCATCACTCAGTCCCTAATTTGAGTTTTTGGAATTAGATGTAAATGTGAAAAACCGTAATTTTGTGCGTATCTGTGTCTTTACACTCTGCCTTCTCTCACCTGTCTTATATTCATTCATAATGAATCAGTGCAACAAAGATTTTTCAAAACTTGGGTCCCATTGTTTTTTGTCTTTAGTTCAGTTTTTTTTTTTTTTTTTGGTCATATTCTATTAATGTTTTCCCTCCCTCTGCAGGTGTTTCACTGCCACTTCAACAACAACTTCTTCCCTCTTTTCCTTGAACATCTCCTCTCTGACAATATTTCTGCCTCTACGGGTTCTATCTTACTCGGTAAGATCCCTTCACGAAACGAGTAGTAGTAACTTTGACATTCACCTCATTAATAATGCAGGTGTTGTGGAACTACAGGTAGAGTGAGGTTATACAGACGAACAGTGTAGTAGTTAAAATAGCATTATCTAGGTAAACGTTTGAGGAGATCATAAATGGAAATGTTGAAATTAACAGCAAGAAGTTTGCAATTTCTTAATATTTTACATTGGGCTTGATTATTGTTTGAAAGTATATATATGGAGAACATATTTAGCAATGAGAAGGTGAATATGAACTGTCAATTTTTTTTTGATGCAATCTTGCCAAAAAAGAATTATGCTAGATTGAGGCTGTCAGAAAACCAAATCGTCTCAGCTGTAAGGAGCCAGTCGAGTTGTTGCTACAATTAAGTAGATTTCTATTTTTATTTTCATTTGCAGCCTGGTTTGTTGGCATTCCACTTCCTTTTCTTTTTAAAATGGTTATTTCTGCTGATTTTTAGTCTTTTGTTTATTTAAATGCTTCTCTGCTTCTACTCCCATGCAGGGATCTCTTACATTGCCCCCCACCTGAACAACTTGTATTTCCTGACACTGTGCCAGCGTTACGGGGTTTACCAGGTTATCCGCTGGCTATTTATGCTCAAACTGGGACTTAGTGTGGTTATGGTGCTGGCAGGGGCTGACCACATTTATCTGCTGTGCATCTTCATTGCTAGGTATGGCCATGTACACACATCAGCACACGCTTTCGATGTGTGACAGCTTTTGTTTGCTTTTTTTCTCTTCTTTCTTTCTTTTCTTTTTTAATGTTCATCACTTTAAAAGCTGAATGCACAATCACACGGCAAAAACATATTGAGAACAAGTAGAATCGCAGCATTCACAAGGACACGCCAAGGACTCCGTCACAGCCTTTTTCCAAGTTAACGCAACATTTGCTGCTAGTTGTATTCAAATATTGTGTTACCTTGTCTTTGCCACAAGATCTGTTTGGGCCTCTGTCACTGAGAATGAGCAATAACACTTTCTTTATTTAGCTTTAAATCGTGAAGTTGCCTCCACTGGTTTTAAAATCTGTACAATTTACAATATCTTCTATCCATAGAGCTTTGATTCAACTAAAGAAGATCCTAAATACAGTGCAAACATGTAGAACAGTGGCTCAGAGAGCTGCTCCCAGGAGCCTCTAAGCATGCGTAAAATTGTTTTTGAAGAGCTGGGCTCAGATTTGAGGGCACAGCACATTTGTTAGCATCTTAATGTGATTTGGTGCTTGATGATTTAAAAGTTTTACAGTCATATTTCAGTCATCTTATTCCATTGTTAATGAGAAATAATAGCGCTCTTCTTGTACCTTACAACAAGATTTGAAAGGCTTCTCCAGCTCTCTGCAGCTCAGCCCAGATGGTGTGTGGTTAGTCATAGCTGTTGTAGAAGTAAAAGTGTATGAATGCTTTTGGTTCTTTAACTATCAAAGCTTCAAGATGAGCTGACAAAACTAAACATTGACCACAGGTGATAAAGTTACTTCACACTGTGTACTGTGGTTTTACACATACAAGCACACCTTAGCCCATTCTGTCAGGACAGACACTGTAACTGTTCCCTTACAGACTGCTGTCGACACACATTTTGAAGCGTAAACTACATTACAGCGGAGGCTGTTTGAGCTGAAGGCTGTAACCTGCCCTTTTTATTTCTTCTAGTAACCGCGTGTTTACAGAGGGGACATGCAAGCTGCTGAAGTTGGTCATTTCCGATCTGGTGGATGAAGACTTTGTGGTCAATCGACGTCAGCAGGCCGCCTCTGCACTCCTCTTTGGGATGGTTGCCTTGCTGACCAAACCTGGCCAGACATTTGCTCCACTTATTGGCACCTGGCTGCTGTGTGCTTACACAGGTACAGACATGAGCAGTTATTCTTGGTCCTCATCAGGAAGTGTGTATAATTATCTTGTTTCTAAATGCCACAACAATTTATTACATTCACATGTGCTTGTGACTTTCTGGCACGTATGAAGTAGCTTAGCTGGCTCAACAAGTTACATGAATTCCAGCTCTATCTTGTAATCAGCGTATATGTGTATGAATATATTAACTGCTCAACAGTGTGGCGTTTTGTGTAACTGAAACCTTTGGAAACTGGAACCAAAGATGAAATAAATGCAACTCACAACTGGACAAATCTGCACAGGGCTGCCCTCAGTAAATTATTCAGCAGTTATATGACAGGTTGTTTTACCTCTGCACAGAGCCAGGTTTATTTTAGCCTTTGAGTAGCCTAAGCTAACTTTCTGTAGCTTTATATTTAGCTGACACACCCATCTGCCTCTGGGCAAGAAAGAAAATTACTGCATTTCCTAAAAATTTTAACTTCTATAAAGGAAAGAATTTTTTTTGTTTTACTAATGCCCTTAAAATATAATAGCAGTTTTTTGTGTAGCCTTACTAGCTTTACTAGCTATACATTTAAACTGTATTTGTGATAGACTGAAAGTCTAACTTTTTCCTCATGTTCGATTCCTCTTCCCCAGGTTATGACATTTTTGAGAGGGAACCTGCGAAGGACTCTCTGGTTTCTGTGCCTGACATTGCCTCTGGCTCAGGGACTCCACCTCTACGCCTGGGCTGCTTCTACATGTTGGTGTTTGTGCCTATCACCTGTGCCCTGCTCCAGCTGGCCGCCTGGTCGCGCTTCACACTTCACGGCCGCAAATTACAAGGGATCAAGACCCTGAGGCAAGGGGCCCAGCACGGCCACCTTATTGATGTCAAGGCCATATAAACTGAACAATGTTGGTTGAAGCTGCACACAGACACTTTGAAATAATCAGTTTTACAGTCCCTTTGATAATAACTTGGTGAAGCAGAGAGTGCAGCCTGGTGAGAACCACTACACAACTTGTCACTTTGTGGACAGTGAAAAATGCACAGTGGGATGACAAATCCCAAGAACAGGAAACATTTTCAAGAACGAAACTTGCCTTATTTTTTATATTAAGATATTGACCTATATTTATATTTGAACAGATGACCAAAAGATAAAGTAGAACCAATCAATCATTTGTGATGTAGAAGGACCAAGGTGACAACTTTTCATGGTGCAGGCCAAAGATGGGTGTCCTCTTTAAAAGTTTTTAAAGCATAATTCTGGCCTAGAGTCTGAGTGCCATTGCTGCTCAGTAATTGTCAGCACCATAAGGAAGTTTACCACAGAGCTACTGTTCTGATTTTAATGTTTGTTAACAGGATAAAGTAAATGGAATAAAATTGCATTAATGTGTTCAGAGTGTTGTTGATACTGCATGGATCCTGCACTTCAGAGCCAAATTCATTATTTTACTGTTTCTTTACATTTACACAGAATGCCCTGCTAGTCTGATGTCGGCAACTGTATTTTCTGAGATGTCCAGTATTGATGGTCATGATGATGATGTTTTTGCACAAAACTGCCATTTGTCTATTGTACTTCTAACATTCTGATTGTGACATACTTACTGTACTGTAGTAATAGAAATTGGAATAATTTATACTGGTAACCATATTGTCATTTCAGTTTTGTAATTTTTCAGACTATACAAAGAACGTGTGGCTCTACCACAAATAAACCTCATCTGTGTTGAAAGTGAAACGCACTGCTGTGCCATGACACCTGTGTAAGATGAAGTGAAACTTTTCTCAACACTTAAAGCTGAAATGTGAAATGTTTGGACCATCTGTGTGAAATCTTTCTGCTACATGTGAGTAACTTTGAAGGAAGTTAAAAAAAAAAAGTTGATTCTGAAATTTAGCAACTTAAGAGTCAGTTATGTTGGGAACACGTCAACAGGCATTTCATGATTTTAAGACGCAACGAAACTGGCATGATCAGTTTGATTTCATTGCAGTCATATTTTGTCTATAAAACAACCACCAATTTCACTCCCACTAATTTTTGCACATCTACCCATGACGTACAGGTTGTATACACATAACCATGACTGGATTAACCTGCTAGGAGTCACTAGGCAAAAATGCTCCCCAGGGCCCCAATTATACGCTTCTCATTCTCCACACTTGATGTGCAACGTGTTGTTTTTCCATGCTGGAATACAACTTGTCCATAGCTTCACCATGTAATAATTAAGAGTCATGCAGCAACATACAGCACATAAAACCAATACTTGATTACTGAATGCCCAGATTATATTATTTCCACTCAAGACTGGGCCTCACAGATAATGACACAGCAAAGGCAGCACGCTTCACAGTGTAGGCTGTAACCCAGTGATCTCCATCCATTGATATAGGACTCCTGAAGATAATGTCTGAGCCTTCATCACAGGCTAGACGAAATGTGGACAGGAGCAGAGGTGACTCCACCTAAAGATCAATTTGTTGAACTGTTAAATTTGCGGAATTTAGTGAAAGACCGGAAGAGGTAAATGTAGGTTAGCGAGTAGTTTTCAACAAAAGGGAGCAAAGTGAGAGGAAAGTAATAAATACGTCGATTATTTTGTTTAGCAAACGTACGTATAGAGACGTCATCTTCATCCAAAACTTCATCTTACTTTTTGAACAATAGCTGTTTAGCGAAAACAACTCTTTGTGCTGGGACGCCACCTGGCGAAAACGGAAGTAGCAGGAGGTAATTCCTGTGTTTTTACTCTTTGTGGAAGTACAGCGCATGCGTATGACTTCCTCGCCCGTTATTTGATCCCATTTAGACTATAAGTCGCTTTCTTAATGTACAGTTCACGGTTTAACTTGGAAATAGTTTGTTTGACAGTTGTTGTTGTTGTTTTTTTTGTTTTGCTAAATACGAGGGCTAACAGATGACAGATGACTCCCCACGTGAGACATGTGGGCGGGATCAACGTACCATTACCCACCATGCCCCGCGCGCAAGCTTTCAAAACTTATTAAAACCTATCGTTTCGACTTATAAAGTCGTTTGTATCTAAACGGTTAATAGTATAAAAATCATTATTGACTGAGCGTTTACACACCACGTGAACGACGAGTTGCAGCGTTGCAGTGGCACCGCCACCGTAGGATGTAGCTCAGTGAATGACCCGGTCTACTCTTTCTCCTCGGGGTCAGTACACTCATGTTTCTCTTCAGATCGTATAAATCTTTCGCCTTTTACTAAAGATTTCCGTGGAGAGGAACAATATGAGTTCAAACTAATTTTTTGATGCCCCGCCTCGTGCGGGGCTTCCTCACGTGTCAAATGAAAAATAAAGTACTAGATGGACAAAATTATCCGGAAACACTATCTAAGTGTAAACCTGATCTACGAGACCACAACATCTGAATAAGGGCTCAGACCGGATGTGTTAGGGCTCCTTGTCCCTCTTGTCAGTGCAGATATTTATAACTGTTTGAACTGAGTGAGTTTGGGACCAATGAGCTGCTCCTGTGATGATACTGTGCGTTGGATATTATTCTGTATTGATAAACATATTGTTTATGACAATAGTTACTGGCAGGTTTTTCCAATGTTAATTTTGGGGTCATTTGTTTGTCTATTTATGTGCATAGAAGACAATAAAACTCCTTTAAAAACTGCCTCAAAGCAAAGAAAAGTGGCTTTAAGTCTCCCTTCTAATAAATGCTTAACATCCAGAAGATTTTTGCATCTATATAAATGAAAATAACATGTGGCCAATTGTCTTTCTCTTATTCAAGTTTTACATTTCCCTTTAAACCAGTTTCCATTTAAACTGGTTTGAAATTAAAAAAAATAAAATCACGTTCTTTATTACTGTCACTCAGTTCCAGTGAAATGTCTTTAAATCTTATCCTAGTTCAAATCTCTATTAACATATACTCAAAACATGAGTTATGTAACATATTATATATCTGATACTAAGATAACCAACATAACCCATGTATATATCTAAAGTTTCTCTCTTTGAAAACACATGATGACGCATATTTGACTTTAAATTCCAGCAGAGGGTGTAAAGCAGAGCACAGCTGACTTGTGATAAATACACAAACACAAACAGATTCATTTTTCATGTGTTCCCTTGTTATTTACTTTTTGATCATTTTGCTTTACATCTGTATTATATGTGTTATATTACATATAAATATATGATATATCATCATGTTGTGGTTTATATGTCTATAATCCTCCATAAAAATACACACTGATAATGATGAAATGTTTACATTGTTTACATTGATTTAAATATTGTAGTTAACTTTGCCTTTGTTTAAAAAAAACAAAGAAATATTTTCAGTATTGCCATGGTGAATCATATTCTTGCCACTCTTTCCGGCCCACCCTCTGCCTATGAGATGCCACAAAAAGAAATCATAAATATAAAGAATGCACTGGGAAGTTAAAGTCAGACTTCCCATTTCTTGTGGCTTCAGTGCAGTAATCGCTCAGTGGTTGCCTCCTCTAGCAAAGACACACACACACATTCGCACAGAACAGGAAATAAGAGAGAGGCAAGTGAGCAGAAACAAATACATGTAGGCAGCAGTCTGAGCTGTGTGTGAGCTGCCTCTCTAAAAACGCAACGGCTTCAGGGGCATCCAAACACAGGAGGTTTTTGGAAACACAATAAGGCAAGTAGACAAATTATTACTCCACACTGAAACCTCAGGATGTAAAATTCCAGGATGTGATATTTGCTGTTAAGTCTGTTTTTAAAAGTGTATTTACTGTATAACAACAAGATTCTGCATCAAATTCAACTTAGAAATGAAAGCGAGTCAAGGAGCTTAGTAAAGTAATTTTTTTCACTTTGTTTAGCTTCAACTTTTTCATATTTTCCTTTGCCTTTTATACAAATTGTATAATACGCGCACAATTTCAACATTTATAAGTTCAGCCCACAGCTATGTGAGAACACAATAAAAATGTTAAAATTCAATATTATGACTACAGCAAAAACAGAATTGAACATTTAGCATGTGACATAACTGCGAACCATAATATCCACAACAAGTTTCACTATATTGCATGTTCTTAATGAGACAAGAGACAATTGCAAATACTTTAAATGCTTCATAGAACAAAGCCGATAAGGCAAACTGAGATTGCAAAGTGACGTTGAACTGACGCTGACGTGAAGCTTGGTGCTGACTTCCTGTTTTGTGGCGAAGCAATTTTCAGTCTGCTGCACCAGTGGTCGGTAAGTTTAGCTTGAAATTGCTTTGCAGCAAATGGAAGCAACTTCCTGTCAATTCCTGTGCAGAAATAGAAGTAATTTACACCTGTCACTAACTATCAACCATCAACCTTTATTATAAAAGTTGATCTCTAACCTTTACATATACCTTTATTATTATTATTGAACAGCCCTGCTGGGTCCCACTGACCCAGGCTGCGGCTGTGTCATTTTTTGTTGAGAAGGCAAGGCATTGTAGGTATAAATGCCTACGACATAGACAGAAACACTAAACAACTACAAAGACACAGGATGACACCCAAAGAGATGCAAAATTAAAACAAAGACGCATTAACTGTCACCAGATGACTACAAATGGACACAAAGTGACCACAAAGAGACACAATAAGCAAGAAATGTATCCAAAACTACAACAAATCATATAAAACAACTAAAAAAGACAGGACAATGACAAAGAGACACCAAATTACCACAGGGAGACACAAAAGCACAACAAAGACACGCAAAACGACATAAAAGCTGCACTGCTTGTCGTCATTTCGTGTCTCTTTCAGTCTTGGGGTCTTTTAGATGTGTTTTACATGGCCTCACTAACAAATCATCAAGGGCCAAGGTGTAAAGAGGTAACATCTTTCTGTGTGTGATTAGGAACTCACATCTGTGGTAGCTCATTTGTGAAAGTCACAACACTGGCACGTTTCCTCTATTTGCAGCCCCATGATGCGTGCACATTAAAATCAGAGGTAATCCCAGAGCATGGCGCTCGTGTCAGTCCAGTATGAGTTTGAGTACACGGCGAAGGATGGCCGCATCGTCTCCATCAAGCCCAATGAGAGCTACATCCTCATCTCCAGGACGAACGAGCACTGGTGGCACGTCCGCAAAGACCAGCACACCAGGCCCTTTTATGTCCCTGCACAGTACGTGAAGGAGCTGCCTTCACATACTGGAGACTCTCCTGCTGCTGATGAGCTGGATTCAACTGAGCGTGTGAGTAACAGTGAGCCAATGGATATCGTAGACACAACAGATCAGGGTGCTTCAACAGAGACACAGCAGTCCCCCACTTTTGGTTCCTGTGGGAACCCACCAGGTGTGAAGCCTTGTGAGACTCTGAAAGAACAGAGCATCAGCTTTTCTGTGCCAATCCCAGATTGTCCAGAAGGAATTTCGCCAATTACCTCAGCACCTCTGAAAATTGTTGACCTGCAAATATATGCAAAACCCCATCCTGTGCCAAAGGTTAAGAATGGAAAACAAAAGCCGAAAAGCTTCTTGGAGGTCGACAAAGTGGAACAGCCACAGATATTTGTGGATGATGAGGACATGTCCTTTCCTTCACCCCCCAATTCACCGATATATGACACCATCCCAGAGCTAAACCTCCCAGAGGTTGAGACATTTTCTGAGCTGCCTAGTCCAGTTGTTTCAAATGCCTCATCAGCGTCCCAGCAGCAGCAGCAGCGGCGGGGTTTAAATCAAACTGCAGGGACAACTCCTTCTACAGAGACACTTCCCATTGAGCAGGTAAGAATAGCCATTAATGGCTTTTGGTTTTGTGAAATCTTGGTGGAACATTTCTTATATAGCTCCAGTAGCTAAACACCACTTCTCAATTTATGGTATGACCAATAAATGTGGGCATGGTTGCAAATTTCTATGCCACAGTTTCTTTAAATTATTGAAAATTATTTTAACCTATTTTTAAATGTCATAGTTGCCTTCCATCTCCATGTATTTGAATGAGTTACTAAATGTACTTCAGTGCATATTTCAGTTCCCCATCTTTTATCTGCAGTGTATAATAAATACATAGCATAAAATGGTGCAATAAAAACAAAATATAACTTTCTCATCATTGTAATAGTTCTTTAATTGTAAATAGTCTGTTAGGAAGTGTGAATTCCTCTGTTGACTAATGTGTTACTATTTTCATTTTTCATACACCACTAGTTTCACTGAAGTGTGTGGTCAAAATGTGTCATTGTGATTTCACAGCCAAGAGAGGGAGTAGTTTTATCACATAAAACAGTCGTGACTGGTTGTTGCGTTCTGCAGTAGTGAAACTCAAACTTCACATATGAGACACAAATTGAATTCTCACAGTGAGAATAAATTATAAAAATAACCCCCCCCCTCTTGCTAAGGACCCCCTCAAGGAACCTTCACCCCTGGTGGTGTGCACAGTTGAGTCCTCTGCCCACCTAAACTTACTGTCACACACTATAACCTCAGTGATTTTACTTCCTAGTCAAATCTTATTATTTGCATTTATCAGTCTGCTGAAGTTCATGAGGCTTTGGTATTGTTGGAGGCTTTCATCTGTTTAATCAGGAAAATATTATCAAGAAAATGCACAAGAAGTCATCAGAAAGTTATGTTTTTATATGAGTTGGTCATAATCAATAACTTGTAAACAGTAGGCTATTTCAATGTTGTTTATGGCAAAGTAAATTTTAACCACTTTAAATAACGTTATATAATGTAATCATATGTTATAGTTTATATGTTGGCTAGTTTAATCTTTTATAAATGAACATTTTGTAAACTTGTCATTGGTTTTCTGTGTAAATTCTTAACTGAAAAAAAAGTAAAAGTATAGATGTCAGTAATGTCATAAAAAGCAAAATGTTTTCCTCTGAACTGCAGAGGAGCATAATCACATACAGTGCCTGAGTAAATGCACTTATTATATTATTGTCCACCACTGGTTTCATTGGATTGATGATGAAATCCATCAGGAACCACAAAAAGCTTCCACACATTTAAGTAGCAGCCCTATAAAGTCCCAGTATTTGAGTAAATCTACTTAGTTACAGTTCATCACTGGTTTGATTTGATCTTTTTTTTTTTTTTTTTAAGGATCTTGAGCCTGGATCACTTGTTGACACTTTCTGCAGTGGAGGTCCTGACTCGGACCACCACACTGGTTGGATTCACAGTATCTGTGCCAGCTCATCAGCATATGAATGGCCGGGTCCCCTTCAAGCCATTTCAATAGACGAAAAGAGGTGTTTCTTGAATACCTCGGGGGGGGAGCATCTGATTCAATCCCAGTTTTGGTCAGGGAAAGTTTCTGCGGTCGTGGAGTCGAGTTGACCTGGTGGTGTGTATAGTTTACATTATTGATAGATTGATTAGTTGATTGATCTTCGCTCGGTGAATTGATCCAGGAGCAGCTGGGGGCTTGTGGTGTGTGCATCGGCTTTAGGAGGAGTTTGCTGTCAACTTTCAGGGGTTTGTAGGAAGCTGTGTTCACTCCAGAACAGGTTACAAACAGGTTGTGTCGGCTTGTGTGGCTTCCCACTGATGGAAGGAAGGAGTTAATCGGAGAGCAGGCGGCCACTCCCAAACCTCCAGCTGCTGCTACCTGGCTTCCCCCAGCGCCGATGACGATCCCGGGCGTCGTGATCGACCGCTCCGCCGGGAAACGATGAAACACGGGCGAATACATGCTCGCCTCGCTTCCTGCTCCAGTTGGATGTAGTTTGTTGAGCATAAGGGACCAAAAAAAAAAAAAAAAAAAAGACAAACAAAACTTTTGCTTCAGGTAAGTTTGACCCACCTGTTGCAAGCTTTCAGGAGGAGTGACGTCAGCCTGCAGCAGGTTGTCTGATGCAGTTTCTGCTCAGTTTGAACCAAACGTGTGTGTTGGCCCTGTTCTGACTGCAGCCTCACCGCAGCTCAGTGCTGCTGCTTCACGGGCTTTGCGGCTAAACTGGCTGCACTCACATTTGCTGGTTATAATTTGTGTGTCTCCGTTTCTCCTCTGCGGAAGCGGGAATGAGACCCCACACTTGTTACAGGACTGCAGACGTGCCAGGACCCCTCAAGGGCATTGATTCTTACCCCACAATGGAGGGCCATCTCCATGGTGATCATGTGAGGGATGAAGGGAGGGAGGTAGTGAGTTAGGAAAGGAAGGAGGAGGGGGGGAGTCTGGCCTTACTCCCAACAAGAGGGGCTTTGGGGCGTTTAGTGCCAGCCCTGCCCTGCATGTGTGTGTTCACATGTAATGTGCAGAATTTGCAATTAGCTCAAATGTAGGTCACTTAATATCAAGGGTCCATGGAGGCCGTTCAGTTGGTCTCTCGTGGGATATTAAGTTTTGTAAGTGGATGACATATCCAGTTGGGATTGGGAGTCCATGGTTTGGTTAATTTGAACTTTACAACTTGCAGAAAGACAAACTTGAATGCATATTAAGGGTTAGTTTCGTTTTAATGCGATAGTCCTCTCGTTGTTGTGCTTATGTGCAATCTTTGTAGCTGTTTGTTGGTCCAGTGTGTCTGTGGTCTTTTAAAGAACTTCTCTAAAGGTTCAAGATGAATATTGAGCATGAAGATATTTGACACAAGGAATCCAATGTCCCATTGAACTTTGGCAGCTAAAAGATAAGTTGACCCTGTTTTGTCCCTGTATGCAAACTGTAGCCTTGATTGTGATGGTTTGGCATTTTAAACTGATCCCTTTCTCTCATTTAATCAATTTTGAGACGAACTGCAAGAATCATATCTTTACTGTGAGCACCTCACCTACAGCGATGCAGTAATTCCTGCTGCATTGTGGAACAAACAAAATCAAATACCGAGAAACCGCTCCGACGGGTAATGTGAGTGTCTTGTCAGACCTCTCTGTACATGCCTGCCTAACACAACATGTGTCCAGAACAGGTCGATGCAGCATCAGCTTCTTGATTTGTTCCTGCTTTTGCATATTCACCATTCTTTAGTCATATTGTGTGAACTGCTGGGAATGCCGACATGTTTTGCGTTTTAATCAGAATGATTGAGACTTTTACAAGCAGCCAGTGTGTCACACGGGTTTGTTTCTTATTTGAACTGTATACACTTCGTACAATATGTGACAGTTCAAGGGTTATGCGAGCCCAGCCCCTATGCATTACCTTTCATTGAATTCACAGCGTGAGGCAGCTAAATAAAATAAATCTATATAAATATCTGGTGGTCTGAAAGATCCAGAAGATAGTCTGCCACAATTTACAATTGTTTTAAAGGTATTTCCATACTCTTTATGATACTGCCACTGATTTTTCCAACTCAGGTAACCAGGAAAAATATGCGTCCTTGCTCATTTGTAAAACACACACAAAATATTAACTGTTATATTGTATGAAAATAGAAAAGTTCAGAAAGAAACATCTATACGTGTATATATAAAAAAAAAAAAAGCTACATTGAGCCAGGAGTTTTCTGGCTTCCGTCTTTGTTTAGTCTAGGAACAAGAAGTACAACTTGGAAAGCCAGTTAAAACTTTTGTAATCGTGCAAATCATGAATATTTTTTCCTCTTTGAGCTTTTGGGGATTCTGGTTAGACCTTCGGAAGAGCCAGAATCTCTGTTGATTCTGGCTTTTTTTTTTTTTTTTTTAAATATTGCTGGGTGTTTTATTTTTCAGAAAATCAGAAACTTACTCTTACCCTGTGCTATGGTAACACATTAGGAAACTGGGGCAAAAGTTAGGCAATTTTCAACAACTTAGATTATTGATCCATAAAGTAATGTGTAGACAATCTTCAGGAGGCCTCGACTGGTGTTTGTGCGGTGTAGCATGAGTCATACGAACAGGAATGCCTTTTGTGTCATTACTATTTGTAAAATGTATTTGCGAAGCTGCAGTGACAGGCTTGATGGCAACAGTTTTGATTGCAGTGCATCCTACATTAAATACAATGGTGTTTAGTCGAATTTATTATTGCAGAGCAGAAGGTTACTCGTAAAGTTCAGAGTGTTTTCACAGTCAGATTCAGCAGCTTGTTTGTACGCTGTTGATATTTACTTGAACCTGATACTAAATGTCAAGATGTCATCTGTGCAAAGGAGTCTGATTTCTGTTTTCATTGGCTCATTTCTAGTTTCCTGGGAAAGGATTGCAGTAAATGCCACTTAGATATTTCCCCTCCTACAAACTGAAAACAAGAGTGGGAGAAATCTGTCATGAGCAAGCAATATCTGCAGATGTTGCACATGTTGCTGGCCTGAAGTAGCAAAGATAACAACATGGCAGGCTGGTGGACTCTACTTTGAGCAGAGTTATCCTGATTCTGGGCCACGAAGAGTGTGATGTAAGAGGGGGGTGGAGCCATGTTGATTCAATAGCTCAACTGTGTGCTTTGTGGCGTGATTTGGGCCCCAATTTGGAACTCCATTGTCTGATTGGATGAGCGTTAATGTGGTTAAGTAATCAGGCAGATTGCTGCTTCATGCATTGCTGAGGGCAGAGAGTTGTCTGCTCTTCACTGCAGGATTTTCATTCCACATCATGCTCGAAAGCATTGTTAAAGGCAGTCGTTAGAAATAGTTATTCGTGTCTTTTCTGAGTAAAACAAACCAAATACAAACAGTTTCTCACTGAGGACAAAACTTGGCTTTTGCAAGTGAAAAATGTTTGAATACGTATTTATTCATATTTATTCAAATCTGACACAGCATGTCAGGTACTTTCTTAGCCACTTTTGAATGGTAAACTGTCATATGAAATATATTTGGACATTCCAGCAGGCATCAATTCACCACAGCCATGATAAATATACACACAAACGCACACATGGCTTCAGCAGCATAATCACAATCTACCCACCAGCCTCAAACCTAATTTGAGATCAACCCCAAACCAAAAAAATGGCAAAAGCCACAAAATGCTCTGCCTGCTGTCTGCAGATGGCTAACGTTGCCCAAAGTATTGATTGAACAATTGGACTTCCTGTTTCAAGCCTTTACCCTTGTGGAGTGCAATGCCTCATCAGAGCTTTCCCATATCATTGTGAGAAATTATTGCTTCCCTTTTCTGCCCTTTTGTTGGCTGAGTAACATACTGCATGAAGGTTTATTACAGTGCACTTCAGAGAAACTGCAGCACATAGTTGTTGTTGTTTCATCTTCTCTAACATGCTCTCTAAGTGATCTGTTTGCATTGCCACCATTTCCCTTTTTATCATATGGGGCCAAAGGCAGGAAGTAGGTTAAAGTGACCTGCATAGTTTACACTGCTCCCTTCATCTACCCCCCCTCTGTTGTGTTTTCATTCTCTCTCTCTGTCTCTCTCTCTCTCTCTCTCTCTNTTGCCACCATTTCCCTTTTTATCATATGGGGCCAAAGGCAGGAAGTAGGTTAAAGTGACCTGCATAGTTTACACTGCTCCCTTCATCTACCCCCCCTCTGTTGTGTTTTCATTCTCTCTCTCTGTCTCTCTCTCTCTCTCTCTCTCTGTCTCTCTCTCTCTCTCTCTCTCTCTCTCTCTCTCTCTCTCTCTCTCTCTCTCTCTCCGTCTCTCTGTCTCTCTCTCTCTCTCTCTCTCTCTCTCTGCTTTTGGCTCTTAGCTCAAGCAGACAGTTACCCTCTACCCCCCTATCCTGCGCAATGGAATTCATGCACACATAGGCACTCACTCACTCACCCACACGCACACAAACACACACACACACACATGCATGCACACACACACATCTCACCCAGTCCTCACACAGTCCCTTCCTGCTGCTATTGTAACAGTTCACAGTTCTCCTTTCTATCTGGCCTGCAACTGTCACAGCTGCAGCAAGAGGAGGATGTGTGCTGGAGGGTGTGTTTCATGAGTGTGCAGACACCTCTCTTTATCTCTCTCTCTCCCATCACAAGCTGACTGAAAGCGGTTGCACACGCTGGTCGCTTTTGTTCGTTTGTTTTGTTCGGATTTATGGCTTCTCTAAATAGAACAATATAAAAATGGTGGACACGTACTCCAGGGCTTGGTCAAGTCACCGGGCCAAGCAGGGCTTGACTCTGCCAGTGGTTCCTCAGGTAGGTGATCCTGATGGCAATGAAGCAGCTTTTATTGCCACTTTGTAACATTTTATTCTGCGTGAGTATTTTATATGTGTTTTGATGTCTTACTTCCTGCTTTGCGTAAACATTTGGTTCTTTTCCTGTACTGTGAAGTGACATGAAGAGTAAATTGACAGTGCTCTTTTTGCCCCTCTAGACGTCTGATTTTATGTTTTACCTTTTTAGATTGTTTGAAAAAAAAACCTTTCACGCATTTAGGTCTGAAAGTTTCGTTCATGGAAACAAGCAGGTCTTTATAGCTAAACCACACCAAAGAAAACTAGTGTTACGATGTGTACGTCACAGGGCTGTACAATATGCAGCTGCTTAAAAATAGAAGCCTGACATTTTAAAAGAGTGCTTTTCAGAGCAGACATGTTATATCAAAAAATCATTTCACCTACTTGCTGCTAAGTTACTAACAAAGACGTAGGACCAGTGATGGAAGAAGCATTCAGATCGTCCACTACGTTGGTTTAAAATACTTCTTTACAAGTAAAAGTCCTGCTTTCAGAATCTTATTATCAGCAAAATCCACTCAACAAATCCTGCAGTTCTCCGTGACTGATATATTATTGTAAACAACATTGTTAGATTTTTATTGATGCATTTACTTTCACACAGTCGTAGGAAGTGTGAGATGTGATGGTTGCATGATTGCTGAGGTAGGTTTCGTTTGTGTGGGGTCACAAGCCAAAAAACTTGGAAACTGGGTTAATTTTTTTTGACAATGCATTGTGATTCATAAACTCATCGGTGTGATGGACAGGTCTGTAGTGATGACCATGGTTGCCACGGCTACTGCTCCTGGGGACTATCTCAGCCATCCTAGAGACATATATAGGTTGTTACCGACCTATGGAAATCAGGCCTGATGCTTACAAATAAGAAACTAAAGAAGGGAAAAAACACTGCACATAAAGTGACGTAAATGATACTGAAGTACAGTACTTGAGGAAATGTACTCGACTTAAAGTGATGACAATCTGCCACACTATTGCCTCTCAGTGTTTGTCAATATGTTTACAGTTCATTCAGTTTTCCTTTGACTGCATGTGGTTGGTTTTTTGATTTGTTCCAAAGGTCGGGGGCATTCCAGACCAGCTATTTCACTTATCAATGAAGCAGCTCTTTCATTTCCTCTGTGTCTATTCCTGTGTCTCATGGTGTCTATGTGTTTGTTGTTTGGAATCAATCCTGTTTCAGGGTCAGTTGTCTGGTTGTCCGGATTGATTCCCTCATGGTTACACTGAGATCAATAATGGAGCAAAGTCAGCAAAAGTGATAACATTGAACACATGGACAAATTACACAAAATCTAATAGGAAATGCTGTCCTCACTTTGCTGTATTTGAAGTTTTATTTATGCTGAACTCTGCAGCCTGTTGGCAGTGGTGGAAAAAGTATTCAGATTCTTTACTTATGTAAGAGCAGCAAATCCACAGTGTAAATACTCTACATTACAAGTAAAAGACCTGCATTAACAGGCTTTAAGTATTTTTCTCTCACACAATGACGCACCAATGATACAACGAGGTCACTTTGAGATGTGGACCGGAGGAGCCAGGAATCGAACCACTGCCCATCCTATTAGTTTGACCTGCTTTACCTCCTGAGCCTCTTATGCGTGATAACGTGTAATTTCAACTGCCAACAAATGTAGAGCAGGTTAAGTAAAATAATTACCATTTAAATGACACAGCATTGAAATATTAAAAGTAAAGTTTATCAAAATTTGGATTAAACAGTTGCCACAAGCTGTCGACACCGCTGACATGTTTCTCTCATATACCTCTGCATGTTGGTCACGTTGATGAGCAGACAAGTCTCAGGTCTTGTTAAATTTAGACCATATGGCTAACAGTGAGACAAGAAGCAGCTGAAGTAAAGTCTGAAAAGAGACAGCTTCTGTGGAGGCTTGATAACACACTGAAAGAGGTCATCAGATCCCAGGGCTCTCACGGTGAGGAACAATATTCTCAGTGAAATCCAGGTGAGAGAAGGGAAACTGAAAGGAAAGGAAGGATCAGAGTGTTTTTAGATTTTTTTTTTGCATGGGTCATTCCAAGTGTAACCGTGACAATTGGTTGTTGCATCACAGTTTCAGGAGTGCCATGGCCGGACAGAGAAGGCCTTTTCATCGCGCACTCTCATTGGCGGTGTCTAAGCAAATTAGTTGTGATGATGGGCTCTATTTGCATGTCATGTTCCTGCCATGCTGCGAGTGGAGTTGTGTGGAGCTCTGTTCATAAAAACGACTTCACGTGGAGGTGTCACCAGCTACATGATGGACATTGTGTTCATGCATTGATGACAGGACTGGTAGATGATGCTTGAGCATACTGTTCTTTTTGTTATCTGCCATTTGTAGAAGAAATCTGAAATAATGACCTACACAGACAAACTTTGACATGGTTTAGACACAGAGCATGTTAAACCCCAGTGTGGGTGATTTTTGCGCGCAAGAAATGAGTCTAAAATCAGGTAATGACCAAATTATTGTGAGTGAAATACTACTGTGGTTTGGGTTGTTTCTTTTTAAAGATGTAGGCTATTTCCTGATCTATGCAAGATGCATAGATGGTAGATGGTCTTACTATAGCTCAGCTATAGTAAGACCAGTGGGCTGGAGACTGGCACTGGTATACCCTAGATACAGAATTTATCTGTTAAATAACTTTTCACGTTTTCGAGTACTTGAACGTGACCAGACTGTCATGCAGAAAATGACAGGAAAATACACTGTTTGTTAGCTTTAGTTCTTGCTCTAAACAAGCACCTGAGTTTCTTTGTTTTTTGGCCTTTCCACAGGTGAAGGATCAAAGTCTCCGGTCAGCTGTGTATGTCAATGTAGCACAGCTTCGCCAAAGCATCTCTGAGTCTCCCCCCTCAGCTCCTTTGTCCTACTCTCCTTCCTACCTTGACCGAGAGGGATGGGAGGTGCACACTGACCAAGAAAGTGGACAGGAGTACTACTACCACCCCGCTACGGGGCGCACCACCTGGGACAATCCCTTTCTAGACTCCCCCACAGACCCTGAGGGTCTCCCAGTCGAGGAGCCTTACTCCCCCTCACCTCCTCAGTCGCCTGCCCTCTCTCTGTCCACTGCCTCCCCCCCAGCGTGGACCTCAGACTGGGAGCAGTTGGTGGATGAAACCAGTGGTCGCCCCTACTTCTACAACTCAATGTCTGGGGAGACGTCCTGGGAGCCTCCAGAGCAGCTGAGCCCGTATCCCCCTTTGATGGAGGCTATGAGCGTGCACAGGTTTCACGAGGATGGGCCGGTAAGGACAGTCTGGCTGCTCTACTTAGCCTCCCTCTGTCTCCTGTTTTAGCTTCACCCAGGGGAAAGCTGTAAATACAGTCTGCTTTTAATGGAATTAGATCCTCCTCCACCTTCATAGCAGACGGGACTCATTTTCATTAGGAAAGCCAACATCAGTATTGCAGAACGTCCCCAGTAGTCTCACTAACTTTAAAATAAAAAAAACATCTGTCCTCATTTTGGATTATTTAAAAAAGATTAATAAAAATGTTTCCTGGCACATCCATAGCTTGTCTTATCCATAATCCATTACTCCAATTATTTCACACATTTTCTGTATTTCACATGTTTTCTGTTGTTTCTTCTTCACAAGAGAAGCAACAAGTGACCTCTTTCTCCCCGATAATGATTTTTGAGTCTGAGCTGGAACATTAAAGGGCCAAGACAAAATGAAACTTTGAGGCCATGGAAATGACTTATTTATCAAAGTCACGGTAAAGTCCTTGAGTCCTGTATTGGGGCCACAGAGGGAAGTTATTCAACCAACATGATTCAGTGAGATGAAGCAACAGGTTTTTTTTTTTTTTTTAGCGTCGGTGGCTCTGATTACTGCAATTGTTCTCAATCTTACGGTCAAGCCTCCCCAGAGCCTATTAAAGAAACAGTTTATTTTAAATATGCTTGTTCATTTTCTTGCTATGTTTTACACCTTGAATTTTTTTTTTTAAACAATACCAATTATACTAATGTATGTACACGTTACTCAGTGAGTTTTTGATGTTCTAGTTGCTGTCCTGCCAGCTCTCGCTTCATATTTTTCTCAGCAAATAATTGGAGCGGTCTTGATTTCCTTATCTAACTCTTGGTAAAAGAATGAATAACTTCCCAATACATCAAATTATTCCTTTAACAGCTTTATAAATAAATGTTAATTACATGTTTAATTGTTTTTTAATCAAATATTTTATATGAAATTCTGGAGACTTCTCTACCTTCAGGACTCGAAAAACCCACGAGTTGATACAGTCAGTTAATTTTCAACTTTGTGTTTGTTTGCACCATTTTACCATCCACAGCCTCCTCTGCCTGAGGAGGACTACCCCTCGGAGGATTACCCAGCTGCTGATCAACCAGAGGCCTACGAGCAGCTCTTCGCTGCAGGGCCACCCATCCTCCCTAAAGAGTACACCCTCAGCCACGTGAGCCGGACCTCCATCCCCAGAGCTAACCTGGACCGCAGTACCCCAGATGGCTGGAACCTCACTGTGGAACCTAATGGGACCTGGGTGTTCACCAGTGACCACTCTCCAGATGAGGTACATACAAATGATGTGGAGGGACATGGAGACTTCTTTTTACACCTCCAGTGGCATTAAGAGATATTTCCAGCATGGCTGCTGTGATGTTTTACTGCAGAAAGTATTTTTAACTCAAAGGTCGTCTGATTTGATTTTGATGTCAGTCTTTCAAAATTCTTCCTCAGAAACATTCATGTTTTTGCACATAGTTGTACACGCGTACAGCAACAGCAACCATATCTGGCTCATGACCATATAGTGTCACCAAAGTCTTGAATGTCTACTTGTGGTGAATGTGGTGGATAAAGTGACATATCAGTAGACCAACAGCGCTGTCTATGTTGCTGGTGTGGCTAAAAAGAGAACTGGAGAAAAAAGCTCATATTCTGCTTTTTTCTAATCTCATCATATGGTTTCAGAGGCTGTTTGACTACTGGTCAACACAAGGATTGTGTATGAGGCAAAATATGGCATTTACAGTGTAAACTCATCTGATTTTAAGCAAAATCAAAAAATACCAGTTTCTGCACAATTTTCTTTTTTTGGAGCTCACTTTCTTATCCATTTTAAAAACCTTAATATATTTACATCATGTTAATATATTGTATAGGCAAAGAACCATTTTTAACTAAGAAACTTTTGTTAATGCAACAGTGGATCAAGTCTGTGGATGATCGAGGGCAAACCTACTACTACCTGAGAGATGGCTCCAAGTCTCAGTGGAACCTGCCTGAGGTAGAGAGTCTTATTTTGTGGTTGGGATTTCTTGCTGGATTTATGATTTTTTCAGACACTATTTTCAACTCATCGATCACATTCTCGCCTTGGCATCAATGAAAATATTAACGGTATCAGTAAACCTTTTTCAGCAGTGAGAGTTGTGTGCAGGTGTCGCTTGTATACAGCCCAAACAACCTTACCAAAACAGGTAGGGCAGGCTGTATGTACCTGCGAGGCGAGACTCAGGAAAAAAAACACCACTTGCTCCTGCTCATTAATCATATTGGTACTCCTTTTATCTGGGCTGTGGTGGCTGGACAGAAGGAAAAAAAAAAAGCAATTCAGTGGGATTTAAGTGAGAGGATCAACCTGAAACAGTAAAAGTGAGAGGACAAAAGATTTAGATTTTAAAAGTATCCCCCACCCTAGTGGAATTCATGCTGCGTATTCTGGAAACAAATAAAAACCAAATTACCATTGTCTGGTTTAATGTGAAACAAATTGTGAATTGTGTGAATTAAATTTTAACTGTGTTTTGGCCCCTCCAGGCCCCTGTAGGTCCTGGTCAGTCCAGAGTGGAGAATGGTGTTGAGGCGGAAAATGCGTCAGTCATTAAAAACTGGAGACACACCATGGGACCTGCTCAGCTCAACTCAGCCCAGGAGGATGGGGTACACACACACACACACACACACACACACACACACACATATTCACACTCTCAGACCTGCACGCACATGTTCATGCTGTATCACACATCCAGGGTGTGTCAGCTGGCTTAAACAGAAAGTCAGGCAAAAGTAGTGAGGGTTAGTCTTGGTTTACCAGGGGACACTCCCAGGTTTTTAACCCTTACTTAACAAGGCAAATGAGCTGCAATGCACTCTTGTTTACAGTAACAGCTTGAGGACAGAGCAGCGTAGGTAGAAACAGGAAGGGCTGCATTTGTGCACAAACTTCTGGGGGCTGCTGGATACAAATAAGGGCTTGTACTTGCACCTACTAACCAACTCAGCTGTAACAGCCAGTGGTTCAATACCTGGCTGCATTGGTAGCATTTGAAGCCATGGCTGGTTTTTATGTCTCCTCCCAGATCTGATCCTTTAATAATACTTCTAGATGTGTCTCAAATACTTTATCCCTATTTGTTGTTGAATTCAGCATCACGCCCAGACATATAAAGACTCCTAGAAATGACACCCACATGTGGTTGTTGAACATGTCATTCCAAAGCCATGGCCTTTTATAAAAGCCTCCAGTTGTCTGGGAAGGTTTCCCACCTGATTATGGAGCCTGGCTGTAGGGACTTGCTCCCATCCAGCCACAAAAGCATGAAGTGAGGACAACCGGTATTGATGTTGGGTGGTGAAGTTTGGCTGACTTGGGGAGCCAGTTCATCTGGATGTGGTTGTGGTCAGGACAAGTTCTTCCTCCACCAAATGGGGAAAACCCTTTTGAACTATTATTTCATTTTAACTATTTAATGTTAATCATATACTAAACTAGTTTTTTCTGATACCTGCAGCAACTTATTGGTCAATGGAACATAAACCTTATCTGCTGCCTTTTGGAGCAATAATCTATTTTGCATTTTAGTTTAGTTTTCTGAAGTATTATAAATCCTAAAATCACCCTCCTCTGCTCTTCTCCTCTTGAACAGAGGTTCGTCCCAACTCACAGGAGGAACACGTCCGACTACAGCAGCGACAGCTCCAGCACAGGAAACTCTCCAGAGGCTCAGCACAATGTGAGTGCAATTTGTGTCCTACCGGTGCGGTCATGTCTGCATGAAGCTGAAAAAAGCCTTTAATGGTGTTCTGTATCTCTCTCTTAAGGCTTTTGGGTTTAGACCCTGGAGAAACCCTTATTATCTGACCTCGAGGTGGCTGCGCTATAACGTGGGTTGTTAGTTTGAGTGTTCACCTGAGCTTGATCCATAGATAGCTGCGTCTATCTATGATGGGGCAAAAGGTGTGACTACAGATCACTCAAGTGTTTGTTGTACTTGAACACATTTGTCTCATTTCCTGCATCAAACAGTGTAATAATTTGAATCATCCTGTCTTTTATATTAAGTATTTCCCCTGCTGACACAGACACATTGTGCTGTTACTTTTTTTTCTTTTTGCACGAAATTCACTCTGTGTTTTCGTTCCAATTTTTTTGAAATGTATATATTTTTTTTAAATATTGTAACTACTATCTTGATTTGTCTGATTCAAAGCCTCATATTATCTGCAGATGAACAGATGAGTGTGGTATTGTAGTTCTCTTTTTTGACTTCTAAAGGTCAGTATCAAGGGGAAGAGTGACTACAGGAGACAAAACTTGTTTCTATGTACACACTGGCATCTGTCTAAGAATTGTGCACCCCTTATTCTGTCATGGCTCTAGAGAGGTGTATCTCAGTTTTAACTGGATGAAGACAGCTATCTGCCCAATTAAGCAATAGGTCTTTTCCAAAGTCCGATACATCTCATTCCTCTGTGCCAAAGAGCTCCACTGTTTCCAAAATCTATTAAAAACACTATAGTGAATCACACTGTTGCGCTGGGTGACATGTTCCTTCCTTACCATGAACAAACACTCACACACATGCCCTCTAGTTTATTTTGACTCAAACCCCCCCACACACCACCCTGCAGCTGGAAATACTCATTAAATTTAACTCACGATATTTATAGGTAAAAATGAGTGCACCATTTACTCATTCATTACATTTACTACTCATTACAAAAAACCCAAATAACATTGGCCAGGGCTAAATATTGTTTTGATTCATGTGTAGTGATGCTGTAGATATAACTTTCTTCTATCACACTTGACTTTAAGTCAGAATTTGCCTTTTGGGAAATACCCTGTTGTTAGGAATTCATCATTGTTCACGGTGTAACAGAGAAGTTGGGATGTGAAAGCCACTGAACACTATCTGTATGCATGACTTTATTGTGTGTCCCTCATGTCATCACATACTTTGCCTTTACTCAATTACATATAATGAACAAAGAGTTAAAATGTTTGGATCTTTTACATTTTCAGGTGCAGAACTTGGAGAAAGCTGGGATTCTCAACAAAACAAAAGTGTCTGAGAATGGCAAGAAAGTGAGGTAAATCAAAACTTGCCCTGTTGTTTTTGTTTTTTGCAAATTTTGTTTTTTGAGTTTGGTTGTGTGGAGTCATGTGTCACCTGTCCCCAACTCCAAAGCTCCCCATGGCTTTGTTCTGTGTTAGTCACATCCTTATTCCCCAAATCAGGAAAAACTGGGCCCAGACGTGGACGGTTCTCCACGGAGGAGTGCTGACGTTCCACAAAGACCCAAAGTCTGCAGTAACAGGGGCCTCGGTATGATGCACATTCCTTATAATGTCCTGCGAATCCATTATTGGACTCGCAGGACATTATATTTATAGTATTTTCTGATAAGTGTTCATCATGCATTAATAAAAAACTCAGTTTTGACTGTGTGAGAAGTTATAGACAGAATTGATCACTGACTTATCTTTTTTCACCCAAGTTTCAAGTTTCAATACATTGTCTTAATTTTTTTGTATGCACTGCACTTTGCTATCATGTTTCATATTCCTAAGAAAGGAGATGAAACATTAAACTGCAGGCTGTTGCACTACCTTTAGTAGGAGAGACATCTTAGACAAACCCTCGGGTTATGAGCACATATTGACAGTGACGGCTTGTGTTTAACGCAGCTCGTCTCCGGGAATGTTGCGCTGTCAGTTTGGTGAACAGCTTTCTTTTTTTTTTTTTTACTCCATGCAGAGCAAGACCAATCAAATTGTTCCAGAGATTGCGGTGGATCTGCGAGGAGCGACGATTGGCTGGGCCTCAAAGGACAAATCCAGCAAAAAGAATGTTTTAGAGGTGTGTTCGTCTCCTCTCGATCTTGAGAAAATAACACATGCTTATACATTTTTTTCATGATCTCATACATGTATGCCCAATATTAAAGGTCACATATTTTACACTATACCTGTGTTGATATCCATGAGAAGTTATCTGTGGTTTTAAGTCCCAAAAAAAGTCCAAGCTCTAGTAACAACTGGTCGTTGAGCTGGTTCCAGATAAACACTCTGAAAAACCGAATCCTGCTACGTTGGCTGGTGGGTGGAGGTGGTTTGGACTTGACTGAGGGCAGTGACTGCTTTTTTGTGAATCACAAAGTTACAGAAGTCCTGATGGTTTGTTTAAAGGCTCTTTTAAGGTTTCTGAATACAGGCTGTGTGCATTTCTCTGTGGACTGAGCACTTTGATAATTTCAAAGTATTAATACAGGACCTAAACCTGCTTTATAATCAAACATTTGTGAGTTAATTATTAAAAGGAGATTGTTTGTTGAATATCTAACTGTGATTTGTGAGTCACATCCTTGTCTCTAATGGCATAAATAATCGAACTTAATGAAGATTTTATTCATTAATTTCAGTTAAAAGGCAAGAATGGTGTGGAATTTCTGATACAGTACGACACAGAAAGCATCATCAACGACTGGCACAAAGTCTTAATGGACACCATACGACAACTGGTAAGTGCTTCAATTAGCCATAATTGATTATTGAAAATGATCAGCATTACACTCCAAAAGACAAACACATGAGACACAGAAAAAAATTATGCCTTTCTCACATAGCTCTCACATTTCTCTCTAGTCCATCCTATCAAATAATAAAGGCCTAAAATAGCAAAAAACTGCTCCCCCTGCTGGCCTTATGTTTAAAACAGACACAAGAGTGGGACTAATCTTTTTATCTCAAGACGAAATTGAATATTATTCTCATAGTAAAAGAGGTAAAGGAGAATTTGAGAGTTAATTCAAATTCAAACCAGTAATAGAATTATTTTTCTTATCAGAAAATACTATAAATAAGTTCATTGCTTTGAAAATTTTCCTAATACACTGGCAGATTGGGCTCTGATTAAGGTAAATTACGCTTTAAGGCCTGAATTAGTGACAAACGTCTATACTTTGACTGATGACAGTGATTAAAGGTTGTTCAGTTCAGGTTTCTAACTGTTGATTATATAAAATTGTTTATTTTTCTGTTCATCAGGAGTACCAGGAACATCACTCAGAGGAGGACGACGGAGACTTATATGAGAAGATTCCCAACACAGAGCGAGATGACAGGTTTGGAAGTGGCACAGACAAGCGAAGATGTAAGTTCAATAAATGAAATCGTCTTTCACTGTGAGAGCAAACTACTTCTGATTTAATTGATGATTTTTCTTAAAAGTCATCATTTTGACCTAGTTGAATATATTAGGCCCATTAAAAGCTGGAGTTACAAACATTTTATATGTGCAACATCGCTTCGTGTAGCTGCCAGGCCGAGCGTCACTTCCTCATCCAGCTCCGCAGGAGACGCAGACCAGAAGAGGGTTCGGACCAAGCTGATGAAGTTCCTCATGAAACGCCCGACACTGCAGTCTGTCAAGGAGAAAGGCTACATCAGAGGTACTTTCACGTGGGAATGTACTGCCCTGTAGTTAGTAAATTGCTGTTTATATGAGTGCTGAAATCTGTTCTCATGTAATCCATACTTTTTATAGAACAGTCTATACTTAAATGTATTAATGTTGAAATTGTGGTTTGTTTATAGCTATTTTATTTTACCTCACAAATATCTTTTGTTTTCTTCTTTTTATGATATAATTTATAAATGTGAGAGCTTTTTTCTTTTTGATTGTAATTCATTCTTTCTGATCTTATGTTTTACAAGGATTATTTGTAATAAAATAATACAACTGCTGCTAGAACTAATACTACAGTAGTACTTCTAAAAATAATAACAATAATAATATTTTTATTCCCTTCAGAGAATGTGTTTGGCTGCCACCTGGCCTCACTGTGTGCACAGGAGAGGACCACGGTCCCTAATTTTGTGGAGAGCTGTATCAAAGCAGTAGAAAAGAGAGGTAATCTACCTTGTTTACATCAAAGTCACAGTCATACTGAAGATGTTGCTGTGTGAAGTGCAGCAGTTAACTAACTAATGTGTTGTTTTGACAGGGTTAGACATTGATGGACTCTATAGAGTGAGTGGGAACCTTGCGGTCATTCAGAAACTACGCTTCAAAGCAGATCATGGTAAACTCCCATTAGTTTACAAGTTCTCATCAGTTGAACTAAAAGTAGATGTTTCACAATTCCTGCGAGGATTCGCTGCAGTATCTCAGTGTAGTCAATGGCGCTCCCTGATGTGCTGTAATGGTCTGTGCACCTGTTGTGTCAAAACAGAGGAACTGGACCTGGAGGACGGCCAGTGGGAAGATGTTCATGTCATCACTGGAGCACTGAAGTTGTTTTTCCGGGAACTTGCTGAGCCGCTTTTCCCATACAGCCACTTTAATAATTTCATTGCAGCCATCAGTAAGCAGATTTTTTCGTTTTCCAGCTACTTGGAAAACATATGGTTCTGTTGTTTATTTATTCTTGTATATTTGGCCTAAATACAGCAAATTACATATATATTATTTAAATTAGTGTTAATGTTTTAGGTAATATATTTATGACTGATTAACAACTTTTATCTTGTTTTTCTAGGAATTCCTGATTATAACACAAAACTGTGTCACATTTATGACCTGGTCAAAACACTTCCTCCTCCAAATCACGATACCATGGAACTTCTCTTCGGGCATTTACGCAGGTATACTTCATTGTTTTTAATTCGACGCTCTACATGTTTTATCACAGCTTGTACAGGAAGAGATTAATGAAGTTAGTTTGATAAGGTGACAGGTAATGAGCTCATTGTAAAAAGTTTAATTGAATTCACAAGCGTTAGCTGCTCCTCACATTGTTATTTTATTTCTTCTGACAGGGTCATTCAGTTTGGGGAGGACAATCGCATGACTGTGCAGAACGTGGCTATTGTTTTTGGACCGACGCTGCTTCGGCCAGAGATGGAGTCGTCCAACATTGCGATGCACATGGTGTTTCAGAACCAGATAGTAGAATTCATTCTCAACGAATATGAACGTATCTTCCGTTCCAGCTAAAGCAGTTACAAGCCTCCAGACCTGGGCAAATGTCTAAGTGTGCTCAAGTTATTTGAAGTGCTAGATTTACTTTTGCATGCAAAGAAACAGCTTTGGTGCCACATCTGAAAATGAAACTCTTATTGTAAAATAACTTAAAGGGCTTGTCAAGTTTTCTTTGCTAAGAGTCTTTGAAGTTTAAACATTGAAAACTATATAAAGGAAACTTCAAGTAGTCTTCGCTCAGAATATTTGAAGCATGTTTAACCACTGTTTTGTCCAGATTTACTCCATAGGAGGCTCACACTGTTAGGACTATCATTGACAGTATTGTAGAATTGAAAATTGAGCTGCACATCTGTAGACAGATGTGGTTTAATTTCCCCATCTTGAAGCTATTGATCCTATTTCTCGGTTGGAAGAAGGTGTGTGTGTGTGTGTGTGTGTGTGTCAGATTGCACTTGCTCCTTGAGATTCTTACTGTCTTAATCTCACAAGTCACTTTCTGGAGATTTTAATTCTTTTTATTTTTGTTTTGTTTCAGTTCGTCTTAATCACTGTTACAATAGAACCCAAGTCAAACCTGAACAGATGCATTAATTTTCTCTTTAAAAATGATCAACAACAGCTTCCATCTTTATTTTAGAAAGTTTAATGCCTTATAGACATTAATTTGGATTTGATGTGAAAGTGTATCACACGTTGCAATAACTGAAATTATATTCTAATATTGCATTTTTGTTTTTTTTTTTTCAGTTTCATTTTTACCAATGAAATATTTTATTGTAATATAGAAATGTATAAAAAGAAATTAATACCAATATCTTGCTGTGAAGTAGAGGGTGACCTAGAATACTTGTGCAACCTATAGGTTATTTTCCACTGAATTTCCACTGGAAAAAAACCCACCATTTTTCAATCATGCTGTACTTGAAGAAACTATAAAACAACAGCATAGAAATATAAATATTAATACATCTTGTTGACAGGTGGCAGTAAAGTCAGTCTGACCATGAAACAGAAAAGTGGATATTAGAAGAGATTTATTTCCTGTAAATAGAATTAGATCGCATATTTATGCTGAATGTTGTTGACAATGCACAAGTTATTCAATAATAAAATAACTTTGTTTAAAAAAAAAAGGGTATCGGTGTGCGTTTCTTCTTGTCAAAGCTAATGAAAATGTGTTTAATAGACATTTATATAGTCAGGAAGTGTTGTAAGTAGAAAGTACAGTGCTTGAGTAATTTAATTCACATGAACTACTTGTATTACTTCTTGGTGGGAATGCTGTGAAAGTGATCACACTACATGTTTCTCTTGTAGATAAGCACCTTATCAGCACCGTAATAATATAACACACAAAAACAACAACAACGAAAATGTAAGAGTAACCTGATAATAAACAACAGCCCAGAGCCCAGTCAGCCATTAGTCATTTTAGGTAACGCTGGCTTTGCATTGCTGTTTCAGTGCAGTTTAGGTGCCATGAGAGAAAGACCCTCAAACCCTTAATCATTCATTATCATTTATTATTACTTTCCCTTAAAACTTAGTTAAAACTTGAAACAAATCACACATTAATAAAAAAAATTTTATACATTAATTCAGTGTTTTCACAACCTCTGTGCATTTTCTTTAATCTCAGATCAGGCTGCATACACATTACAGGCCAGTCAACTGCTGCTCAACCCTTTTCTTTTTTTTCATGTCTTCATTCTGCTTCAACTGCTTCTTATTGAAAATTCAAGCTTGCAACACATTTCGCTTCAGCTTTAGCAGGAAATTTCATTTTTTTTTTTTTCATTTTAGTATACTATTTAGTATTAAAATATTTTTTGTATTTATTTATTTTTCTGTCTATATTTTCAAAATATCAGGATAATTCTTTAATATCTATGCATTTATCATTTTGCATTTATTTTATAGTGTATGTGTGTGTTTTTTTTTATTTAGTTTTTTTGTTTTTTGGTATTTCTGTGTTGTTAGTCGGACCTATTTGAGAGGGTGGACGCGTTTCCGGAGGCTGTCAGCTGTGGAAAACGTATCAACTGCAATGAGTTTTGAGTGGCCCTGGCAGTACAACTTCCCACCGTTTTTCACGTGAGTCGTTTTCTTCTGAAGCTTATTTCAAAAACACGAATTGTCTCCGCTCGTTAGCCTCCGTTGCTCACGCGTTGTTGGATTGAAGTGTGATGATTTGGCAGCTAGCATCACGTTAGCCGGCTAACTGGCTAAACGAAAGAGCTAGGGAAGTGGATTTACACACCTACTGGCTCACGAAAGTGCATCTAAAAAACGGCTTATCATTCATCATTCAGCAGCTTATTAAAGCCTCAGACATTTAGGTCACATCAACTTATAAACGGAATATGTTGTGTGTAATTTAACCATTTTATGTGACAATCTTAGCTGTAGCTAGCTAGTTTTGTTAGGCTGCTTTGCCTCACTCTCAGCTGTCACCTATCAAAGCACGTTTATAAACGTTTATGAAGAAAACATACATTTCCTTAAACTATCCAACTAGTGTTAGAGATGCAATAGACTGCCACTTCAAATCTAAACATCTTTTTAAATCATGGGTCACCCTAAAGGTACCAATTCATATGGAAACTGCTAGTTAGAAATATGGATAGATAAATAGAGTAATGGCATTACAAGTAAAAACAAACAAACACAGTAAATAGACCATGCTAAGAAAAATATGCAGGTTTACAAAACTGTGTTAAATTAGCTGTTGAATAAACAGGGAATAAAGATATTGACATTGACATTTGTGTCCGTTGAAAGATGTAGAATATCTAGATACACTCAGTTGACACTATTTTATGTCTATCTAAAAAATAATCAATAAAATAAATTCTACCTACATGATTTGTGCTGAAACTGTTTTAGATTGATGTTGATTCACCTTTAAGGGTCATGTTTGAGGCTGCAGATTGTGGTGCTGTTGAACTGTGCCATGCCATATGCACCAGTGACCAGTATTTTTTTGTTTTATCCACCTTGTTAAAGTCAAAGAGGGTAGTCTTAATAAGCCTGACAGTACCGAGAAGACCTCAGTGCTGAAACTCTAAACAAATTTAACATAGACACAAAGAGCGTAATCATTTCCTGTGCACTGCTTCCAAGTATTAGTATGTTTTGTCCTTTACACTGCCAATCATTTTAAATTACTGTAACTGCAACATAGACCGTTAACAGAAGTGCTATTCAAAGAAGTGTTTAGGTTCCAGTTGTAACGTCTGTGATACAAATCACTGATAATACGTGATAACTGTTTTATCTCCCTTTTCTTCCGAAATGCTGATTATATTGTGTAAGTTACTATTAGATAAACATGAGCCTTCTATCTCATTACTGCTGTATGGTCAGTAACTAAAAAAAAAAAAACAAGCTATAAAATAACATAAAACATGAACAAGTTGAGTAAAGCTTGACACAGGATAAAGTTATTTTTTACTATGTTTAGTAAGTCTGGAAGAGCAGATTTCTCTCTTTTTACACGCACTAAATTTACAGAGGCTGAATCTTGCCTGGTGTTAGCATCGCCGTTAGCTTTCTGTTTGCCCTTTGGTGACTGTGTTTTCCATCTTTTGCCCGTCTCTTTATTGACAGGCTACAGCCCAATGTTGACACGAGACAGAAACAGCTGGCAGCATGGTGTTCCCTGGCTCTGTCGTACTGCAGGCATCACAAGCTCTACACTCTGGACGTCATGGAGGCTCAGGAAAGTCCCGTGTTCAACAACAAGAAGATAGAGCGTATCCTCAGAGGCCACCTGTGGTTCAGCCATGGCCAGAATTTTACCATAGATTTTTCGATTGGCTAGTCAAGGGTTTGTAGGGTGCCTCCTTTGGGATGTAAAATTACTCACCCTGAGGATATTAGAGTTCACACACATTGTTTTAAATGTTTTTTAGTACAATGCAAGGCAAGGCAATTTTATTTATACAACACCATTCAGACACAAGGCAACTCAAAGTGCTTTACAGACGCTGAAATGTCGTGTGTTATGGGAGAGGTGTTGAATCACCACCCCTCGAACACAGGTTTAAATAAAGGTAAACATAACTGTCATGAAGGTAGGATTTATTGCAGGACTCTTCTCTAAAACTGTATTGGCTTTGGTTAGGTGTACCCAGTAATGGCAACTGAATTTAGAGGTCAGATAAGAGGACAGGTATTCGTGTTAAAGTGATTCCTGAAAGCCTTTAACCTCTATAAATCAGTTTTTCTGGTGTCACGGGCGTCAAAAATCCAGGTTTTTAATCCATTCATTCATTTAACACAACATGTGACATGAGTTTTTGAAAGTCAAATATTTATCAGCCCTTAACTGAATTCCAGGAAAACTGTCAATGGAAGCAATTCAAGTTGTGTTTGAGGAACTGAGGAAAAAAGGTAATTTTGTTCTGTCTAGATGTTTGTTTGTTTGCTTGAAGATTAAAAGTGATTATCTCATCGTCTCACTGCGACGCAATTTCATTAGTATTAAACTTGAGGTATCATTGTTTTTGGCTGAACTCAGGCAACCTCGAATGGTTGGACAAAAACAAGTCCCGGTGTTTAGTCATGTGGAGACGACCAGAGGAGTGGGGCAAGTTAATATACCAGTGGGTGAGTCATCACACTCAGAGACACCCTGTACTGTTTGTCTTTCTTTCTGTTCATTAGTGGAGCTGATAAAGGATGACTAGAGAGCAGAAAGTGTTCTTTAGAGCTATAAATAAGACAGAGCTAAAAATATTTATTAGAAAAGAAAACTAACAACCATGAAGTAAACAAAGCAAAGCAAGTCGTAGCTTAGGAGAGAGAGCTCAGATTCACCGCAACACTACAGATGAACTCCAGTCAGCTAGCAGTTGCTCAGTTTGTTGTAGCTTCCAGGTTCAAGTCTGTTTTGAGCCACATGAACTTCCTTTGTATAATATATGTAGAAAATGAATGTATGGCTGTAGATGTATAAGATTCCACTATTAAATATCTTGTATAAAACACGACATCACTTAAGCTTCAGTGGACTATTCAGTAAAATACATTTAAATTTAAGTTTTTTCTCACCAATCAAAATACAATATAATATACAACTATTTCCAAAAAACCTGACCATCAAGGTCATCGCTGTATCACAGTCCACTTTAACTCACTTTACTGAATAGATTAATTTTCAGTACATTATGTCACTGTCTGTCAGTAGCAGGACAAGACCATCAGTATTCATTATTTGTCTTTAGTCAGGTACTTTTCAGTCTATTCATGCATCAGCTTTCCAGTTATAAATATACCACTGACTAGAGTTTATCAGAGAAAAGCACATTCAGTACAAAACTCGCATAAATGAATAAAAAGACTGTGGACACTGCAGAAGATGCAACATGTGCAGTGTAATGTAGTATAGAGCATCGCAATTGCAGGCAAAACTTGACAATACATTTTATATATATATATATATATATATATATATATTTTTTTTTTTTTTCAGGGAAGAGGTGTTATATGTAATATATGATTTTAAACTGGAGCACAATGGATCAGGACTCGTTACTGACTAAGGACCACAGTCTAATGGTGTTGTACTTAACTATTGCTTATCATTCCCCCACTGTGCTTCTCAAACAGATTTTGATATTTATAAGTTTTATGAATGTGTGCTGAAAGGAAATATTCTGTATTATTGGTAACGGAGGCTCTTGAAAGACCAAAACCTATTCAAAGCATTGCATATCTTATTTCTCTGTACCATATTGTTGTCCAGAAACTGTTAAAAACAGTCCTGCTGCTGTAAATACTCATGCAACCACCAGCTGTGTATAGATCTGCAACTGAAAATAGTCCCCAAGCAAAAGCATTATTAACTTCTGTATGAGTAATATTTGCTAAAAACTAGTATTTGGTTCTTTTAGGAAGTTACTGAGCTTAAAGAGAGAAAGAAACTATATGTGTGAAGTGTTTTTAAAGATTTAGCACTTCACTTCGTCAAGGGTTGAGAAAGTCAGTAAGTGGTGGCCTAACACACTGTTTTGGTCCTTTCTTGGTATTTGTTGAAAATCACAAATATATAGGATATTGCCAGCCTCACCTGGCTGAAGTTAGAAATCTCATCTGGACAATTTACTGAGCAGACCCAGCATCCTTCAAGTCTGATGAAGACCTTAAGTTTGTCAAAACCTTATTAAATGCTCTATTTATACCCACATGCTCCACATCTCTGCCCCTTGTGTAAAAAAGAAAAAAAAAAAAAAACTTACAGCACCTTACACCTTTTTTTTAAATCAAGTGAAGTCATCTGAAGAGAAGGTGTGTTGTGTTCGGCTGTGACTGTTACAGGAAAACACTTACACATTATTTGTATAACAATTATTTTCCCAGAGAATGACCATTGTCTATTTTCTGACATTAGGTTTCCAAAAACGGGATGGTTAACTCTGTGTTCACACTTTATGAGTTGTCCAACGGTGATGACACAGAAGGTGAAGGTATGGAACCATTAAAATGCTAAAATGAATCAGCATCAGTATATTTTTTTTCAGTCTTATTGATTTTGTATTTGATTGTAAGAGAGAGCGACCATTAAGTGTAGACCCTGTTAAGTCTACATTCATTAACTGCGCTCAGACTTCTCTTAAATTATTTCAAAACCAAAAAAGAGGCTTTTGTTAATGAAAGTCTTTGAGTGTATTTCCTGTTTTTATTTGTTTCTTTGCTGTGGTGTAATGAAACTGGGCACATCCACTCAAGTACTGTAATAATGCTAAGGTACTTTTACTGAGTATTTCCAGCTTGTGCTACTTTGTAAGTTGCATTTTGTGTTCCTTTATTTATTTCTTTTATTATTAGATTTAGGTCCTTTCAAATTAGTATTATATACAAATTATAAAGTAAGACAAAGACCTTTACTGTTTAATTAATTAGTAGATAAATAGTAGACATTGACAAATTACAACATTACTTTTGACATTTTACTGTATATTTTTCCATTCTGTATATTTTGGTTTTAACAGTTGTTCCAAACTCAGCTTCAGGTTCTCTGTCCATGTTGTTTGCACATTATTTATTATTACTGGCAAGCAATGAATCTTGGGATGTGTTGGGCCAGGAAAAGGAGACACATGTGTTGGCCTCATGTGAAGGAGGCTTCGTAATGGGAGAGTCTAGTCACGCCGCTGTGATGCAGTTGATCTCCAAATGCAGCTTCCAAGGGATGCAGCCCTTGAATTGGGACACAGCTTTTGTTTTAAAAAGTACAGCAAGTTTATTAATATTCTTATAAACTGTATTTGTTTATTTTCATTGTACCCTCTGATTAACTTTACTCTGTTTTCCCAGAGTTCCACGGTCTAGAGGACTGGATGCTTCTTCGCTCGCTGCAGGCTTTACAAACAGAAGGTAAAGCAGAGGTCATCACCATGGATGACGGGAAGGGTGTGAAATTCTTCTGAAACGGTGCTGGGATCACACACACTCTGTCTGGGAGCCCTCATACTGTACCTTACAGGCAAATTATAAGATTTAGCCATTTAAGGCTACACAACGTGCACCTCATTGCCCAGCCCAGAGAATGCTGGTCCTGTAAATGTTGTTGCCTTTTGGTTCGCCCAGTTTCAAAGCCTTTTCTTATTGGAAGAGAACCAATATCATTTATGTCTGTTGGGGTAAAAGAGCATTTGAGGTGTCACGGGTAACGTTTGTTGCCATTTAAACATGCAATGTGTCTATCAGGGGACTAAATACTATCATATCTGAACACTTTAGGGGGAAAATCTTTCCCCACCAGCTGTAACTTTACTCTTTCTTTATTGTAAATAAAACTAGTTTTAAGCCAATTTTCCCTGTTAACAAATTCATGCGGTATAATTAGCTCTGGACCGCTGCTCGGCTGTTGTTCCTCCGTTCCAAAGAAATCCCAGAACACAACACCAGAGGGACATTTTATTTTGAGAGTAAATGCTTCCAGAAGAGGAACACCAGAGAGACTTGGACCACCAATCCTGGCTCGACTCAGCTGAGTGTAATAATAGTGGACTTCATGTACAGATTACTGTCATCCTCTTATTGTGCAGTAGCTACTGTGACACTCCTGTTATTCTCTCTCTCTCTGTCTATTCAATTTCTTTTTTCATATCCTGTAGGAAAAATAAATTAGAAATTTGCTAAATGTGTTTCTGTCACGTCTCTCCAGAATGCGTCCTTTTTTTTTTTTTTTTTTTTTTTTTTCTTTCATGGAAAAGATTTCTCCTTGAATTGTCCTAGAGGATGTGTGGAAAAACATGAATGATGTCAACAGCGCCCCACAGTGTTCAGACCAAAACCACAGTGATGGACGTGCTCTACTTTCTGCCTGCGGCTGTGGAGAGTGACTGACTGAGGCATGGTCCACTCACACCACGGCTCTCGGTGTGTGTGTGGATGACACAGCTCCAGGAAATGAGTGAGTGTTTGCTGATAACACCCAGCGTGTGCGCTCGCAGGGCAGGCGTGGCCCTGCGTGGCCCTGCGTGGCCCTGGCCGATAGAAGTGTCCTGTTTCGGCACGGCACGGCACGGCACGGCTCCCTCTGCAGGCGAGGCCCGTCCCAGGCTGCTCACTGTATCGTTCTCGTTCAGGTTCATTCAAATGACGACAGATTGGCGCAGATTGAGAAAAACCCAGCAGCGACACGACTCAACAGCTGCACTTGAATTCAGAGAAATCAGAGGAGTTAGAGGAGGAGACGGTCCCTCCTGCACCACCTGTGAGGTGAGCAGTAGCTGGACTTGTGCAGAAAATTAAAACAAGGAAAATGTAAGTTCATGAATCCCGCATCCTGAGACACTGCTCCAAGTTAGGAGTTTGAACGTCCTCTCTCTGGACACCAACCATTCATAACACGAAAACATCAAAAGGGAAAAACACTGAATGGAAGTTTGAAATGCTGAGTGTTTTACTCGGGCATCGGTTTGCGAGCACTCCTCGTGTCAGGCTGTAATTTCTCCCTCGTGCTCTGAGCGCGTCCGGGCTGCGAGGGGCGGAGTTGGGAGCGCGCGCGGGGAGCGCACAGGACGCGCGGCCCCTCCGGAGCCCCGTTGATATAGGCGGCTCCGTCCCTTCGGCGCAGGTTATGGCTGAGGACTTTGCGCAGAGAGGAGACGAGGACAGCGGGGATTACTCGATGGGAACGATGCGTTCAAGTGCGTTGATGTGAAATATATTTTCTACACAGCGGCTGTAATGAGTAAGTAGTAAGTTTACTTTTATGAACAAGATATTTCTAAAGTTGACTGTTGCTACAGGTAAAGGCAGCTGACATTATTAAAGTGAGTTTATAATAATCTTGCCTTGTTGTTCATGTAATGGATCAATTGTTTTGTGGTCAGCCTTTGTTTAAAGCCCCTGACATCATGGAAATGTAACGCTGAACTTGAAAGTAACGGTACTCTGTTGCCCTAATGCCATTTCCACACTTAGGCTCTGAATCGAGAAGGCGTTGAACCTGCTACAATGTCACACGCACAGGTTGAGATACCAGGACGCGGTTTCCCAGGTCTCTCTGTGGATATGACCGACGACTGCTTGTCCCGGGTGCCATCCGTGCTGAGGACGCATGGTTTGGGCGCACGGAGAAACTCTTACGGGCTGCAGAAAATCAGCATGGACATCGATTCGCCTCTGTACAGCGGCGCCCTCTCCAAAGCCTTGTCCTGGTCAGCTGAGAATATCCCAACGCTGCCCGAGTCCAGGGCAGAGGACGAAAAAACCGACGAGTCTCCACCGTCTCCGTCCCCAGTTTCCAGCCCGGGGACCAGCTCCAACACGCCCCCGTGCAGCCAGGAGCCCGACGCCGGGTCCCTCACCAGCAACTGGGATCCTGTCCCGAGATCCGGCGCACAGGAAGCCAGCTCGGACTCTGAAAACGAGCTTCAAAACAAACAGAACAAGATCTTGTCTCGCATCACGTTTGACACACAGTGGGAGCAGGAAGAGAAAGAAGACGTGGAGACCAAGGCGGTGGCGACATCACCTGATGGAAGATATCTCAAGTTCAACATAGAGATTGGAAGGGGGTCTTTCAAGACGGTCTATAAAGGGCTGGACACAGAGACCACAGTGGAGGTGGCGTGGTGTGAGCTACAGGTAGGAAGGCTTGTTTATAAATCTCACTTTGGACCAAAAGTTGCCGGTTTGGATGGAAAAGTCTTCAAACTGCAGCTGATCAGCCACATTTGGTTTGTTTTGAATTCATTTGGTCAAGTCATTAAATTCTGATTAAAGCAAATAGCCTGCATCTATTAAAAAACCTGTCCCCTCCCCCAACTCTACACAGCATATGACTCCTCTTCTCTTCCCCAGCATCAGTGTGGTACATATGTTGATGTCCTACTTTTCCTGTTTTCCCCACTCAAACCCATTCCCTCCAGCCCTCACGGTTGATGGTGAAGCAGCTAATCTGCTGCATATTATTCCTTGTTGACCTTGAGCTGGGCTGTGTCAGGCCTGCGCACAATAACCCGGGTCATACTGTCAGCAGTCAGCTCCAACTCAACCACTCGGCCTGCCATGATCCCCTCTAATCTCTGTTTTCATTACCAACCGGTGACACCAAGGCTCTCAGAGTGCCTCACGTGCAAGCTAAGAACAACCGAGGGGCAGCTGCAATGACCCACCGTCAGTATTTGTGCTGGGTAATAGAGCCATATGTGCTTTGAAATGTTTCCATCCTGCAGTATCCAGGCTGGTAGAGCTCACATGTAACATCTAAACATCAGAGTTAAACTGCTGTGTAACTGTCTCTCTCTCTTTGCTGATAAAACTGTTGAGGTGTCAGTACTTTTTTTATGTCACAGTGTTTGGCCCGTAGACGCCAAACAGCCTGGGTAGCAGCTGCCATCCCTGTTGCTTACATGGTTTGATAGCACAGCGGGGGATTTAAAGATTTAAGCTTTAACTCCACCGTTAACATTTGCAGTTGTGTGTGTGTGTGACGTGCTTCGGTATCAGTGTCTGGCTGCAAACCTTAAAACCTCAAATTAAGCCCTGTGCCACTGACACTGAGCCACATACCTGCTGGCAACTGTTTTTTTTCAGTCTGATCTTAAAGATAATGGAAGTCCTAAGATATAGTTGCACATGAAAGAACCTTCTCCCTTTGCTCAGTGAAAGATGCACAGAGGTAGTCTTTGTCTTGCATTTAACAAATCTGCAGGAAGAACCAGAGCCCAGACAGTCAGGGATTATCTAGGGTGAAGTGAGTCTGCCTCCAAGGCTCAAAGCCCCAGCACCAGCAGGTGGAGAGTTCTGCCTCAAGAACCCACCTGTCAGTTCGCACAACAGGTGTCTGTCAGGGGGAGGTGGAGACACAGTCACTCCCAGGCTCTGGTAGACACATATGTCCCTTCACCTGCACTGTTGCAACACAGGCGTGGGCACTGCACACCCTGGAGTCAAACATGAGCAGGGGTTCATCATCATCTGTGGTTTTGGCTTTTTAAAGCAGCACACCCCGTTACTAACTTTTTGTGGAAAGTTGCAACATATTATGCCGCAACTCTGTGGCCGGGGGCCATAATGGAAACGAGCATGCTATTTCATCTCTTTACTTGAGACCTGAGCCCAGTTAAGCTCTTTAATCGCTCCTAATAAGCTTAAAGGTGGCCATTGTTGATATGGTTACTGTTGTGATAAGTTAACCTCAAAGAGAGACTCGGCTGCAGAAAAAACCAAAACCACCACCTCCTCCTCCACATGTGCCCCCTGATTGCTGAAACGAACACAAAAGCTGGCTGTTGGTGGCTAAACACAGTCACTCCTGTAATGTTGACGGAGCAGCAGTCGAAGGTGCGTCATTACAAGTCAGGTAGAAATGCCCTAAGCTCTTTTAACTATGTATTATTAAGCCTGAGCTGTAATCTCAGATCAACTATTCAAAACGTGGAGGAAGTCAAACATCTGTTTCACCTGATTCCCACTTATACACACTATCATTTAAATTAGCCACAATTCCCACTTCTCCTGTGCGTGGTACACTGTTGTTGTTACACTGAGCACAGGTCTGTCTGGGTGGTGTCCACAGAAACCTTTTGTTCTTGCACGCAAAAGGTAAACAAAACATTTAGATCCTTTCTTGACATGCAACACCAAAGATCATCCAAGATGGTATAAAATCCAAACTGGACTCATGTTGCTGCTCATAAACCAACCAAGTCTTTATATTAAGGCCATAATACCATAGAGGAGAAACAACTCATTCATTCTTAAGCTTGTATTGGTAAAGTTTGCACCCTCACATTAAAGAAATAAGATGCATATAAGGTTCTGTGGCTGTAGGTATGACAGTTCTTGCCTGTTATATTGACACTAAAACATTCATGTGACACCTAGTCACGCAGCTAAAAGAGGATTAGAGGCCAACTGATATTTTGCAGGGATCATATTATTTTAGCTAATCACAAATGTACCAGTACCAGTTTATACAGTGTGTCAGCTGCATGAAAAAGAAATGTCTGTACAGAAAGGCCAAAGACATGTTTAGAAACTGTTGCCATTGTAAATGTTTGGTGACCAGAGAGCAGTATATCCTGCTTACTACATGACTTACCAGCAATTCACTGCTTAATAGACTCATTTAAGGGATCCTCATCAAAACTATTTGCCTATCAATATTTTAATCTGATCTTTTAAATTCTCAGTTATTGCAACCAATGCTATATGAGCTTGTATCACTTGCTCTCTATATCCATCCTTGTTTTTTCTTTTTTTAGAGGACTGTCCAAATGCCGAATACCTGCAAACAACATTATGACATTGGAGGGAAAATATCAGGAATTCACGCTATATCAACTGACAGAACACTACAACACAGCAATTTAATGAGTTTAATGAATTTTTAAAGAACTGTGTCTAGACCCAACTGTATTATCACCTTCAGAGATCTACCATGAATTTGTGAATTTTGCCACTGTTTTCTTTTTTGTGAAATTTTTATTTCTTTCCATTCTTAGAGAAAGTGAAAACAGTGACAGATCTTCTTTTGGATCTTTTGAAATTTATCAATACCTTTAGAGGTAAAAATGCATGTGGCTCTAGGTTTTGAGCTGCTTGGTGCTATTGATAAAAGAAGCATGGCATGAAAGAAAAAAACACTTCCCAGGTGGCAGCTACCAAGCAACCCTTCCCCCAGAGGCACATAGGTGACTCGGGTGCAATTAAGTCAACAGTGATCTTTGAAGGAAATGTAGAGGTAATAAAAAATAGATGAACCATTATATCATTATACCCTCCCACTTCCATTCATCTATTCAAAGATTTTGCAACCAGCTGGATCTCCTGCTGTTGTATGTCATTGTCACTGCCCCAAGCACAAAACTGCAACTAATATGAACTGCTGATCAATCAGTCATTGAATGGACCTGGTGCCTTTTTAAAAGGAATTGGTTGCATAATACCTGATCTTATTCATGGGTGGCAGTTGCCAGCAGTTTCCCCTGTCCTGCAGCAGACACTCAGACGCGTTTATACTCTCATCTTTCATTTTTAAACCTCAACCAACTCTAAAACTGTAATCACATTTTGTAGAAACAGCCTCACCACGCTCTACTTAATCACAGCCACCTGTATTTTCAGCATTATCAGTGTTTATGAGGGACAGGCCTAATGTAAGATTGGCTTCATTGCATTTAAAAATACTGCTGCACTCACAACCAATTAGCCAGTTCTTTTTGATGCATAAATACAGACTGAGAGACAGTTTTCTGTTGATTAGGACTTACCAAGTTGTAAAAGTTGATGCACTCCTTGTGTGGTCATGGTTTTATAGATGGTCATGAATTTTTGGGTTTTTTTGGTGAATGAGAACATTTTATTATGGTAACATTTTCCTAAAACACATAATACCAGGACACTGCTGGAGTTACTGCACACAGTGTACTATTATTATTCATTTTCTCGTTGGCTGCTATGTGTAAGTTCATAGTTTCAGTGCAATGAAGTTTGGCACTTGTTTGTTTGAAGTTTGGCACTTACAGTATCTGCTTTAACTAAAATGTACAAGTGAATGCTTAACTAGAGGCAACAGCAAGTATCAGGATCACTTGTATGATGCAAACCAGATGTTGTAAAAGTTTCTTTGTCCTCATTGGGGCTTGGTATCAAATTGATATTTTTTTGGTACCAACTGAAATTTTTATCTTTTAGTGAATATTGAAAAATGTCAAACAGAAATTTGGCATAAATTCTCTGGTTGGATTTTAAATCTCTATTTAGATGCAATAATCTTTTATTCTTTTCCTATTCTTCTTGTACTTTTTTTTTGTTTTGGAGCAGGTCCTTGGCCTGCTTGTGTTCAGAAAACAGTTTCTCCCTCTTGCCAAGAAAGTTCCACCTCACTTACGTCCCAACATGAAGCTACAGCCTGAAAGTGATTAACTTATCTTTGCATGAAGACAGAGAAACAGCTAGCATGGCTCTGTTTGAAGTTACAAAACAATCTGCAAATTTGTCCACTGATTTACTAATTTCCCAAAAAGGCTAAAAGGATTTTGTAGAAATTTTTTTTCTATATTTCTCAAAGTAAAGAATTGAAGAAAATATCATTTTTGGTGTTGATGAATCTGTGTCATCGCTGGGACCCAAGCATGTGATAGCCAACCCGACACATCCATTGGTTTCAGTTTGGTCTATTTGTACTGAAGTGATTAATTGACACAGTTAATAATCATCTCTCTACTTCAGTAATTTATCGTATATATTCATAAGTCAAGATTTACTGGTTCTACTGTCTCGTTAAGCTTCTGAAATTGTTTTTGAAAAGGAAAACGTTTCTGATAGTAGATAGCTTGACTTTTAATGCTTTCTTTGACGTGAAATTGAAATAATGCATCAAGAATCTAGTGTCGAAGCAGTTAAGTCATTTAATTGAAGACTAATGGCAGAAAGTAAATTGACACCAATCTTGATGAATGTGTCAGAGCTCCGGGTACTTATTATAATATTCTGACATTTTAAAGACTTAACAATGGATTGATTGAAATTTAGTTAGTTGCAGCCCTTATCTGTTTGTTTAAAAGTCACTGGTCTCAAGGAATCAGAGTTACCTAAGGACAAAAGGAAGGCGGGGGAGGTGCGCTGGTGGTGGACGGTTTACATCATCCCCTGCTGTATTTAGAGTTGGAACCATTACTGTAGCTGTGAAAATGGGCTCATGGGGTAGAAAGAGCTGGATGCTGCACTGTTTACATTTCAGCTCAGAGTTTTAAAGCTCATGTAATAACACAAGATCAAGATTAAGTCTGTAAAACTCCATTAATGTATTGCTACTGGTTCTGCACAGTTTGTATTTTGAGTCATTAGGGCAAACAACAAAGCATAAATCTAGTTTTGCAGCAGTCCTGGATTCATGTTGCCCCTCTCTCTCTAACTAGCCCGGGCCTTGTACAAGCTTGGCTGTGTAACCTTTATCTGAATGTGGCTAATGTTCAGTGCCATAACACAAGCTGTGGGCTTCCTATCAGTTCTACTGTAGCCAACATCAACACTGTCTTTCCTCACTGGGCCCATGGTGAAGCAAGATCCATCTTATCAGAGCCAGCCAATGTTCTCTGAGGAGAAAGTGAAGGAGGCCTGCAGTGATAGCCTACATTTACACATGGCAGCACGTCACCTTGACGCGAGGGCTGTTTGTTTTCTTTGAATTAGCTCTACACAGTCCTGAAAGGAAGGCCACACTGTGTCACCTATAAAACTTGTCCTGTACTAAATGTGCACTCATTTGATGATTGCCCTGCAAGATACAGCTTGTCTATATCAGACTGTGCACTAAGCTCTCAAACTAGATAACAGTGTCGCATCGGTTGTCATTGATAGTATGTTAGTGTCTTTTTAGGGTGGATACTGTAGGTGCAGGCTGGGGCAGCATGGTGGCTCTGTGCTCAGGGGCCTGGGGCTGTTTGGTGTGTTTGTGTGTTTCTATTGGGAACTGAAATGCTCGTGGATGAGGAGGTGAGCGTGAATGTGTTTTTCTGTCTTAGCACTGTGATAGACTGTTGACTGTACCCTACCTCCCGCCTAATTCATGCTGGGGGTGGATGCAGTCTAGCCTAGATGGATAGTTTAGATGTCTGATGCTTTTTAAACCTAAAAAAAGAAACAAAAAAACACATTTTTGGCAGTTTTTGGTGTCAAAAAATCTAAATATCTGCTGGGCTTGCTCCAAATTAAGTAGTCATCAGTGTTTTCCCATGTAAGATAAGCAACACATTTAAAATTAAGCATACAGGAACCTACATACATAAACAACGTCATTATTCAGTTTAAGAGGCAGGACACTAATACAATAATGCGTTTATGATAGCTTGAGCAGGCTTATGAAAGTTTTGATTAACAGAAAATTAAACATGATATCTGAGATAAGCCAGTATTAAGCAGGCAGCTGATACACACAAACACAGAAATCTGACTGTGTTTGTTTTTCTATTATATTTTAAGGCCTTAACAAACATCCAGAATATTCTATGAAGTGATAACACTGAATATATAAAGATGTCACTGATTGAAAATTATCCTCCTACAATGATAATAATAATGAAAGAATTAAGAATATGCATACATCATTCATGCAAAGCTTCTCAGCGGCTGCCAGTCCTAGACTTGGAACAGACTGTGGAAAAAACAGATTAGAAACTAGTTTTCCATCTGCCAGATGTCATAACTGAGCTGTTCTGCTTTTGCCTACACAAATGGCGTAGGCTCTGCCTCTGCTGAGTCACTGCTTTTACTCTTTTATTGGGTTCCCTCTGTGGATCAATTGTTCATGTGAGGACTTTCAGTAAGTGGTCCTGGTTTCTTTACAGTTTTCCAGCTTCCAGTAATAGTTTTTTGGTGCCCTATATTTTATTTATCAATCACTACACTCTGCGTCATGTTTTCTCCAATGGAGCTCAATGGAAAGCTGGTTACTCGTCGTCAGGGTTATCCTCTGCAATCCTTTTAAAATGACATCAGTATCCATCCCTCTGGAAGGTTTTTCTGTGTTTACGGTAATCGGGCTGGCTCTGTCTTTTAAAGGATATGTTCATTTTTTCTCTCATCTTCCCCTTTGAATATGTGCTTATATCCTGGATGCTTCTGCTTCTATTGGGGCCTAATCCTTAGTCAGATTAGCTCCTAATCTCTATCCATCAATTTCGTAACATTGGGATTTAAATAGACCAAAAAATGCCAAGCTACTTCATAAAGTGTTTTGATATATGTACTGGCATTAATATTTCATTTTTGTTATTCCTGAGTATGCTTACAAATTATTTCAGTAACAGATTTTTAGTCTTATATTCTTATTTTAGGGTGACTGTGTGTGTGTGTGTGTGTGTATATATATATATATATATATATATATAAATTACAGCATATTTACAAAAGTATTTATTAAATCCACCCAAAATATATAATGTCAGGCAGTTTCATGGCATATTCAGTTACAATGTGAGATTATTTGCATTTCAATTTTGGAAACTTCTTTGCCAAAGCTCAAAATTTGTTGTTGTTGGAGGTCTCTCATCAACATTGACTCCTATCTATCAGATATTTATATATAAATTTGATCTGTATCTGTATAAAGAGTTTGTTGTGTCCTCATATTTGAGAAGCTATAACAACAATTGTTTGCATTTTGCTAGATAAATGACCTAAATGATAAATCAATTATCAAAATTGTTATTTGATTTAATGTCATTTGACTAATCTCGTAACAGCCTAATTGTCACAGCACCACCATAAACAAAGATTTCTCTGTGGCTCTCTCTTGACTGTCAATGTTTATCTGGGACAAAAAAAAAAAATGCTACAGTGTATAGCAGCCGTTAGAAGATATACTTTGGAAAAAAGTCATCTCTCCTCAGTGTTTTTGGTATTGACAGTGTGTGACTGTACAGCCGTTCCTTTAGGGGAAAAACATGTGGTCACCCTGCAGCTTGGGCCCTGCAGAGGCCTGATTCCTGCTTCCTAAACAAACCAAAGACCTCAAGTTTTAATAGCTGTTGCGGCTCTGAGGCCATAGTTGGTAAGGGAAAGGACTGCTCCACGGGGTAACCTCTGGTCATATCTGAACTGACCATGTGTGTCGAAGCGTGCTGGACGGAGGCGTCAGGAGTGTAAATGTGCTCTAAGTTGCCATGTGAGTCCTGGCATGAATCGCCCATTGGTGTACACTAATGGCTCTACCTGTTTGGGGTCCGGCACCTTGCAATACCCATCAACAAACACTAGAATGTGTTTTCTCAGTCAACAGAAAACATTAATTTGTGTTCTCCCTACACCCAAACTATGCTGTCTCAGTTCACATTTATCTTGAAGCTCTGTGGGTTTCTAAAGTTGGCGCTCACATTCATGTTCTCTATCCATCTTTGTGACTCCTTTTTGGACAGAGTTGACCAGAGAGTGCAGGAGTCATAAATCCTTCATGTTGTTGCCTCCCTGTGACTAGAGCACCACTTGCATACCATCACTTCGTAAACTATATCCGGTCCTGGTCACCAGTGGCACTTGATAGCACATCCTTGTTTGTCACTGTAACACTATGCTCCCTCCTCCTGTATCCAGAGGTAGAGTGGGTGTACAAAGTTACCAGTAATAAAGTTACCAAACAAACATTTTCTGCATGTAACATGCTTCATGTTACTGGACTAGACTAGCACAAAAACATCCATACAAAACAAATCTTTATTTCATTCTTTAGTGAATATCACAATGTTGCAATTCTTTCCAGGAATTTGGAATTTCAAGTGATATTTGAAGGTTTTTAGCAGCTTTAACTTCACAAAAACTAATATTAAAAAAGATGAAGCTGCATCGAGATGAAAGTACCTGCTTTGCCTGCTGGCTGTTGCTCAGCCTGGGGTTATAACTTCAAAAGGCTTTGCTCTAACGCCCTCGTGGTCAGATCGCAGTCAAATACTAGTTCCCAGCAAAGCTTAGCATTACAGTGTTGTCCTGCCTGGAGTACCAGATGTGTGGAGGTTCTTGCATCAGGATGTTTTTTTTATCCTAAGAAGAATTTACTTGAATTTCTTTCAAATACTTCCTGTGATTGTCTAGAAGTATGAACCAAAACCTGTGAGGGTTATAAGATACAATAAATTTCAGGGAGCATGGAATAATGATCAGACAAGTAAAATCTTGTTAAAATCTTTTGTTAACACTTTCTTGCACCATCTATGAAGTGTTTATAAAATGACAATTCATTGCTTTCTTAATAATTAATAATTTACAAATAGCTTGTTGATCATTTATGACCAATATTTGGATTTGCCAAGTTTAGAAAAAAAAAACCTTTGGATGATTCTGCTCCAGCATGACATTTGATTTGTTTTCATCAAGAAAACTAAATTCAATTTGTTAACCACTAAGATTTACAACCTCTGAACTGATAGGAAACTCTTTGATGGCGTCAAATCCATCACATTTGATAAATTTCCAGAAAGAACAGAAATTTGTAATTAATTGATTAATTTGTAGGCAGCTGGCACATACAGCGAACACAAAAATGAATTACACCTTTTTAGCATCAGTTTGCAGCTGTTACAAATCCCAGAGTGGCTCGTTCTTTGGAGGTCAATGACATAATTCAGTAGAAAATAAAGCAGCCTTGTTTTATTATTTAATAAATGTGACCCCAAAAAGTACCAAAGCAAAGAACCAACAAAAATGATGACGTGAATTCTTGCACTATAAAATATTTACAGTCAAATATTTATGACTTTTTCACTCTCAGTATCAGTAACGGATCAGAAAAGGGTTGTAAAAGATTATTGTTTTTGGCTGCCATAGTGGCTTTGCCTGTTGACTCAGTTTAATCAGGCTTGAGAGCCCAGAGGTTTGCCCTGTTATAACATTATACAAGATAAAGCTGTGACAGTACATGACAAGCTGTTATGTCTGCTGTGCCGGTGGTAGCTAACACACAATTTTAAATAATGTCCCTCAGTGTGCAGGAAGAAGAGCTGCTAAATATATGTTGTTTATTTATGGAAGTGCAAGAGTCTCATGTGACACGTTACTTGTTTATTGAATTCTCACAGAGCTGCTCCATTAAATGGGCTTTTCACAACAGTTGCAGCAGGTTGCTAGCAAGCAGTGGTGAACACAACCTGGTAAAACTCACTTTTTCAGCTTTACGCAAACCTGCCCTTTGTTAGATTACAATTTGCAGCCATTAATGAGATTGTTTGTCAACCTGATGTAGATGCCGTCACCTGCTGCATGTGACTGCATTAGGAAGTTAGATTGTTTGACTCATAACTAAACTCTTTCCACCTCTTTGCTTTTTCTCCAAATCACCATATTAACCCGACTTCTCTGCTGTATTTTTGAATATGAAACTCTCACAGGCCATGTCCTCCAGGTGTCTTGTGATCTTTTCGTGGTTCGCTGGTTCTGCTGAAGAGGACAAAGTGTTTGCTCCATTCACACTCTTCTTGTCAAATGCCATTACACTGAGAGCGCTGCTAATATGCTCACCACCCCCCCCAGCATTTCATAAGCTTCCTTCCGTTTCAGGGTTATTTGACCTGAATGAAGCAGGAATGTCCTCTTGCCTCTGTTTTACACTGACCTCAGATGACTCAGAGGTCACTGGTGCCACAGGCCAGAACTGGCTGTCATGCTGTCTCGTACACACCATCCAGGTTGCGAGTTAAAACCACAAAGGGGGCACTGTTTGAAAATTACTGATAAATCGCTGTGTGTGACAATCTCACATCTTTCCATCTCACCCAGAAGCACAATGCTACAGTGCTTATAGGTGAAAGCGTAGTGAGGGAGTGGGGTGAATCGGGCAATGAAAAGCATCCAGTTACTGTAATTGCGCAACACAATGCTCGGCTTGAAAGGCAGGAGGATTATTAAAGAAGAGAAGACCCAGTAGAAGTGCAGAGCAGTTTATAGAAGTTGAGGTTTCAGTGAGTAACTAAAAGCAAACACCAGAGAGGTTAAGTGATGTTAAGAATAACAAAGTAAATAGACTAAAGATACAAGATCTCAAAGAAATCAGTCTTAGTCTCTCAAACAAGGTGGTGCAATACTTGAGGCAACTCACACTGTACCGTTCAGAGGACAGACATGTACTTGTGTGGAGGAAGACCAGTAAATCTACTGGACCAATACATTGGCTGATATATATCACTATCAGTCTAAATATCAGCCAATATGAGATGAGAAATAGCAGGACAAATATGCTATGTTTGTGCCACTTTTAAATAGTTTTACCACAAAGAAGATGAAAATGTAATGCAAACATATTTAGGCCACAGTTAAAAAGCAAACAAACTTAAGAAATCTGTATTAAGATATTTCACTTACTGTTCATATTTGTTTATAGTTGACAAAACCCCCAAAATGGCATCCAGTGTATTGTTAATAGATTTTTTTTTTTCTAAACTCCCAAATATTGTTATCATTGTCAGCCCCCAAAATCCAGCACTTGTTGGGCAATGAAATCTGTTCATTTAAAACAAATATCTAACCCCGCTTGGACAAAGATTTGCTTGACTGCCCACTTTTCACTATTGCGACACATGAGAGATCTGACATCTAGGTCTCTTTAACCTGCGTAGGTAATTAGCCGGGCGCCACAGGTTGGGTCAGGTTCTCAGAGTGAGAGCAGCAGTCAGAGGCTGGTTTTGAGTCCTCAATCCTTATGAGATTAATGGCTAACCTCCCTCTGCCCGCTCCATTTACAGAACATGTCAGGTTTTCCTTGGAAGGAGTACACTGGCACCTCAGTTCTCACCTGCAAGCATCTAAATGCAACACTGTACCAGTGTGAGTGCCTACGTGCATGTTTATACGAAGTGTATGTCAGTCAAGGCGAGTATGTCAGTCTTAAACATGTGAGGTCAGACATTTTTTTTCCCATGTTGCCTTTGACCTCAATCCCAGATCTTGGCGAGTCAGTCGTCACAGCCGCTGATGGACAGTGGTTTGTAATGCTGAAGCTGTGCAGGTACTCTCCTGCATACTCTCTGTGAACTCTGGTTTTTATCTTCTCTTCCCTGTCAGCATCTGGAGCACAGGAGTTATGGCCTGTTAATGGCACTTTGAATAATAAGTTAATGACAGGAAGAAGGGGGAAGGTTTACCTACTACCCTCTAAGTCCCTAAAAGGGTTTAAAGAGAGGTCAAGTTTGATTGGAAAGAATGTCAGCTGAGCTTGATAATTAATAAAATAATCATTTAGTCTGTACAATGTTAGAAAAATGTGAACTATTTTCTCAGAATCCAGCTGTTCAAACAACAAGAGACGAGACAAAACAACATTATTGTGCTTCTGTCAAGTCATGGTCTTTGTTAACAAGTTAAATATAAAAGGTTAAATATAGAATGACATCAACCTTATCTTTAAAATGAATAATCAAATATTAGTATGTTGATAGGGATGGGGATTGATACGATATTAATATGCAAATGTTATTATTGATTCTGCTTATTGGCCTGATTCTTTATCAGTTCCCTTAACAGTTGAAGTTTATGTGTTGGCCTACACAGGTTTTCAGTGTCAATGCAGCCATTTTATTATCTCTGGGTCAGAACTCGGTGGAGAAAGAGAGTAGGAAAAGGCTTGCATGTGACTCAGGTGAGCAAAAAACTCAACTGTTTCCCAGCTGTTTTGATTTCATTTAGTTTTTTTTTTTTTTTTTTTTTAATCAAAGCAAAACATCTGCAGAATCTGCCAGCATGTTGCTATAAGATGTTTACCCTTGGTAACAGACATGCTGCTCTGTTGGGAAGTAGTGGTGCTCAGCCCTCAAGTGTCAAATACATGGCATTCCTAAAATTCAATGAAAGATGTGTCTGAAAACAGCTGTTTAAGAGACATTATAACCAACACTGTCGTCATCTTACTTCATTGGACAATTCCTTTCTCTTCACTAGGACTCCTCCTTGTTTCCAGCAGCGTGGAAGCATGAGTTTTACGCCACTGTTTCACAATGGACAACTGTCAAAACATGTAAACCAGTTCTTGATTCCCGTCTCTTGTTGAATCATTTTCTGTCTGTTGACGAATCCATCAATCATCAGCTGTATTGTCAACAGAATTTTCAATGCCAATCCAAGGCAGAAATGTGCAAAACTGCAGTAGAAATGCAGCTTCTAACCCATAACACACATCCCTACAGGCTTTAAGTAGTATAACTGAATCCATTTTTTCCCTTGCCCTACTTTTTCCTCTGTTGATTCATACAGATACCACAGCCAGTCTACACGCTGACTGCATGTACCCAAATCCTGGCCACACTTATTGTATCTATTTGAGTGTAACATCAGCGCAGTGCAAACTGTTCATTCCCGTATTAAGCCACAGCGTACAGCACCTGGTTTGGGGTAAATGTTGGCTGACACGTCGTGTCCATGTCCTGGTTGTCATAATAGGGGCGCTGACAGGGACGTCTTAATACCAGTGGCCCCTCTACCATCAACACTGCTTATGTAACTCCACTTACATGGCACCAAGCCCAAGTATTTCCGACCATGGCTATAGCAGACCCCCCCCTTCAACACACACCTCCCAGTGGCTAAGTAATAAGTGATCCAACTGGAAGAGAAGATGTTATAAAAGCCAAGGTCGATTCACACACCTCTGAAGCTGTACTGTTTTAATGGATATACCCACTTGTCTTTTCAAAACACAGATGGTTTGTTTTTGTGGCTTCCCCCCTGCATTGCTTTCTCCAGTGTTATGCAATGTTTTTTGGCCTCCTTTGTCAAAGAAGGCAGTGAGAGAGAGGTGGGGGCAGATAGATGCAGTCAAATATCCCATGGAAAAGTTAGATAAAAACCTTTCTCAGCTGTCAACAGATGATCCCTCTGGAGGAAATGCCAGAGGCCCTTGACTAAAGATAGATATCATAAATCTAAATGAAATGGAGTTTAAGGATCAGTAATGATGAAAGATATAATCATGTGTATTAGACTTTTCTCTGGTTAATTGGTGGCTGTTATGATGTGTGAACAGTCTCAGTCAAACTGAAGTGTTACCATATGGCTGCTTTTCATTTCTGCTGTTAGTCAGAGCTTAACTGTGTGTCTGTGTGTGTGTGTGTGTGTGTGTGTGTGTGTGTGTGTGTGTGTGTGTCTACTGGGAGGAGGTGTTGTTATGTTACCCTGAAATTAGCCAGCACCAGCACCAATGCAGTTAGATCACATCACTGCAATGTTAACACAGCTTGCGCTTGTTCTTTTGTTGGTTCCACGTGTGCTTAATTTTCCACCTCACTTTCCACTTTTTGTCATTTTGAGTGAACAATTGCTCAGTTTGGTGTTTAGTACTGAGTCAGAGTTGTGATGTTGTGAAATAATCCATCCAGTTTGTTCAACAGCTCACACACCATCAACGGTGTTGTTCAGACGTTTTTTTCTTCCAAGAACGGCTGCATTTAGCATTTTGACATTTTGCAATCATGCCATCCTGCATGCCAAGTGGTAGTAAATCCTGTGGTTTTGGAAGTGGCAGGTTCTCAGAGAGGCCCGGCCTCGTGCCACAGCTAATGTGTGTTAACAACGTCTCTGTGCTGCACAGGCAGCCATCGTATCTCTGTGCAAACGATAATCCACAGGGAGACAAAGCTCACTACGCAGGGGTCCGATCTTATCACACTTAGATACATAAATAGCCAGATGTGCATCAACCCATAAACCCACTGACTCACTCACCCTCGCTCACACATACACACACACTTACATTCAGGCCATGATTTGTGTCGTATTGTCTGTGTTTCCTTTTTTTTTTTTTTTTTTTTTTTTAGAAGACACTGATCTATGGTGACTGTAAACCCCAGTGTCCATGTGTATAATTTAGGTCATAAATCGATTGAGTCTTTCCAGCACAAATTACATTAAAGCTGTAGAAGATGCATGTGGGTTTGTATGATCTAATGTTATAATCACGACTTGCTCTTAACTCACGATATTTTTCTTTTTTTTTGCAAACCACTCAGCATTTCTGACAGAGGTCTTACATATGGCAGACAAGCTGCAGCCTGTGTTCACATCATAAACTGATCACTATCTACCTGAAAGCAAATCACTGGGTCAGAAGTCACCTGTGTGTCATGCTTTGAGCTTGGGGCCTCATGTTTGACTTGCTGGTGTAATATGACAGTTTGACAGTTGACTGACGCAGGTAAAAGGGGCCTTGTCGTTGTGCGACATCGGGCAGCGCAGCTCTTCAGACAGTCTGCCTCCTGTGTTGATGCAGCAGCACTAACAGCAGCAGCACCCCCACACTTATTGGGGAAAAAAAGCAGAGAGGAAGGAGAAGGGGTAGCGGTCGAGTTGATTGTAAGCATAAACATATGCAGAGCTTTTTTCCCAGAAATCTGCCTCAATGCAGGATTCATGGGCCCAAGTCTCCCAGGAGTTTTCCACCAACCAACCACCTACCACAGGCCGAGTTACTCCAGCAGCAGTAAAATTGGGCCATTCATCCTAAAGGAAGCACAAAAATGTCTTTGTTCATCCAGCGTGATTGCAGTGTTTGGTTCAGTTTTACATGGATTTTGGTAACCTCCTCCTTAAATCTGTAAAGTCAGAGCTCCACTTATTGGAAAATGAATGTGATTATGTAACCGGGGGGTCACCCAGATGGATGAACCTGTGGTTTCCAGTCCCACAGCAAGCTCATTAGCTAAAGTAACAGCGATTTATCAAATTGGTCCCATGTATTTGTGTACTATGTTTATTGCTACTTGCTTACATAACCACACACAACCATGACAAGACGGGAGCACGTGTGCCTTGAACCTTCACAGTTCACGCATTTAGAATCTATTGGAGTTTTTGATTTTGTCCCATGATACTATTTTATTGCTTCTTTTTTATCTAAACTAGCATGTAGTGGGGGCGCATGTGCCCTGTTGTTCAGGTTATGATTGGATTATCGCTGTAGCATGTTTGCTCATGTAAGTGTTATTTACTGGTTTGGCTAGCTGAAGCACTTCAATAGGAAACACTGATTGTTTGGCATGTAAACAGATGATCCAGCTTCCATGTCAATGTCACAGCCACCTAACCAGAATCAATAATCAATTCAAGTCACTCTGATTGGCCAGCTCATTAATTCCTCCCCAGTGATCAAAGTCTTATGTTATATCAATGTCAATGCAGGGTCTTAGAGTGCGTCTAAACGTGCTGTTTCCTCCCTGCAGACCCGCAAGCTGACCAAGGCGGAGCGACAACGTTTCAGCGAGGAGGTGGAGATGCTGAAGGGCCTGCAGCACCCGAATATTGTCCGCTTCCATGACTCCTGGAAGTCGACAGTGAAGGGCCACAAGTGCATCATCCTGGTGACCGAGCTCATGACATCAGGCACGCTCAAAACGTGAGTCACAAATCCAGTCTCTACTCTAATCTGCAGTCCATAAAAAAAGAAAAATGATCCACACTTAAAAGCTCTTCATTTTTTTTTTATTGTCATTCCTTTTGTAAGAGGGTGTCACATTTCTCAAACACCGGATATCCTCTTTCCACATAAAACCAGCTTTGTCTTCTATACAAACAGACCATTTGTGTCCTCTTTGACAGCCTGTCTTTTGATTTTAAAGGTGTGATATAAGGAGCCAATGGATCCAATGTTCTGGGAGAAAATTCAGGAAACTAGCTCTCCATAAAACTTCCTCTGGGCTGTCAAAATAAGAGATGAATTATTCTTTGACACTAAAAAGCTTCCTCCTCTTGCTGTATTTTGCTATGTTTAGACTTGGGTGTTTAGTCTTATCCTTCTTTGTTTTAGGTACTTGAAGAGGTTCAAGGAGATGAAGCTGAAGCTGCTACAGCGCTGGAGTCGTCAGATCCTCAAAGGGCTTCACTTTCTGCACACGCGCACTCCTCCCATCATCCACCGGGACCTCAAGTGTGACAACATCTTCATCACTGGCCCCACTGGCTCTGTCAAGATAGGAGATCTGGGGCTGGCCACTCTCAAAAGTGCCTCTTTTGCTAAAAGTGTCATTGGTAAGTGTACATTTGGTCTGTGTTTACCCTGCACAGATGATTTACACAAATATCTCCCCCCTCCGATATCTAAAAAAAAATGTCATCTAAACCAAAATTATGCTCAAATCCAGAATTTTACAGCCTTCTAAAACTTCACTGGAAATGGGCCAAAACATTCAAAATGCCACCAGTCATGAAATGTTGAGGCTTTGCAATGAAATGAAGCCTTTGTTTAAATTTTTTTTAGGGGCCTCTTCTTTTACTTAAGAATCTTCCAGATTCTCCTGCTTGTTTCTTTTCTCACATGCCTGTGTTTCAACCTCCGCCTGCAATTTTAAATGCAGAATTACTGAAATGGCAGATACAGACAAGATACACACAAGGAGTGGCAACATAAAGACTTTATCTCATCGTTAAAAGTTCATTTCCTCCATCTTCTTCTCATTTTACAATGCAGTATGTTTAGTAAGATAAAAGAAGAAATTGATTTTTGAGCATGAACGGAGTTGGATATTTACTTTTACTTTGCTTTGTTTACTTGAAATTTATTTAAAATTTTGCACTTGAGCACATCAGAAGTTTGCTACTCTATGTTATTATAATTGAATTTGTTTTGGTTTTGTATATGTTTTACTGGACAATATCTTGTCTTATTAATCTTATTCTTTAAGCCTTTCAATATCCATCCGAATGGAGAAAAGCTGCTATACTCAACATTTTTATATTTTCAAATGTGTCATGATCATATCATAGTGACAAGAGAAATATCAACAGACGCTGCAGGTCCCCTCAGTATTATGGAAAGTTTTAGTGTCTTTTAGCTCATTGTTTTGGTATCACTGCCCCCAGCTTAACTGTTTTGTTGCATAGGGAGGTCAAGCACGACACCAAATGAATGCTAATGTTGCTCTGCTGGTGTTCCATGGATATGTAAATAGAAAACTGTCCAGTTCTGCTGGAAAATAAGTTTTTCCTTCCTTGTACTGTCACTAAGTGCTTGCTCATTATGGGAATTGTTTAGTGTCTGTAATCTGTGTTATAAAGAGCAGGATCTACACCTGTTCTATTTGAATATAACTTCTGTTGTGATTTGGCGTTATATAAATAGAAACTGACCCTAACTTGACTTGCCTGTTTACTAACAAGCTCACAATATCAGATTTATAAGGTGATAATATGTCAGTGAAGTGTTTACAGCTCCTTGTGCCATTCACAGGTGGTAAAAAAAAAAGAAGAATCAATGGATGCAGGTTTAAGGTTTAGTTTTATACTCTGTTAGGTACATTTATTACATGTTTGAATTGCTATAACATTTCATAATATAAGAAGGAAGTTCTTTATAGTCCTAGCATGGATGGAACAGTCAACTTACTGTGCTTGTTCAATAAAAATTGAGTTGAACTAAGTGTAAACAGGAGATTTTTCATCTTTGGTGATAACTGTGAGTAACTGTTGACTCTGCCCTCTGAACCCTGACAGGAACGCCAGAGTTCATGGCTCCAGAGATGTATGAGGAGAAGTACGATGAAGCAGTGGACGTCTATGCCTTTGGAATGTGCATCTTGGAGATGGCCACCTCCGAGTACCCGTACTCCGAGTGCCAAAACGCTGCCCAGATCTACCGTAAAGTCACCAGTGTGAGTTAAGGGACAGGGTTTGCTTGTTTGTTTGAACCTGTATTTAACGTAATTGTCCACATGTGTTGGCGTTCTTCCATGTCCGTGTGAAATTAGACCCAGAGGAACCAGGATATCTTGTGTATTTGTCTGGATATCCTGCCTCCTTGGAAATAAGTGGTGCCCACGTGGAATGAAAGCCTCGTTTTGCCTATTAAAGGCTCAGAATTGCCCATTACAAGCTCAGGGCGTAGAACCACGATCATGATTTTTACTGTTGTCAGCCCAAGATTGTGACGCACAATTGCATATATGTTTGACTAACTGATTGCCAGCATCTTTACAAGTTCAAAGATGCTGTCTAACCGGTTCTGGCTCTCATCATATTCACGGGGATATTCTCTTCTCCATGAAATTATGTTTGAATAGAAAACTGAAGTGACCTATCAGTGCTTGTATATGCCGAATTGTTGTATGAACTCTTTGCTAAACTCTGCAGAAAAAATATTTAAACAAACAACAGATGTGTTCGGAAATGAAATCCTTTTCTTGCATGGTAAGATGATGGTCTAAAGATGAAGAATGCCCAGAACCTACTTGCAGAAAATAAATGATTATGTTGGATTTAGGCCTTATCAGAAAATGCATACAGAAAAAGACATGTGGGACTTCTTAGGATAAAAGAGGCACGTTAGTGAGTTTTAAGAGCATAGCATTACAGCAGTGGCTTTAAGCTGCTGTATTTCAGGCTGCTCTCTGGGTGCCAAGTACAGTGATGATGCCATAGTGGGCAAGAGCAGGCGACAGTAGAATTATATGTTTTGGAAATTGTGTCTCACTTTCTGCTTCACAAAGACGGCTGTTTCTTTCTTGCGTGTCCCATATGCAAAGCAAACACAGTCTGACGGAGGCTGGAAAGTGAGAAAGCGACGATGCCAACAAGTCAGAGTGGGTCTGGCTCCTCCACAAACAACACAATATAATAATGTTCCATGTGCAGTTGGAGAAGCCATGTGAAAACGAGTCAATAAAAAACATACTAGCTGTGCCTTTTCACAATCTGTTGGTTTTACGTTTATGTGCAGCACAGGTAACATGTGTCAGTTTATCACTATGGCAGTTACATTAACTACCAATCTATAAACTTTATGTTACTTTTGACTTATATGACTGAATAAAGGGCTGAAGCCTGACATATGAAAGGGAGAACATATACCAATATTAACAAGCTCAGTGGATAAAAGGGCCTTTTCATATGCACTATATGGCCAAAAGTGTGCGGACACCCATACCTTCCATCCATATGTGATAATTAATCATTACTTCTATTCAAGGACCATGTAGATTAATCTGATGCTATAATAATCTGAAAATCTGACTGCATGTATATATTTATAATAAACATGCCATATTCTTACATTTGTGCAAGATAATCGTCCTGTGATTGATCAGACAAAGTCAATATGGCACCAGCATATTTTTCAAGATCTTATCAAGACCTCTGTCACCACAGGAAAGGTGTAGAGCTGCAAATTACATTTCAACTGAAGCAAAGCTGATTTATTCTGGAGGTGGCTAAGAGGACACAGAAGCAAAGAAACCTCTGTGCTCTGCTTCAGATCCTCTAAATCACATTTCACCTGTAAGATACCAGCATTGAATTTGTGTTTGCACTCATCAGAGTGGCAGTCACATGTAGTTATTCAGTAAGGTATAGGGTGAGTATTATGCAATGCAACAGTAAAGCCAATAACAGAAGTCACACACCCATAACAAACTGTGTGGTCCTTCCTACTTTCTTGCTACTCTGTCCTTTGTCTCATTTAAGCAGGGAGAATAAATACCTTAAGAAAATTAATGACAAAAAAACCCCGAAAACAGTTACTGTGTGACAGGTCAGTCTTTAAATGCGATAACAAAATGTGCTGCTCAGCCCTTTACTGGTAGATCTTGTTATTTGGGTGTTGTGAGCGGACATCATCTCGGGTTGCTTGGGTAACTGCAGGCGAAACACTGTTTTGACCTTGGCTTTCTGCTTTCTTATCAATGTTTTTATAGAGATGGGAGCTCTGCTGTGATCTATGTTCATTGTCATAATAGCATTTAGAAAAAAAAACTCATGACAGAGGACAGAGAACAGACAGAGAACATAGTGGGGTTTTTCCATTTTCATGAACTCTTGCTATTGTTTTCCCTCTGGTGTTGACACGACTGCAGAGCAGAATGTCATGCTGGCTTGTGTCAAATATCGTGAAGTCGTTTGTTAACATGAAGTACAGGTTGGGAGTGGCTTTTCCTGATTGGCTCCTCTGACTGGAGAACTGTAGGATAAACGTACAAGGAATATCTCATTGTTACTGATCATTTATTCTGCTCAAAGCATCAGTCTGCTCCCTTTGTCCGAAAAGCACCTCTGGGTCTTGCTGATGCGCTGTGAAGCCCTATAGATGAAATGAAAATCAGTCTTTTTCTTGCAGGGAATAAAACCTGACAGCTTCTACAAAGTCAAAGTCCCAGAACTGAAGGAGATCATAGAGGGCTGCATTCGTATGAACAAAGATGAAAGGTACAAGTGAAAACATATCATGTGACCAACAATAATAACAAGAATAACTCATGTTCATGAACTTTTCATGTTTCCCTGTTTTTTGTTTTGTGGAGTAAACTAACTTGCTTCTAACTTTTTTTCATCACAAGAATCAAACCTAAAGGTCAATTTTTACACATCCTAGCAGAAAATTAATTTGATTGGCTTCTACAAAGAGCTGGAACAGGACAGAGCTTGTGTTTTTTTCGGGTTGAAAGATATTGAAATGTTCATACCTTTATTTGTAGTTGTTAGAGGAACAAGGATTCTCACTAAGTGTAAACACAGAGCAATTCAGACTTTAGGTTTCTTAAAGTTTAAGCTTTCAAAAAAAATTCATATCATAGAAACCATGCCTGACAGAAAGCTTATTTTATAACTCTCGTTGTATGTTGAACACATAAAGCTTCTTGTTCTTATCATAATTCGTTTGTGCGCAGAATGAGCAGCTCCTGAAAACAAAAACTGCACATCTTCTTAAACAAGGAAGCTATCCATGAAGCTGAAATGTAGACTGTTTCAACATTTTAAGTCCTGTCCATTCAGTGTCTCAAAGTATATCACTGATTTTTATTCTTTCTCGCAGGTACACCATTCAGGACCTCCTGGATCACCCCTTCTTCCAGGAGAACAATGGCGTGCACGTGGAGCTGGCTGAGGAGGACGACATGGTGAAGTCGGGCCTGAAGCTGTGGCTGCGCATGGACGACACCAAGAAGCTCCACGGGAAGTACAAGGACAACAACGCCATCGAGTTCCTCTTTGAGCTCTACAAAGACGTGCCCGAGGAGGTGGCTCAGGAAATGGTGAGACGACATGGTCGTGGAGTCAAGCTTTCCTGCTTCACTGGCCACTTTGAAGCAGCCATTAGTGAGGAAATTGAATAATTGATTCCAGATCAACAGATAGAATTGAGCTATGTTCTCTGCATCCTAATATTGATTTATTTTGATAGCTTTTTACAGGGTTTTGGCCCCTAATGTTTTTAGCACAGTTAAGCACCAGTTTCCTCCTCACAGAAGAATTTTCTTAATTTTGATGTTTTAAAGAAAAGTCAGTTTCATTAGATCAATATCCTTCTACAGCAATGATATTTATTATTCACCTCAGATGAAGTGTTTGGTTTCAGGGTGTTGATAATGCCATGGATATTGTGGAGTGTTCGAGATGATGTTGTAGGGTAAGCTAACATCATATCACAGAGTCCGATATTATTAGTGAGATAAAAAATTCCTTGACCCCGGACAGTGAAAGCAACCTCACTAATGCACCCCAGCCTCGCCATGCTTCTGTTACAGTTCTGTTATGACAGCAGAGACGCTGAAATAGGCTGCAGCCCCATAAGGAGAAAGCGTCCGCCGCATGTGTCAAGGGCACAGCTCAACATTTAATCATCAGCAGTTCGAAATGTGAGAGTGTGTCTCGGGAAGCAGCCGAGGTCACGTCTTTAATAATATAATGACTCTCTTGCTTGTTACGAAACAGGCCCTTATGTCCCCAAGAACACCCCCCGCTGCAGAGGTCACTTTTAATGAAAATGCAAGCCACAATTCCTTACTTGTTTACCTCTTTGTGGTAGTTTTCATCAAGATCAAATTTGGTATCAGCAGGGGACATCTGGTCTGGGCGATCTGCTGTAATCTGAATATGTGTTGAGAGGCAAGCCTGGACTCGATGTCCCATTCTGCTGGACTGGCCATCACAAGAGGTTGTGCAAGACGCCAAATTGATGGAAGAATGCTGTCTATGTCTGTTGGTCCTACAAAACAAAACTTTTGTCACATAAAAACTGTTGATGTCACAGCTTGCATGGTCAGGTCATTAAGTGCAACAAACCTGCGTAAATTGCCTGCATATTGCAACAGCACTCTGTGGACCGTGACTTATGCACCCGCCCGTGTTGTGTGCTGATCATTTTTGTGTCTTGTTATGCAGGTCGTGCTTGGCTTTGTGTGCGAGGCAGACTTCAAGCTTGTGGCCAAGGCCATACGGGACAGGGTGACGACCATCAAGAGGCAAAGAGAGAAGCTGAGGCGACAGGCAGAGGAGCAGAAGAAAAAGCAGGAACAAGAAGCCATAGAAGAAGAACCTGAGCCTCAGCTCTCTTCACTTAGAGTCAGCGATATTGTTGCTGCAGAGTCCCCCACACCAGCCCTGACACCTCCGGCCCCTATCTTGTCCCCCGTCACAAGCTCAGCAGACTCTGGTGTCAGCTCCAGCTACCCTGCAGAACCGGAGGAGCCCGAGGCAGACCAGCACTTCCACATTCGCCACAACAGCCTGTCCTCTGCTAACTGTGAGCAGCCTTACATAACAACCCATACAATGAAAATGGTGGAGGCTCTCTCCATGTGTGCTGATATTTTCAGGTCAACAACAAGGAGTGCAACCTCATAGGCTCATGAAACACTTGAAACCACTTGCATCTCAAAAGTGTCATCAAGTCAATTTTTGAAACACACGGGACAACAGTGCTTTAATCCAAGTGGCTTTTCATATTAGTCCTTAAATTTCTAGTGTGGTGACATAAATGAAGACCTTAAAAATAGAATAAACAGCTTTGCTTTTGTACTGTTTCCATGAATAAAACTAGCTCCCTGATTTACTAACTACTTTTATAATGTTTGAGCATTAAAAGTGAAACTCCTGCAAAATAAACAAAAAAATCAGCAAAAAAATGTACTTAAAGTATCAGTAATAATACTCTATTGAATGAATGAATGCCCCTCTAATTAAATAGCCAAATATTATATAATAAGATTATTATTATAAAGCATTTCAATGTGGAAATTGGTCATTTGAGTTAATTTTTACTATCATGTATAATGTGATAGTTTAATCTTTAACTAGTAATTAGTAGCTGCCAGACAAATGTGGTAGAGGAAACAGTAATATAAAATCCTGTGGTCCGTAGCATGAAATTTAAATACTCCAGTGAAATCTGTACATAGAATGTATGTACGGTATGTGATTAGATATACTTTAGTTATATTCAAGCAATGTTTCAAACTAATTTTCCACCGTAACTTTCTTCCTCTTTGAGTCCAATTAGTCTGTCAGTGTCAAACCCTTTGACCTCAGTTTGATTTATTTTGTGCTTTGTTCAGAAAGGCAGTTGTCATACGCTCTGGGGACTGGCAAATGTTTTTCGTAGCTTTAACTGTACAATTGTACTGCACAGAAAGCTGTTCAGATCTCAGAGCACATGAGAGGCGTACAGTGAAATGTGATACCGTGGATAACTAAATAATTAATTTGCTGTAAGTCTTTATTTCATGCTGTTTGTGCGTGTATGATGTAGCTATTTCTCTGTTTTGATGTAAAACAACAGCTCAAATAGTCTTCTTGGAGATTTAAATGAGTCGGTCTGGTCTAGTTTCAATTCATCTGACACTTCCCATGCGTCTCCAAATGGTGCAACTCCACAGTGAAGCCCTCTGGGTTTTCTGCATTAATATCATTGTCATTGTTTCTGTGTGGTATGTCTCATTTTGGGGTCATCAAGTGTGTGTTTTTTCCGTGTGTGTGTGTGTGAGTGCTGTATTTTGTGTCAGTCCATCAGGCCACACAGTTGGTCACATGCTAATGGTTTGTGTCCTTTGTTGAAACAGCTGACTGCGAGACGGATGGCTATCAGAGCTCCTCCGGGCTTCATGATCCGCTGGAGGCCGGCAGCTTCAACACGCCCACGACCCCTCCCACCAAGCACACAGGCACCCCGACTGTAAACGGTCTCCCCATCCCAGCCCTCCGCTTCCCCTCGGTGAGTGCCCTTCCTGGAGAGATTGTCAGCAAAGAGGTGAGCTCAGGGTGGTGGAGAGGATGACTTTCAGGACTTTATGAGACCTCCTTTATCAGCATCACTCACTCTAATGCAGTGCAGATCCAGTTACATAAACAATATATAGTTAAAAAGAAGCACTTACAATAAGGTACATAAAACCCTGAGGGGTGACTGAGAAAAAACTGAAACCTAACTGATAATCAAGATTTAACTAATTAAAAACATCCTGAACAGTTTCACTAAAGAATTTTTATCTACTTTAAAATACACATAACTTTGTTGTCCACCCAATACTCATGGTTGCACTAGATGTTCAGTCAGCTGACTTCCATGAATATCTGTGCAAATTTTTTATGGCGATCCATCCAATAGTCTGGACCAACCATCTCTACAGCCATACTGCTAGTTTGGTGACAAACCATGGCCATAAACAAGGAATTCTTATTTTTACCAAAACAAATAGCTAAACTGAGGAATTTGACTTTTTGTGGAGATAACTGGTCTGAAATTGATTAAACCCTTAAGATTAAGATATAGAAAATTGTGGCCTGGCTACTAGCTAAAATTTCAAAATAAATAAATGAGTGAAAGTTTTTACGTATGTTTATCTTACCACATTCCTCACTTCTATTCATAGAGTATTGCTGTATCCAACAACACAGAACATGGCAACTCAGGGCCCCCAAGTGGCTTCAACTCCCCTGTGGACAGGTAAAGCTCTTCAGCCTTCATTTCTCCTTACTCTCTTTTTCTTGTCATCCAAGGAACAAATGTGTTTAATAGTTCCCTCTTAATTTAAGCTGGAGACCTGAAAATCAACGTGAATCTAGTGGAAATGTCTGGTATTCCCTCTGTAACTCCTCCTCCTCCACATCTGTGGGGCTGTGACAACAAGCCTGAGGCAATCGACAGGCTCTTCTGTGTTTTTATTGCTGTGAGGCAGAATGGACCCTCACAGATTTCTGTGTGACTGGGTCTCAGATGTTGTGGAGGCCCTGTTTTCCATGTTGGTGGGATATTGGGGAGAGAGAGGCTTTATTCTCGGCATGAGATCCTGTGCAGATCCTGTGTGTGGTGTGCGTGTGTGCATGTGCGTGTGTGTTGAGAGGTTTTTTATTTGGCCTCTGGGCTACAACTAAGGATTGTTTTCCTAATTGATAAGATATTTGTATTTTTATTTGTTTATCTATCAATTAATTGTTTAGTTTATGAACTTTTTACAAATAATTCTATGACAACAAATAGATAGATAGATATATATTCAGTTTACAATTATGTAAAATGAAAAAGAGAAGCAGCAAATCCTGACTTATATTATGAGTTTGCACTCAAAACTCTTTTATTTATTTCAGATTTTAATGTATTTGTGTGATTCTACAGAAAATCTTTGTATAATGTGTCCTCCACGACTGACGCTTAATCTGACTTGTCTGTGGCAGATTGACATAAATGTCAAGTCTAGCTGAGCGTCATGTTTCATAACAGCTTAGTTAGGACCCAAAACATCTCACCTCTCAGTCACAGCTCTGGTTTACTGAATTAGCTTAAAAAAAAATCACAAAACACAAGAATTATGTGCAATATGGTTGATCTAATTTTATTTTATTTTTTACTTTCCATGTACTCAGTGAAGGTAGGTGAAGGCAGGTTTTGCTTTGACCTAATGTTACCTTGTGAGGTGGAGGTTTTTAAATAGAGCAAGTGGATGCTGCCAACCAGTAGGCCTTTAAATGTTTGCAGCCAGCGCTTGGGGAGGTGGACGGAGGGGTGGGGGGTTTTGTGACCACAGTAATCCAAAAAGGCCCAGGAGACGCAATTAGCTGAACCAAAGCTTTTTATAAAAAAAAAAAAAAAATACAGAAAGTTCTCATTTTCACTGAAACCTAAAACTCGTTCATTGTATAAATACAACAGGTCACATGGGCACGTTGCTTCCTCTGGATGAACACCAGCTTCCTAAAGACTCAGAACAGGCTTGCATTGTTTAACATTAGTGTTTACACCCGGGAGAAATGCCACTGTATCACATCAAGCCTGTATTTGACATTTCAGAGTGCTGTTTATTATTATATGTGATGCCAAGATAATCAGCCGTGATAGATGGTCAATTCCTTTCACACTTGGGCTGCACATGATGAATTGAGGGATATTTCAGTGGTGTATTTTCTAACCAGTAGCATGTTTAATTTATTTCTTTGCAGCTACGCCTCAGATGTGACGTCAGGCTTGAGTGACGGCTATGAGGGCCTATCAGAGAAGAGTGAGAAAACCGCTGCAAGGCGAACTGCTGCAAAGCTGTTCAGGAGGAGAGCACGGTCAAGGCTGCGCATCACAGGGGTAATACATCAAAAAAATGTCTTTATTTGTTAACACATCATAAACATAACAATCAATCAAATGGATGAAATGATTGAATTAGTGTAGGCAGGCTCCACCCTGATTATGTAACATTATCAGTGGCCATGTTGTTGTTCCCCCAGCAGCCATAGTGTATTTCTGCTTTGCTCAGGACACTGTGGTCTTTTAATGAGCGTGTTTGGTCTGCAGGCAGAGACAAACAGCCACCAGCACCACTACATGCACATGTGTTTGAGCGTGATGCTCAACCACATGTGCATGTAGTGGTGCAAAGAGTCCATAGTACAATACACACATGAACACAACTGCATCTTACCGCAGTCTTGCGCACATATTTACATGGCTGTGTATTTGCTTGCACAATGAAAGACACATACAAAAAGCATATTGTTCCTCCCATGTTTAACTGCACTCACTGTTTCAGAGAGTAAACAGACACCTGTCATTGCTATTGATCCTGTCCCTCTCTGCAGCTCTCTGATAAAGTGGACCGGGTGGTGGAGTGTCAGCTGCAGACACACAATGACAAAATGGTGACCTTCAAGTTCGACCTGGATGGAGATAATCCTGAGGACATAGCTGCTGTCATGGTGAGTCATGAGCAGTACCAGGTCACAGGCCAAGCAATAATCAACAGATACATTCAGGGGGTTCCATAATAAAACACGTGAACAAGTGAAATTTGGCATTGGACTAATTAAAAACTGAATAGAAATGTTAATCTAAAACCTAAGAAATCAATTTCATTTTAAATTAGTATATTAGAAATATGTTAACAGTGACATGATATCAACCAAAGGATTGCTAACATGATGTGGTATGACCACATCAAGTCGGGCTGTAGCAATTTAAGGTCTAGGCATTATTTTTTCTTGGTTTATCAACTAATTTCATTTTTAAAAGCAATAATATTAAGTCCTTCCAAATAGCACATATATTACTTTGTTGATTTACCTTTGAAATTAGTCATTTAACCTCTTGACTCCCATATATACATCGGTGGGTAAGTTAGTTAGTTCATATTATAGAGGAGATCGCAAAGTTTCTATAATATGGCTTCTACAAATAGTTGTACAAAGCTTAACAATGGAAATAATCCGTCTTCTTGAGAGACTGAACCTACCAGAACCCTCAAGATTTGAACAGAAACAAATATCTGAACTCAGTCAGCTGATAAGTCTGGCAGCTTCCTGTATCTCAGCCAAACACACACATGATTTATACTTCTTCTAGTTAACAGCCTTTTGTTTGTTGATCTGCACTCGAGCTGATATTATATCAGACTCACTGAGTAGTGAGTGACGCAGGTAAACAGCCCCATCCCCCTGTTATTGTCTTTAAGCTTCTTCAGAGGCTGAAGGTGTGTAGAGTGCATACGACGTGCCTGTGTGTTGACGGTGTGATGAGGCAGCGTGTCCAGCAGCATTTTTTTGTTCACTGAGTGTACTGTTTTCCCCCAACTCTTAAAACAGTGCGCTTTTGTTTACCCAGTCTTGGCACAGCAGGAGGGTGCTTGGCATCACAACAGCCCCCATGGTTCTCTGTACAGGGTTTTAAATAAGGTGAATTATGCCATGCTGACAGGAAATGGTCACCACGCCCAACCCACAATTCACAGCAACATTTGAAATACATGAATATGCAAAACTCAAAACCTACTCTAATAAACTGCTGTATAGTGGATTTATATGAGATGATTTGTGTATTTTTTCCTATGAGCATTAGCTGAGGGAAGGTTGGTGTGTGTTTTGAGTGGGTTTATTTCACAGACAGACACATAAATAGACACCAACAACTAAATCTAGTAATATTCAAAGCGTGTATCCTCCTTTTGCAGTGGTGGAAAATATATTTACACAATCACTGTGACTGAATACAATTATAAAGTACTTAATACTAGATTCTTGTGCATTATGGACTTTTTTGTATTGCTATTTACTGAATTTACAGTTATTGTTATTGTAACACAGTGATAATGAATAAGCTATCTAATGCCTACTTGGACTTTTAGTATTTCCAGATTGTGACATTGTTACTTTTATTTAAAAAGTACCTAAACACTTTTTCCGCTGTTGTCTTTTGTGTCTTGCAGGTGCACAACGAGTTCATCCTGCCATCAGAGAAGGAGGGCTTCATCCACCGCATGGGCGACATCATCAAACGGGCCGAAGCTCTGATGGCCAAAGAGCAGCCGGTCCACAACAACCTGCACCGACTCACCCAGCCTGCTTTCCACAGCGGGGTCAACTCGTTGTCTTCCTCACAGGTCAGAGGCAGCACCTGCTCCTTTCCAGTAATCCACATCGTAGCATAGTTAGATGAAAACGAGGCAGTAACCTGTGAATGTGTGTTTTACCGTGCTGTCTGATCATAAATTACATCAGCTATAGTGCGTCTAGCTTTGCTTATCTATCTATAAATCTAGTGCAAAAAGGAAAGGTGTAGAGCAGAGCTTCCAATGCTGTAAATTGTGCTTTCATCTCTGTCCTCAGTCCCTCCTGAGACTCACCCTTATAGATAGAAGGTTAAGTGTTCTTAGAGCCACCTGAGGTAGCGTCTTCATTTAGAACATAATGTTACTAAAAGCACTAATGTCATAAACCCCAGTGATTTGTGAAGAGCACACCCCTTGCCTCTTTTTTTTCTTATGTATTTCTTCCCACAACCACGGATCCTTTCCAATCCTTACACCATAATGAACTTTCCAGCATATCTGCCCACACCAAATGTGTAAAATGATTTATGTTTGGATTTATTAAGCCTTTCTGAATCAAGATTCTGTGAAGCTGTAAAATGAAGACTTCCAAGGAAAAAAAGAAGGTGCCGTCCTGTACATGAAATGACCTAATGCCTAATCAGATACTGTTTGTCCGCTAAAGGAAAAAAAGTGAATGTTCTGCCAGGACATGTTCCTCTCTGTGGAACATGAAGACAAATCTCCTTGTGCCCTCTAGTGAAAATAACCTAAGATATTTGTAAATGATGGAGAAAAGAACAATGTGCTGTTTCATGCAGGAGACAAGTAAGAGCGATAAAGCTCTACGTTCAACTATCCACCTTGTTCACTATGTTTCCGACCCCCTGGCTGTATAATTACCCCAAACCACTTTGGACAAATCTCTGCTGGTTTCACGCCAGCACTTGATTAAAAACACTGCATGGACCACATCCCCTAGAAATCATCGTGGCTGTGTTCCCCGGCACTGTCCTGCCAAAAAACCAGACCAAGCCAGTTAAGTCAAGAAGAAACCCGCAATCCCAGTTATTTGTCAATCTCTCTCTGTTCTGGCTGTGGTCATTCTGAGGAAGGATGCTATTCTGAGAGCTTTGGGGAGTGACATGGTGGATAAATGGCGGTTGGATCCCTGGAAAGTAATAGTTGTCACAGCAGCCTTTGTTTTTAGCTAAATGCTAACATCTGCACACTCACAACAATAGTAACATGCTGGTGTTCAGTTTAGCATTTTAACCAACATTTGCTGATTTAGTATTACAATTATTAGGGTTAGCCTATATTGGAAAAATAAAAATGATAATCAACAACAATGGTAGATAAAAAGTTAACTGTCATCCTCATGGGGGCATGAGAGGGAAAGTCAGGGGATCATTATAATCTGTAGGATTGATCATCAGTGAAACATGACTGTCTGCATAAAATCCATCCAGTGCACATGAAAATATTTCACAGGATTAAAACACTGCTGCCTGCTTGTGACGCTAGAGGAGTCAAGGGAATCACAGTTATTAGGATTTATCCTCTGGGAACCATAAACCATAAATATCTGTAGAAAATGTATTCAATATATCCATCTCTGCAATTCCTAGAGCTAGAATGGCTAAAAAAAAAAAAAAATCAACCCAGAAAAATTCTGCTTACGTGCCTCTCAGCTTCTGCAGATGGAGCTAGATTAGAGAGGCCAGTTATCATGATAAGAGTTTCCATAAAACGACCTTGTATAAATGTTAAGCAGTTAACAGTTATAGTAAGTGGTTAATAACATGGGATTTATTATGGAAACAACTCTTCACATTTTAACAATAAAATCTTTACTGCGATCTTAGCATTAAGAAAAGAAATCCACTTAATATATGTTGTACTACACTAACAAGTAATACATCATCCTTTACCTGAGGCCAGGTCTCAGGGCCACCTACACCTTTGGACGTCTGAAACATCCAGTGCTTTAGTGGCTTGATTAAAGGGTCATTACATGGATTTCACATGTCACAGTATGAGTATGAGTTACACAGCCTGTGAAAACAAAAAATATCCAACAGACCCTACATGTATATTTTAGCTCGGGCTTGGAGGCAAAAAAAATTCTTCAAGCCGTTTGCCAATGTTTAGTGTTTTTTTGGGTCAATATTGTCAATAAATTTATGATTGATGATGACTGTGCCTTTGTGAATGTGGAAGTGAAATACAGTTTATAGAGTTTTCCAGATAGATGTAGTGCTAATACTACAACAATGCTACAATAACATGAAAACAGTGTGGTCTAGTCCAGCCTCAACCCACCTATTGGTGCTGGTGATCTGTGCATAATAAAACCTTTCAACATTGTGGTCCATCATGAATAGAAGTGGAGACTGAGATTTCTTGACTGTGCTCTTTTACAGCCTAATCTGCACAGTCACACCCTGCCTCGAACACATTCGTCCTCTTCTCTGCCTGGTAAGCTTCCCATCTGCTCTGTAACTTATTAACTTATTTGACCGATTAAGGGGAAATCTATTTATCTGGATGATCAAAGGCTCCAGGAGATTAAAAATGACATTATTCCAAAAATTTATGAATGTCTGTGCTTTTTAAAAATCATTTTGTTAATAATTCATGAAGAAATAAATAAGTGTGAGAACTGCATAAAGACTGTCTTTTGCACAGCATGTCACATTAACTCACATTTGCTGCATCTTTTTTTGCTGTGCATGATCCTTGTCCACGTGTGTGCAGACATTTGTGCACGGGCCTCTACTCATGCATGTGTGTGTCTTGTCTTAGACTTCAGTGTGGCTAACCCAAGTGTAGGGGTACACGGCTCTCACCCTTGCCCAAATGGAGACGTCTTCAGTGCAGACATTACTTCATCTGGGCGACCTCTAATACGGTCACAGTCTTTCCACAACGCCCCAGGTAAATAGCCCTCTGCCCCTCCCTCTGGTCCCTACGTGAAGAGTCCCAGTATTGTTTACTGTTTCAGCACACTGAAAAATTGTTACAGTCCTCTGGCAAAGAATAAGTCAAAGCAAAGCTCAGCTACCTCATAAACCACCCCTCCCCTCCTCAGGGCCCGGTTTTGGTATTGTTCTGACATTCACATGGCGCCATCCGCCATCCTTACACCTCAAAGCCTTCGTCTGTCTCTGCCTTGCAGCGGGGCCTCTTGGGTAATTACCTCACCTGGAGGGCGCTTTCTGGCTTTTAGGGAGCTGTGAATGCTGTCGCTGTAAACTATCAGCTTTTCTCCAGAGCTGCGATAGTCTGCAACATCTGTTTGCCAGCACAAACTCCTACACAATTTCCAAGAAAACCTCCTCCCCCGTCAAAGTCTCCTTCCCCATGGGGTGGGGGGCATTTGAAGTAAATTAAAGAACACATATGCTCCATAGATCCCCTGTTTCAGCCTCAGCGACCATCTGAACATCCTCATTCCCTCTTGTCCTGTGTCCCCTCTCTGCTGGATGTCCACTGCATGGTTGCTTTCGCAATTTCTCTTGGCCACTCGCCACTCTTATAGAGTGTTGCCTAACCTATGTTTCCGTGAGCATGGAAAAAGTAGAGGCTGGTTTGCATCATCAGCAACAGGAGGTGTGGTTTATAACTGTGGAGCCATTGTTGAGGTAAATGTCAAATCAATGGATGGAGCTGGGATATTGGCATCCTAAATTATTCCCCAAGGAGTGATGTCGAAAACCCGACTACTTTAATCTCACAATCAGACCCAAGTTGTGTACACACACGTGTGTTCCATTTAAACTCCTCCAAAGCGTCATGAGTAAAAGCTTCACTTGCTCTATTGATGCCGAATCCCTCACAGCCTGGTGTGCAAGTGCCGCGGCTCATAAAGGCAATTATAGTTGGATACTGCTTTAAACAAAATGTCTTTGTTCACCATAGAAACCTATTATTTGAAAGGACGGGAAAGATGTCTTGGCAGGGGGTTGTAGGAAAGGGGAGAGAGAAGGAATGAGTGATCTAACTTGTCTCTCTGGGTCAACTCAGTCCAATATTCCACTAGTGGGAAGGGGGCTGTACAATTACACTTAGGTTCTGATTAACAAATTCAATGAATGATGTTAGGAAACTTTTTACTTTTTGTATGCATTTCTTTTTCCACAGTTTATACCCAGTTTGGCTGACCGATGTCTTTGTCTTTCAGGGTCTCCTCTTCACTATCAGCACCACCCTGCATCTCTCCCACCCCAACACCAGCAATACAACTTACCTTTCATGGGGCACACTCACTTCCCATTCCCATACCCAGGCTCTCCGGGTTCCCCCAAACCAGCAGGGATCCATCCTCCGCTCACACGTGTAGCCAGTAACCCCACCTTCCCTTCTGTTTCCTCCCCAGCCCCTGGGTCCCCCAATGCTCACAATGAGACCCCAAGCCCTGGCAGCAATGAGAGCATCACTCTATCTCCACCTGCCCCTCAGCATCACAACATGTGGCCACCCCACTCACAGCCCCTATTTTCCTTGGCTAATGTCATCTCCATGGCCATGAGCATGGCTCAGTCTTTCATCCCTCCTGCAAGCCTGCCCACCCAGGGGATGCCCTCTTTTCCAGGCTTTCACCCCCAGATACCCACTCACATGGCCCCACAGTCAGGTTACCCTTCTGTCTACCCACAGCAGTACCAAACGCCACCGGTAGAAGTCCCTTACCCCACAGTGGGCATCCCAGTGCAGAACAACATCTACCACAGCCCTGAGAATACGCCTCAAATGGATGGAAATGGTTTTCCTCAAAGTAGCCATCCAAGCTGGCCACATCCTGTCTCTCCTCCTTCCTTGCCTTCCACACCTCCACTAGCTCCTCAGGAGCCCCTGCAACAGGTTGGACTCTCCAGTCCCCCCTGCCTCAGCCAGGATGACAGTCTCCACAGTTATGTGCCCCCATACTCAGAACAGGTCCCAGCCCAGACTAAATCCAAACCACAGGTCTCCAGCTCAAACTCCTCGTCAGACCTTTCCCCATCACCCCCAGAGAGCCCTGAAAGCACTGTGAGTCCTTTACGATTATCTCAGGGATTACGTCAGCCATGTTGTATTTATGCATGTTAGTGCTACAGTGATGAGTCAATTAATCGTCAGAAAATCAGTAATTCTGACTATTTATTTATTGTTGATAACATTTATTAAGCAATAATACCAATCAATCTTCCTTGGCCCCAGCTTCACAGATGTGAAGCTCTTGTAAACTGAATATCTTTAGGTTGGCATCTAGGAATTTTTTTCACAACCTGTGTTTATAGACTGACTGGTGATTAATGAATTGATTGAAAACAATCTGGGATTCATTTCTGTTACAATACTTCAACTCTGCCTATCTGCACATACTGATCACTGGTTGAAAAAGAGCTCTGTTTTTCCCACATTTAAAATCTAGTAAAATAGAGTACTGCATTGTGTCAAGCTTAGGAATCATTTTATGTAAGATTTGGAATTTGGGCAGTAAAGTTTTATGGCCTGCCATTAATGGTAACAGCATTTAGGATATTGACGAAGAAACTGTGGATTGGTTACATCTGGTTCAACACCCAGTCTGCTATAGCGCTCATGCTGATAATATATATCTTTCCTGTCTAGTTATCATCCTTCAGCACTCAATTGCACGCTGCTGTACCTGAGATGAATGCCAGTACCCCTAAACCAAAAGCCTCATCCACTCAATCTGGTAAGAAATTCTCTGCATGTTCTCATTCATAAAAGAGTTTCTCCTCCGTCTCTGGATAGTAAACACCTGATGTGAAGTGTTTCTAGCCAGGGGCTGGGAAAGCTGGAAAATTACATACTGTATGATGTTTATGTTTGCACCCCAAACACACCCACACACATGCTTGTGTATACACTCACATGCACTCATAGCCAAAAGTTACAAGTATTTCTCCTCTGCTATGTTTTATAATATATTATCTAAATACAGCCTGATGTCCCAGTCATGGACAATTTGCCTTTTGAGTTGTTTTCAGTAGCTGCTTTTTTCTCTCCATCGTATCCTTGGTGACATTGTCATCAGTTGTTGGTGCCTCGGGAGGCGTTGCATAACCGTCTGCATGTAATGTTCCATTCAATATGAACACAAATGTAGGTGTGATTGGGGCACTACCCCTCCAACATTGACCAATCAGTGAGCAGCTACGCTCATTACAGACCTCTCCTCCCACATCCACACCTGTCAGTATTTATACTCTCCTCAGGAGCCCACATTTTAACAGAGTCCCTCTGTTTCAGTGGGAACAGACCCAGACACTGTCTGTGTTTACTGTAAGAAGGACACTCAGTGGGCAAACTGAGGCACTGCAGGATTTCAATCCCTAAAATTATCTGCAGATGTGAGTGAATGGAGACTGTTTGCACGTCTATCTCATGTGGCATGAGATAAAATCACAATTATCACATATTATCCCTGCTAGAAATTAAGGCTCTTTAGAGGATATCCACCTACACTGGGAGATTACCATTTTAGGACATAAGAAACTAAAAAAAAAAAAAACTCTCACAAGACTGTAGCCAAGAAACACATGATAAGATTTTAATCAATCCATATTAGTCTGGAATGAGTGGAGCTTTGTCCTAATGATCAATCAGCTCTCATCAGATTAGAGAACAATCACTGCTGTTTAGCCAGTGATTGGCTGTCACACATATAAATTAGCTGCCCAGATTCATGGACAGTAAGACTATGTACTACAACTGACTGTCACTGATACTGACCAATACAACCTATTTCTTAATGGAAAATTAAATAATTGTGGATTCTTAACCAATCTAATGTACATATAGTCTTATCATAAATGGATTTAATCAAGTGAAAACACCCTTTCTTTCTCTATGTTACAGAAATCCGGTCTGCACCAGTGACTGTTGGGCGTTTCCAGGTGACGCCCAGTATGGACATCCCTGCGCCTGCTGTGCCTATAGGTGCTGTACCTGCCACACTCCAGCCTGAGGACAGTGGCAGCACCCCCACAGAGAGCAGCACAGAGGAACAGGGGGAATCTGAGACCAGCCTGGGCACCTCCCTCACCATGTCCCCTCCTCACCCACATCCCCACAAAGGGTCGACAGGGCTCCTCCAGGAGGTCGATGGGCAGCCGGGGTGGGCTGGGGCTGGGAGCCATGAGCAGCAGCAGCAGCAGCAGGAGCAGGACGGTGGAGAGGAGGATGAAGAGGAAGATGATGAGGAGGATGAAGGAGATGTTGTCGGGGAACGACAGAGGACGAGGAAGAGGAGTCGGAGGAGGGCGTACAGCCTCAGCCTGATGGGAACGTCTGCAGACAGCGGACTCTCAGTGACGGCTGCTGAGATAGAGGGGAGGCTGTGGGACGGAGCGGTGGGGAGCCCGCAGTACAGCAATGCCCTTCACCATTTATGGATGATGACTTACAATCGCAATGCTCCCTACCTAAGCAGCGATGACTCAGACAGTGATGACGAAGAAATGCTGGAAGAACTTCAGGAGCTCAGAGAGAAGTAAGTGACACCAGTGAGGATGCCCAAAATAGTTATTTTCAGTTATATTCATTACGTGCCATAAAGCAGACTTCATTTTTCCATGCAACAACTTATTTATTACCTACTTACTTATTTGGTACTTTTTGTCTTTCATCAGACATTTGACAGAGGTGCAGACCCTGCAGGCTGCCCAAAAGAAGGAGATCGAGGAGCTGTATGAGAAGATGGGTAAGGTTCCTCCTCCAGGCATCGTCTCACCTGCTGCTATGCTGTCCAGTCGACAGCGCCGCCTGTCCAAGGGGAGTGGTTTCCCCTCATCTCGCAGGAACAGCCTGCAGCGCTTGGATATGCTGCCACTCCAAGGTGAAGAAGAATCCACATTTTTTTCTGATTACCAAATCATCAGTTGGTCTGAATGAATGAATATGTGACACTGTTAAATTAAAATGGGTTTTATAGATACGTCTTGTGTTTGTTCTCCTAGGTATCATTAGGAGAAACTCCCTGGGAGGCAGCAGCAGTGGCTCCCAGGATAAACCAAGCAAAGGGGTCACCTTTGCCACTGACATTAGTAGAATGGTGAGTGTTTGCCTAAACAAACTAAATATTAAATATTCCCCTTAAACCCAGCAAAAATGCTAAAAATTCTTGCTTTGTGATTTTTTTTTTTTTTCCAGTGAGAAATGCCCAGCCAAGCACGCTGTATATCTGGACTACCTCATCTGAAGTGTGACTGCAGTGGTCAAACCCGTCCTGAAGGAGGATCACTCTAACACTTTTCACTGGCACACCAATCAGCACAAACTGCTTCCCTCTGCCAGTGGTCATTTACCTCAACTGTACAGAAACTGTCATCAATGAAGCTGGATTTACACAGGAACTGTAACATCCAGTTCACAGCCCTTTGTCAGATTTGGTGAAACTGAATATCAGTCTGGTCTATGTTTAAACTCACAAGTTAATTTTTTTTTTTTTTTGCTCTCTTGTAAATGTCAGACCTAACAGTTCAGAAGAACCAGCTTCAGTTCAGCCTGCAAAATGCCAGTTTGTTTAAAAGCTTCTTTTTTTATTTGTATTAACGCAGTCAAGTGATACACAAAGTGCTGCAGAGTTGTGGCCTTTTGAGCCACAGCAGCACATTGTATGACACTGACACAGAATGACCCGAGTTGCTGTTTTCCTGCTTGTCTGAATCACTGCCGTTAATCAATCTGAGCACAGTAATGTGAACCACAGCCAAGCTCTGACTCTTACTGACAGTTGTCGTGCACAGATGACAACACTTTGGATAATCTCACATCTTATTTGCTGTAATTGGCTGATAATGTCTCAGCACCTGCTGACTGCACAGTAAATATACTCTAATTCAGTGGAGCTCTGATTTCTGCCTTCCAGAGGCTGACGAGAGCAGACAGTTTTTGTTCAATCTTTTTTGTTGTAGTACATCTCTGGTTCCTTTAGTGGTGTTGGCACCTGGTAAATTCACCTACATTCTCTAGACTTGGCCTGGAGAGGTTTGACTGCATGCCTGACATTTTCAGATGTCGTGTGATTTTTCACTTTGTAATGAGGAGGTATCATGAAGATGTTCGTGCATCAGGAAGGACAGTTGTCATAAATGTTGGCATGTAGTTTGCTTCAGCTGGAAATAATATCTGTTTTTCAAACTGTAAAAAGAAGCAGAAGCATAGAGAACATAATGTCAATGAATTTCAAATACAATAACTGGCTTAAAATGAAAAAAAAAACTATTTCTTCATATTGATTAGATGTGAAAAATCAACCTAGGTTTTAGACTACTGGCTTTCCTGTTGTACATGTGTATATAGTAGAGTGCATTTATAGATCATGTTTACAAGTTAAGAGTAAACTAAAGATTTCAGCAACCTTAATTCTTGCTCAAGCAAAAAAAAAAAAAAAAAAAAAAAAAATCATTTGTGGCTTGTTCCATAGATCAAGCACCGTGTGCACTTTAGCAAATTCTACTTTAATTCTCAGTCAATTAACACGTTTGTGGACAAAACTGTGTTCACTTGAGGAAGAGCCCATATGTTTTCCTGTTATTTTTCCATGAGAGAGGTAGAGGATATTCTCCGGTTTATGTTTGATCACAATATTTCATATTGGATCACAGTGATGATGATGATCTACCCTCCCACAGTGTTCAGTAATTGTTATATATATTGTGGGATATGGAGAAATCAGTCCAAGCTGTGAATCTGTAGCTGTTGCCTTATAAAAGAAAATATTCACAACACACACTGAATTTTCTGGCAGTTGAATTCCTGTAAGATTCGTAATATAATATATATTCAAAGAAATTTCTAAATTTTGGATGTAAATATATAATTGTATTGCTTTCTAAAGCTGCTGTCCTGCCATGCTGAATCTGTGCCTTTCCCTTACAATGTCTTATTTTATATTTTTACTCTAAAGATTTGTTGGCTAGATCAGACTCTGTATATCAAATTTTGACAAAAATAAATGACTGTAAATACCACTGCTCATGTCATCCTTAATGCATGTAGATACACATAATTGTTTAAAAAAAAAAAAAAAAATCAAATACAATAAATTTTTATTTGACAAATCATCGCTTTTTCAACATAAACAACATGTTCTAACAGCTTGATGTATGTGTCACCAGTGTCACTGGAATTACTTATTGTTAAAGGCCACTGTAGTTATTATTTTCTGACTGAAATTTAGAATATTCCCCTCATACTGTATCCGCTGGAGCCCTGTCGGACAGGGGCTGTACTTTATCTATAGCCTGGCCTTTTGGCTAGTATGTTGAGGTCAGTCCTTTGACAGGTAAGCTTAAATCAAAATCAACACACATCTAGTTTAAAGTCAGCAGCAGAACCACACAATCACCCTTCAAAATCATCATTCAAGTCCAGCGCTGTCTCAGCATGGAAAACAACAGCAGCTGGTCCATGGAATATGAATTTAGTGTCCACATAAGTCCCTTGTCAAGTGCAGGACAGACACACAAGTCCAACAACAGGCAGGCAACTCATGCGTCTCAGTTGGCTCCGGTGTTTCGTCCCTGCATTCTTGCACGTTTGGCCTCTTCATCTAATTCATCTATGATCTTTTCCTGGGAGACTGAGTAAAACGTGTACCCATCTAATGCAGGGAGCAAGTGGTCAAGGCAAGAAACACAGTATAACAGGCATTACTTGGACAGGAGTGAGGCGAGTAGCATGTCACCCCTGTTTGGAGTTACAGCACAGGCCTTAATTTAGTATTTAACATCATAAACATATAATTATCTGAATATTTGAATTTCAAACACTGATTTGTCAGTTTATGAAACTACAACATAACCTATGCAGCTGGTAAAAACTAAATGAATGTCATGGTAGAGATAGAGAAGCCAACATTTGCCAGGAAAACAAAAAAATATATATATAATAATTACAGTCAACATCACAACATAATTTGTTAAAATAATCCTCATCAGGGCCAATACTTTATCCACTTTGTAAGCGTTAAGCATACAGTATATATGGTATTTGGTTTTTTAATTTCATTACAAAAAGCCAACAATGTGGCTCTGACTTAAGAAGGTTAACCCTGTTTTGTTTTCAGGAAGCAGGTTTGTCCGAAACACCACGAAGGCATCAGGATGTTCATCTTCCCCTGGCGTTTATAAGTGTGTCGGTGTGTAAGTGTGTAGTAAACTGAGTTTAGCGCATTCACACCGTGTGAAATATTGGTTTTGACCGCGTTGACGTTCACGCTTTTAATTTGCGAAAAACAAGTCCTTTGCAGTCGGGGACTTTCCGCCATGGTTGACTGCCCTGTTCGCATTTAACAAACGGCCTGTGCACCGGTCAAAGAAAGAGTTGAAATAAAAGTTGTGCAGATAAATTGGCGTTAGGCTTCAATTATGTTGTGATGAACGCAGCTGTCTTGCTCAAACCCAAGGACTGCGAGGGTGACCGTAGCATGCTAAGCTAACGTTACGTAGTTCACCTTGTGTTAACACTAGTGCGCCGAGCAAGGATACAGATCCCCAAAACGAGGGCTCCGATGGCGAGACCCGTGACAGCGTTTCGCCCGCGGAGCATCTGTGTCTTCTTCTTCCACTGTTCACGCTCCACCTGTCGGATGAAGTGCATCTGCTCCGGGGTGAGAGGCTCTTTCGCCGGGTCTATCCTGGTGGCAATGGGATCCTGGGGCTCCTTCGGCGTCTTGTCAGCCATGTCTGCAGTCAGTGCTGGATGTGAGGCGGTTTCGCATCTGAATTTCAAATGACCTGACGAGTTAGCGGCGCTTTCCTGGGACGCGAGCAGCCCATCGGTGCGTTGTGAGATCTGCGCCGGCAGGAAGGAACCGCGAAGCCATATTGTGCAACATTCAAACGAGCCCCCGGCGGCGACTTTGGTTCCTACCTGCAGGCGTTGAAACGGCCTCGGGGAGATAGCGCCATCTTCCGGAAGATACGAGCTTTAAACCCGCTTTGTTTTCTGGTTTTCTAATTTATTTTTTTTTGACAGAAGCGAACAAATCCTTCAATATAAACGTGGACAGTTTCTAAATGTAACGTTTGCGCCTAAATAAGCCGTTAGTTAGTCAGTTACTGCAAATGGAGAAAGGATTATTTTATTCACCCAATCACAATTTCAAGTTTGGGGAAGCCTCCTTTGACCTACTCACAGATTTTCTTATTAATCTCAACAAAAGAAACAAAGAAAACCTCGATAATCTACCAAAATGCAGCGGGATCTTCAGAGATAAAAGACTCGTTGGTAAGTAATTAATTACTCGGTTAATTAGACGACCGTTGGTTAATGTTATCTTCTTACGCCTTGAAATTTGGATGTTTTTTTGTTTTTTGTTTTGTTTTTTGTTTTATTAACGACGATAACTTTGTTTGTTTGACCCAAAAACCATGTTCAAATTGGTTCACGTAACCTTTATCAGAAGAGGCAGTTGTTGTTTTTGTTTTTACCTCCTATAATTTCATACAAAGTAAATATTTTTTACATGTTGCAGCTTCCTCCATTTTGTCTGGATCAAAACATACTGGGTACCCCATTAAAAAAAAAAAAAAAAGCAGAAACTGAATTTTCGAAAACTTTGCAATTTTATTAGAAAGGAAAAAGTGAAATATTACATTGACATAAGTATTCAGACCCTCAGGCCCCCTCCATCTCTCTTGATCATTTGAGATGTTTCTGCGCCTTGACTGGAGTCCACCTGTGGTAAATTCATCTGATTGGACATGATTTGATTTGCACACGCCTGTCCATACACAATTTGATGGGACTAACAGCAGAGCAGAGGAAAAAATTCATCTTTATGCCAGGTTAATCCAAAATGAGCAAACAATAACAGGTAAAGACAGTCAGACAATTAGGACCCCAAACAAGCGAGAGCTGACAATGCATATCAGAGTAAAAACCTAACCAAGCCATGAACTGCTTATGTCAATGTGATATTATTGGTAAACTTGCCAAAAATTTTGATCTTTATTATTATGCCAAATGTAGATTCTTCTTCTACTCCTTTCGGCTTTTCCCTTCAGGGGTCACCACAGCGAATCCATTGCCTCCATCTAAGCCTGTCTCCCGAATCCTCTTCTCTCACACCAACTACCTTCATGTCCTCTTTCACTATTCATGTCCTCTTTCACTAGATTGATGAGGGAAAAATAATTTAAATGATTTCAGTATACAGCTGCAACATAAGAAAAAGTCAAGGGGTCTGAATGCTTTCTGGATGTACTGTGCACATACTAGCGCATGCTACACTCATTTCAACAATGCGATAATTTAAAAGTAATTATTTTGGCTATTTCATGCCTTCATTATTTGATAGGACAGTGTACAGAGACAAGGAACGGGGAGAGGAAATGAGAAGAGAAGAGTCTGGCTGGCCAAACATTCAGCTCTCAGGTCACCCACAATGTGATAAATTTAAAATATAAGCTGATTCTTTTGGTGCCACTAATAGATCTGCATTTACAATATATAGAGTGGGCTGTTATCAGTAGACCTATAGTACTAGTGTTTTCATACTGTAATTCTCTCAGCTACAATAGTCCTCAGCAGGAGGGATTGACTAAGATGTACAAGACTAACTCTGAGTGGCCCACTAAGTCTCACTGTACCCTGTCATCACTCTGGAGTCTTTGATACACCTGGGATTGTGAGCCCTGTCATTATGGAGGCCAAATCTCCATACAAACTCCAGGTAGCAGAGTCAGCCAGCTGCCAGCAGCTCAGCAGACAAACCCTGCCACTGCGGAGGAACAGATGAAAAGCACTTTTACTGACTGCTGATGAACATACAAATGTCTCTTAGTAACATAACAGCTAAAATACAATTTATTTAAATAGGCATACCTCTTTGATAAGTTCTGTCTGTTTAGCATGCTTCCTCCTGTGTCATTAATGGCTTACTGAATTAACCTGCCATTCTCACAGCATGGAGGGGATTTCCAAATAAATACTTTAGTTTCTTTCAAACTGACTTCTCAGTAGAAAACCCAGCCAGTAAGCCAATGTTTGGCTGGTGGGTGGTGTTGAGAACCCAGCATGGCTGTGATTCAGTGTTTGACGTACATGACTCTTAGCTGTTATTTCATGTTAAACCATTCTAAAGAAAAAAGGATCCAAATTTAATTTTAAATTGAAATTAGTATTAATTTAATGAAACCTTTTTTTGGAAATGTACTTTACTGGACCATCTGGGCCTATGTGTTTATATCATCATCACCCAGCGTTTGATTTGTACCTGATAAATGATGCAAGATATTTATAGTTTTTCATTTCCAACATGTTCAGTTAGCATGACTCATAAATGGCAGTGAATACTTGGAGAATTATGGCTCACATTTCATTTTATTGATCCCATTTCACAGAACTACAAGAGATCTCTCCCAGTGTCATTTCACATGGGATTGCCCAAACACATTTACTGCCTCCATTTTACTGCATGCATGATATTGCCTTACAAATGCCATTCTCCAAATGTATTTTGTATGCTTTGATTATGGTCTGTCGCCTCTTCCCCAACATGCTTTGCTCATGCTTCTGTATTTCTGCTTGTGTTCCTTGAACTTAGAGCACATTTTCCTGATTACCAAAGACCTGCGCCTTGATCCTCTGGTTGGATACCATGCCATTGAATTACTTCAAAGGTAATAGGGAGCAGCATATCTTCCTTTCACTGTCACGCCTTATACATTATCGGTTTAGACATGCCTTTATGTGACTAACTATTCCCCTCAGGTTCATGGTCAAACACCTCACAGATTTGCTGACCACGCCCACACCTCGAGGTGCAGCTGCTGATCAGCCAAAAAGTTATGAGGATGCTATTTTGGACAACATCAAGGAGAAATTCCCCCTCATTGTCTTCTCCTGTGTGCAACTTGCAAGCAAACTGTCTTTGCACAGTCATGTAAGTTCTGAGAGGTCTATCATTAATAGTTCCCAGTTCCCTGTGATTAAGAATAAGGTAATCTCCCTCATTTTTAGATGATCGACAACAATACTGCAGTGCACTTTCTGCATTCAGTTGGCCACAGTGTTTCCAAGCAGACTCTCTTGAAATTAGAGCTGATGATCTTGAAAGGGCTTGACTTCAGACTAAATGTTCCAAATCCTCTGACATACGTGGAAATACTTCTGGAGGTGCTAGGTAAGATCATAAACATGTGCAGAAAGTGTTAGGCTGTAAAAGAAATTGGGAAATATAAATGGAAGACAGTTTGGATTGTTATTGACAGTTATTTGGATGCTTTACTGATTTATGTGTCCTACACTGATTTTGTAGGACATAATGAGCCAACCAGCCCTGTGGAACGCCTGTATGACTTGTGCCACTATGTTCTCCAGTTTGTCAGCCTACAGAGGGCCGTTATCTACGACACCTTGTTAAAGACTACCATCTGTTGGGTCAGCCCATCCAGAGAACAGAGGTATTACACATATCTTCAAGCCCCATTTTCTGATGTTTTGGTACAGGTGTTTTCCGTCATGGTAGAGTGGATAAACTTGAGTAGACTGTGGGCAGCTGAGAACTGTCAACGTTGTTTTGGTTTCAAATTCTGTCTTATGCTATCATGTTTTTCATGGCTCACCCCACGACATTTACTCAAACGCTATTTAATTATGATTTTTTTGACCACTTGGAGGTAGCAGAAGCCATCTGTGAACACAACACTGACACATGTTAGCAGACACTTTCTTATTTAGACCATCAAGCCAATGTGGAGAAACATTAGATTTCATTTGAAAGTTATGTCTCTGGCCACTATGCACTGCAATAACCCTATTTAAAAACCAGAGAGAAGTTTGTGACAGTGACTGAAGACTGCATGCTTCTTGGTGTCGGTGTCATCGCTGTGGCTGCGTTCATCCTCCGTGTCAAAAGATGGGAACAGGTGAAACACACTAAAATAAGTCACACCTACAATAATACTCCCCTGGTACCCTGTTTTAATGTTATGAACTTGTTTTTAATTGTTAAGATGTCCCAAACATTTCATACAAACTGTTTTGTTTATGTAGACTTTGTTTTCATGAATGGCAGGTTGTGGGAGAACTGAGCCACATCACAGGAATCTCAAAGAAGAGCATCAGAGATTTCGTAAATGTGACATTGATGCATCTTGTGAGATCCAGTTTACCTGTAACATCAACTTGAGTCTTAATAACACTCACCCACCAAACACTGCTTTATACTGTCACTGTTTGTAGTGGGGTTTGTTTTGTTGTTATAGATGTTGGTGCAGAGCATATACCACGCACATGAGTCAGATGTTTGGCAAAAGAAAATGTTGGCATAAGAAAAAAAATCACAATAGCCTGGTAGTGATGGACATATGTCTGGATTGTTTTGATTGTACATGATGAAATTAATATTGACTTTGCAGTTGTGAAAATACATAAAATTGAAGGTGTTAATCTGTCAGTATAGATTATTATCTATACTATATAAATCTGTCACAGTCTAATTATTAAAACAATTAACACTTGGCTCTTGGAAAATATCTATAATATAAATATTACATTGAACATCAGTATTTCCATACATTTAGATTTGCCATGCCATGCAACTCACTTAAGTGAGTTACTTGTATTTAGTATCACCAACATAGTCGGGCTGAGGATCAAGTGTCAGATCTCCAGTGAGAGGTTCCTCCTCCCTCATTCCTCTGAGTCTCATCCTTATTAGGTAGAGAGATGGTGGCAATATGTGAATCTCAGGAAAGGATTAACAACCTCACTTGGTGAAAACTGAAGATTTACTCAAATCTCAGATCCTCAAAATATAACATCTCTAGGTTTATCATAGAATATTGAGGTTACTCTGTTTAGGAGTGATGGGTGAGACTGTATTCACCACTACCAACAGGTTCTGCACATGACAATGTTGATGTATTTACCAGTGAACTGAAAGACTGCAGGCTATTAGCACTGTGAGAGAAGCTATGCAGGCTGCGCTTAACGGGGAAACTGTCCCCAGAAAGGTGATCAAATCTCCCTCTGTGTATGAGTACTGCTAGTCAGCTAATGAGTCATCATCCTCCTTCCTGTCACTCGACAGTGTATCAAACGTGGGAAGATGTGGAACAGTGGTGGTACCTGCCAGGAAGTCATCCAGAGTCTCATCACCGGAGGGACACTCAGAGTCAAATGATCTCCTCAGTGTTTGCTTTGTTGAAAAGGTGTTTCATCTTGTTCTTACTCTTCAGGATATCTTGGCTTTGTGTTTGTTTGTCTGCTTCCCCCATGGGTGGATCAATTTAATACGCTGCCTTTTACATGCTCAGATCTGTGCTTGTTATGATACTGTGCAGGGTGTGCTTTGTTGCCTTGGAAAAGGAGAAGGAGAAAAAATAACTCAATGGGGTTGGTTTGCAATAAAAACACAGCCAATATCATATAACAGTTGATCGTAAGAAATACCATAGAAGCTAAAAAAGTAAATGGATTAAAAACCAACCACCAGGTAGTGAGAAAACTGGCCAGTTGCATCCTGCTATAACCTGCAGTGCAAAATGGATGTGAGAAAACTTACATCTGGATGCCAGGGGAGTTGTGGGGGGGTCTTTCCTCTGTGGGGAATCTTTGAAGTCACTGCCAGCGCTGCAGTCATGCTCTAGGTTCCACTAGAGATTGCTTGAAGGCAGGACATCGAGCCTTTGTTCCACAGGCTCTCCGGCTCAGATGAAGCACTTTTCCCAAAGCTGCGGGGGAAGACTGCAGGTGGGGAGGAAAGACGTTTTGGAGTCTAAGACTACCTTGGAAAGCAATTTCTTGAGAGGGTTGTTGGATGTTGCTATTATGCAACTAGGGTTAAATGCTGTGAGTACATTCCACAGCTGTCATTTAAAATTCGATATATTGGGATTTCTCATTGCTGCTATTGTTACTTTTGAGAATCTATGTGCATGACTGTGATACTGGCGAAAAACTGGAAAGGGCAGGAATCTCTTAGGAATTCTCTTCTGACAGAAGACAGACATATTTAGTGTTACTGCAGTACCCAGCACCTTGTCTCCAGGTTTTGAGCTCCTACCTTGAGACACAAAATTGCTTACAGTGTCATAATTATAACATAACAGATGGCAGCCAGCGAGAGTGGAAGAACATCTGCAGGCTCGGACATCATCAGGTGTGAAATAATCTTGGAGAAAGCAAGACTGCAAGGAGGTGTGATGTTATCCACAAGTTGTTATGAGAGGAAGCATTGTCTGTTTTTACACCCAGAAACTATTACATTTTACATTTGAAGTTGATAGGTACAAATATGCTGAAAACAAGAACAGTAAAGATTTACAATTAAATTAACCTTGAGACTTGTTCAGATAAACACAAGTTGTTGAAAAATGAAATGTAAAAATGTGTAAGACTTTTTAATTAACATTTAATGTTTAACATTAGAAATTGACAAACTAATCTTAAATGTGTTTTTTCAAAATAAACTAGTAAGATAAGATAAACTGACTTAATCATATGCATACTCTTTTTCTGTTTCTGTGAGTTTTGCAAAAATGCAAACTCTTAAAGGAGGTTACAGGTTTTTAAAGGTTTTTCTTGGCCAACATACTGTTTTAGTATTACCATCCTGGAAATAAAATTCCCGAGGGAATTTCATTTTATGGCTGACTTACCTAATGAGCAAATTAGCTCTTTTGGGATCTGACCTGTCTCTTCCTAGTAACTGTTGCTATGCCCACTGTTGCTACTATATCTTTGGTTAGAGTTAGAGTTACAGCCAGTCATTTCCTGTAAATTTCCATTATGCTATTATCATTGGGTGGGATTTCTGCAAAAGCAATCCCACAATATGTTCTTCTCAGGTTCAAAAATTCTGTGTGATATGTTCCTATTATTCCACTGTTTGATTTGTTCAGTTTTTTCATATATATTCATACTTTCTGAAATATTCAGTGTTTTTTTCCCCCATTCATTTACATTTTTCCCATTGAAATGAATGGAAGGAATGTTCAAAATCAGTTTTTCATTTTAAAATTTTCATGCATTTTTCAACATCTACTCATTGTTACTTTCAACTAGTGACTCCATTCAAAAGTCAAAATGTTTTAATCAATGACAGTCCTAATGAAACTTGAGTTACCATTTTAGAAAACAACTCAAACACACAGACCTCAATTTAGGGATAATGTATTTTTTCCTGTTCCCCATGGTTACAATGGTTACACATACATAGAAATATTTAAATATTACTTATACATTGTCATTTTGACCCTAAAGGAGCTTATAGTGACATGTAAATGCTTATTGTATTTAAGTATTGTCACTATGGAGCAGGTTGAGCCTTTGAAAACCTGTATATACAAGTATGTGAAAATGAAAACTGGATCACTGCATTTTTATTTTTACTCAAATAACTCGTACTGTTGGAAGTGGGGTCACATGACAGCTGGGCTGAAGAGCAAGAGGAGCAGGTGTGCCAGATGACACAGGTGCCTTGAGTGTTCTTTGTTCCACGTCCTGAGCTCACTCTCTATTCGCCCTTCAGCTGAGCTGGTTCCCTCTATCATTTCACCTCTGTTCCTGACTGCATTGTGTGAGTTGTTTATTTCACTATATTTCCTCAAGTTATGTTTATTTTGTTGTTAAGTAGTACATCTAATCTCCTTGGCTTGTTCTCAGATGCTTATATATCCAAAGTAAGAATGCATTGATGTACTGATTTAGAATTGTTTGCTCCTTGCTTTGATGTGATTGATTTTTGACCTGAATGTACCCTTTCCTTTATTTGTAGAGACATAAACACTCAACTGTAACCACTCATACCTGACTGACTGCATGCAAAATATTAAATACTTTCAACCTGCTTCTCTTGCTTTACTCATTCATAATGTCAAGTATAGCATGGTTCTTGAACACATAATGTTTAAAAAAAAAAAATAAAAATTGCAATGCAGTGCTGAATTACATTTACATGATAATTTTAATAAAAGAATCCTGAATATGCTTCTATAATAACCTTAATATTTAACCTTAATGTGTTGTCACCCCAGTTTTCTGAGGTAGACTCTGAAACTTTGATCATAAAATTTTTCTGTAATTTCTTACACAAAATGTGTATCTCAAATCTTGAATTCTATATCTAATTTAAAATTTCAATGATAGCTTTTATGGGGTACATGACACAGCTACCTTTTTAGATTATAGGGCTAGTGAGGTGACATTTCCTCAATGGCATAGTTCCCAGATGCAAGCCTTTAACTTTTATAGGCTATGGCATTTGCCAGCAAGTCCATACTTCAAGGGTATGAGCTATAGTATGTGTATAGTAGTTTATATGCTGCATTGGCTATTCACTTGTACTAAATAGCTCTTAATGTGGGGTGTTACATTAAAAAGAATAATGCAGTTCATCCATTCCACCATTTCATTGGTAACATTTCACACTGACACTAAAACAGTCAGTGTCCCAGTGTCGTCTATAGGCTGATTCTTCTCTAGCTTTTGGGCAGAGTGATGCATGTTTCCAAACACAGGCTTAATTGTCCTTTGGCACAACATGTGTGACATTTAGTCAGAATTGCTTTCAAATGAATGAACTGAACATTTATGAATATCATGTGCTTTAAATTTCAATCAGTAACTTGGACTCAGCTGCTGTGGGTCTTTTACCTCCACTTACTTCTGATGGATCTTTGCTGCATTTTATGATCTTCCAGCTGAAGTCAATGGATTGAGTAACGCACGCAGTTGCTGTTTGCTGATTTACTTCTGTGTCCAGAGCAGTCATGTAGTGCACATGTGTCATTTAATAAAAGACTTCTCTATTCTATCCCACATCTGAGGGGAGGACTTGGTGCCAAGTCTTTGCAAGAGTGATATAAATTAAAAACTGCATAATAACAATAAACTGCGAAAGAAACGAACACACAGGCCATTCATACCCGTTACACAATCGGAGGTCAGGTGAACAGGAAACCATGCACAGGGAAGCAGACATCAGCTACCTGTGTGTGAGGGCTGTCCACGTACGGGTATTGGGCAGAAAGCCCGCCATGTGCACCTTAAATGTGGACTACAAACATAATGGCTGCAGCATGTTCACTGACTCCATCCACGGTATAATACCCCGGTCACAACTGTGTCCAAACATACGTGGACCAAAGCAAGAAACTTCACCCAGGCTCTTATATCCTGTTTGACAATTAAATCTGAGGTAAATCCGGAGTTACAGTTATAGAGACAGAGAGATGATGCTTCATGTGAACAAAACTTCTATTGGACAGAATGTGAATGCAAGGTTTGTATATTACTGATGAAATCTATAATTTAAGCAGCGATTAAAAGGAATTGGCCTAAAAACTGTTTTCAATGCATCAAATGTATGAATGCCATTCAAGATGAGCTCAATATGTGTTAAGTCGAAAAACTGAGTTGCACTGTGGGGAAAGAAACAATGGAAAATGACTTGGGAAATTCCTAACTTGTATTTGTACACGAAAACTTCTCAAATGTGTTGGATTTAAGATGCTTTGTGTTTTTATGCTGATAAATTTTGTGTACAGCAGACAGTGTAAAAACTCTTGGACTGTTGAATGTCAACTTCAGTGGTTGTCCAAAATAAACTTAAGAAAATATATAAATGTATAAATGTTTCTCAATATTGTAAAATGTCCTTGCTGCTTAAAATGTCCTTGCCCTTCAATGGAAAGTCATTTTATTATAATTACAGTTGGGTTTTTTTTTTATTTTTATTTTTTTTTATAGGATGCCAGAATCTACCTCAGGGCAGTTTCACACCTTATGGTCCCCCACAACCAGCAGAAAATGGTAAGTCTGAATGATTTTGAGCTTCTAAAGTGCTCAGAGATAATTCCAAAGTTGGTAATTCAACACACCATTAACCTTTGTAAATCTAAAATAAATCTGCATAAGAAATTCAAGTTTGTGCATGTGTAGAAGAGATTTGCATTTGTTAAAAATGTCATTAAAATCTAAAACATCAGCGGTGAAGTTACTAGCTTGATATCACAACCTGGGAAAACATTTATTTATTGCTTGCTTATAATTAGTCAAATCCTTCTATCCTAAATTCCTTAAAATACCAAAAGTACCAGTACCTTAAAGTACCAAAAGTAAGTATGCAGAATAAACTGTGTATATATCTATCTATAAATATATTACAGAATATTGGATTACAGTTATTACCCTGTGATCTTTCAGTCTGTTATTAGCATAGCATCTGAGCGTAGTTTAAAAGAAACCCACTGGCATCACACATGATTTTGCCAGAGGAGCTAGAGCTCCAGTAGATTAGCAGAAGATCCAGAGCCAGGCCCCACTGAGTCACTCTCTTACTTCTGTGGCTCCCCCACGACTCTGCTGATCTCCCCACAATCTTGTGTGAGCATCCATTAATCTTAAGAAAGAGAAAAGCTGTGACAGGATTTGATTCAATGCCACTGGAGGCATATGTTGTTTCCAGGGGTGGGTGTTTACCACTCAGCTATCTGCAACCACCTCTTCCTCCATCATACTCACCAGCACACATGCCCACACATGTGCACATTGTGTTGAAACCCTGCACCAATGCCAGTTTCCAGGGCGTCCCTGAGGTATTTCTCATTACCATTTGCAGAGAGGGGACCTTTTAAAGTACAAATATGCCCTTTGGCAGGTTTGTTACATCTGCCAATTGAAGGATATATTTAGGTACATTGCTTACAAGCTGAGATGTGTGATCTTGGCATGTGTTTCTGGCAAGTATCAAATATTGGAGCAGAAGATTTATCTTTCTTTGGGACTGTTTAATTTGTTTTTATAATGCAGAGTGCACCATATGTTTGTTTATTTATTTTTTAAGATATAAGACTAAATCTCCCTCTATCAGTCAAATGATTATTGAAAAGATTTGTGTTTAATGGAAGATGAGAACTGGAGATAAAGATACTAGTATATTGCAATGTGCACACAAAAGTTACAAAACTAAACCACTAGAAAGCACAAAGGTCGCACAAGCTGTTGATCCCATAGGCAGTTATTCACTATGATAAAGTGCTTGAGAAGGTGTAGTCTTCAAACACAATGTGCCTCTGGGGTAAATATAGTCAGTGCTCACTGAAAAAGAAGTGATTACACTGTGCAGTGAAGGGTTCCACCTCCTGAGTTCATATCTTAATACCGGTTACAAATTAATCACACAAAAAGAGAATAAGTAGATTACAGCCAATGCCAGATAAGTAGATTATGATTCAACTAGTAATCAGTCTGAATCAGCACTTAATGTGGATGTAAATAAAGAGTATTTAAACTATGGCCACCAGTCATTACAACAACCACAATATAAATATATATATATATATATTTTTTACATTTTAGCAAACAATGTGTGTTAATTAAATTATTAACATTACAGTGGTGCCTTTCAGGTTTCGGACAGCCATCTGAAGGCTTGTATGCCACAATCAAGCACTTTGTGTAGTTGATTTTAGCCCATACGGCTTCTCTGATTGTAATTCTGGCTGATAGGCCTGTAATTTTATTGACTGATTGAGGGAGAGGTCAGGATAATGTCTGACACCGGCCAACCTCCCCTCCATCTATCATCTCAAATGGCAAACGCCATGGGTCTGCAGGGGGAGAGGAATTGAAGTTTGATTGGCATCGACCTTGTTTCTCTTGAATAATTATGACTGATTTAGGTATTAGTTCCTCCTTGCATCATAAATAATTCATTGGACCTGCCCGCCTCCCGCCCCCACTGAGTATGTGTTTGATCCCGGGCTCCGTCTGCTCGCCTGGGATTTCAGCTCTGTCCAGCCGCTTAACACCGGAAATATGGCACAAAAGCGGAATGACGCCACATGACATGACATTTATTCTCGTCGTGCTCCAGCATATTGCAGGTGTTTGAATTTTAGGTTTTCGCGCTTTGCACCAGATGTTATGAACGGTAGAGGTGGGGGATTAGGTGAGGGTTTTATTTTGAAGAAGAAGAAGAAAAAAAATCCACCGGAAGTGTTATAGTTGGTGGCTTTGACAGACTTGATCCAGTAGCAGGCAGGTCAGCGCTCCATGTTGCGGCGCTGCGTGGCACTGGGCACCGACTGGCTGCGCGCACACACGTGCCGTGATTGGCCCCGACGCTCGGCTCACTCGGCGGGGGAGAAGTCTCCGTCAGCCCGGCCACTGCTACCTGCTGCGGACCGAGCTCGCTCCGCGTACACCCATGGGTGTCGCTCCTGTGACCGCCTCCTGCTTTTGGACTGAATGTAACAGCTTTGATCGGGTGCAGTCATTTTCGGAGACGCTCGCCCAGGCTTTCTCGGACCGATTGGAAACGTGCGGGCTGGTCCGGGCGATCTGGATTGAGAAGGCGCACGGAGCGCTGCAGCAGTCACGGTACCGGAGCAGCGGCAGAGGCAGAGGCAGCGAGCAGGGGAGGCACGAATGTGATGCCAAAGCTGACCAGAAAATCAAAGGCTCAAGTCTAGGAAAGGTAATCTGTCTGCCTTTTGAACAGCAACTTCTGGCAGGTCTCAGCTGCGCCTGTTTAATTTATTTTCTCATGTTAAAGTTTATTCGATCATACCTTTAATAAGATATGTGTGTTTGAGGTGTCAGGCTCTTGCAGCAGCCAATGTATAACCTATAATGCCTATATCTTGCGCAGCTCACAGGCAAAGCCCAGCCAGCCAGCTAAGCCAATAAACACCCCCAGTAGTGTTTAATGAGATGGACTTAGCTGGTCCTTTGTACACAATAACAGGCTGTTTTGTTGTTTTTTTTCTCAGCAGACTGCAACATGTGTAATTGTATTTTCACCACTTTCATGTTAGAAGTGTGCAACACATTATGTGACAAGATTTTTTATTTTTTTTTGGTTGATAATTATTCACACACATCCTTTAAAGACCAGAGAGGCTGCCACTGAATTTGCAGACGATTTTAAAACGGAGGCCTTTCTGCATCTAAGTGGGTGAGTGGATATTTTGTAGTAATTTCTATAGCCACCCAGCATTGTGTCTATATGGTAGGTCGTACTTTTTCTCTAACCTATATTCATCTCAAGGTAGAAGGGGGTAGGGGGTTTTGCCCCCCCAGACAAACTGTCCATAAAGTGAAGAGGTTTATATGGAAGAAGCTGTTCTTACTTGTTCAGTGGCTTCAGGCCAGCACCTACCTCACTCTGCACAGCCTATTATCTGACATCTGGTCCTTCTCGACAGGGACTTATGTGGTAATAGTATGTTTCAACAAAGGCTGTTAATCTGTGTAATGCCTGTTGTTTGCAAGGGAAAACGCTTATTTCCTTATGATCACCGTTCAGCACGTTGTATGGGGGGGAAATAATGCTGCTTTGGGTGCAGAATGTCATGAGCTGTGAAAACCTTGGCAGTTGTGTTTAGATGTTTTATGTTACTCGGTTATATGGTTAGGGTTTGACATTGAAGAGATTTGTAATATACCAAAACTGTCACTGAAGAAAATGTCATTTTTGGGTATAGTTTACACATACATACACACACACACACACACTCGCACACACTTACAATCACGAGCTTTGCCTTCATGGCTTCCAGAGAACTGCTGTGATAAAGCATTTATCAGAAAAATAGGTCTGCAGACTGGTAAGATTTGAGCTCCACTACTCATGGTTTTTGTATGAGGCTGGAGATGCCTGCTGTCTCGTTTTTATTTATTTATTTATTTATTTTTTATTCAAGTTCTTGGTTGTCAGCTCGGCTCGGCATAGATAAAAGACAGTCATCCTCAAAGCTTTTTCTCATCACATCAATGACATGCGCTAGTTTTGCTTCTCTCTTGCTACCCCCAGTCCTGACACACATCTGTGAGTTCACAGTGTGGAGGTTTTCCATTATGAGATCATGATGTTTTTCTTGTTTAGTCGACCAGCCCCAAACTTTTTGTCTTTCAGTGCTTATCTATCTCTTTCTCTCTCTCTTACACTGTCTGCTCAGGGGGGGTAGTGACAAGGCCTTGTTTTCCACAGCCTGAGCCAACATAGTCCCTCCTGTCATGCTCACTGACAGGCCAAAGGTTAAAATAAAAGGTTCTGCTGCAGCAAATGGGCAAAGGATTTCTCAGGAACTTAGGTTGACAGAAAATAGCCTTCAGGCTCACATTGTACTTAAGAAATCAACAGTATCAATAAAACGTACAAACCGACTCTAAAAGTAGTCACTCTTAACTCCCTATGCTGCTACTGCACCAGATTAAATGCAATTCACTGTTGAGAGAAAAATCGTTAGTACAGTTATTGTATGATAAATTATGCAGCTCTGATTGAGCAGAATGGCCAGAAATTCAGTTTACTCAGCACATGAACTCTGTTTGCATCTCAGTGGCCAATTTTTAACAGAAATGTTCCCCTTAAACCATTAAACCTCATTAAAAACCGCTACCTGTGACATTTAGCATTTAGTCCATATTGTTGATTGGTATGTTTTTCCTATGCCAGTGGAGATCTGGAATATGGATATGGAAACATCCACTTTATTATTGCAGACTATTGTTTCTGCAGAGCAAATTACATCAATGGGTTCAAAAAGTAATTTCTACAAAGTCCCGTCGCAACCATAGGACCTACCTGACAATCGGGATAGAGCACAGAGCAGGTCAGATCCACCCCTCCAAATATAGTTTTTTCTAGTTTCAGAAAACCAACATGGTGATAGACAATTTACAAACTGAAGGCTTTAGAACAGCAGTTCACAAACAAATGGGAAATCACAGTGGTGTCTGTCCAACCAGAAAACGCTTCCTTTGTTGTTTAATATGGAGGACCTGTTGGTACAGGGGCAGCACTGTTGTACAAGACACTGAATTACTACTGATAATAGCCTAGATTGATGATAATATAAAGTAGCCCCACTCTGGTTATTTTTACAAACTATGTGAATCTCACTTTTCCTTCTTCTTTTCACCTAATGCTGCTGCTAAAATGTTCAGTACCTTCAGTGGGCCACTGAGTCATTTTTGGAAAAGTAGAAAATCACTGATTAAACCAGTGAATGAGGCAGGCTGACGCAACACATTTTAATTTCTTCAGTTTTCCTATGAAGAGTCACGAGCGGCTGTTTCTAGACAGCTCATAACAAATATACTATACCTGACACTGCACTTTGTCTTCTTTAAAGTGGTCGGAGTTAATTAAGAGACTTTTAACCACACAAGAGTGTTTGACTGCTGCTTCAGATATGAAGGTCTTTTTTTTTTTTTTTTTTTTTTTTTTAAATGAGCTAAAATGGCTCTTTTGCTGTTGCATCCACGACCAAACCCAACAGCACTGGGTGTCGCACTCTATGAATCTTATCAGCTCTGAAAATGTGAGCTTGTTTCCTGCACGGCAAATAAAGGTGTCATCCTCAGGGATGTTTTGATTCATTTCCCCTGAGCGCCAAGGCAAATGGCTCTCCTTTATGCTGTTTTAATCAGGAAAAGCAGTCAAGGAAACCGGGAAAGCCTACTGGAAAAAATGCTAGGCTATTCAGTTTTTTATGTACCTGATTGTGCGAGGTCTGTGTGTACTGTAGTATGAATAGCATGATCATCAGTTCAGAAAAAATGCTGGGTAAAGTGAATTAGAATTGATATTTTGGTTGTAATTTATTTCTTTTTTTTGCCAATAACTCAATTTAAGCCTGTAGAGTGAGCAGGGCAGTCACATTAAAAATGCAAGGCAGTGGGGACTTTGTATAGAGTTAATGAATGGCAGTATAGTAAAACACAGGTGCACTAATATAAAATGACTTCATAGAAGAAATTGGCTCATTTGGAAGAAACGGTGCAGTGAACTTCTTTAATGAGGGACGGATTCTCCCCGGGCATGTCCTTCATCTTTGGTGTGGCCCTTTGATTATGTAATAATGATGCGGAAAAGGCTTCTTCTTAGCCCTTGATTCTATCTTGTTAGTGAACGGACTCCGAAGCTAGTGGAGCCATTTTTATCCCGGCTTTTCAGCTCCTCTGTTGCTACGCCCCCCCCGCTTTTTTTTTTCTGATGGGTTCATTTTGACTTTGCTTCTCATCTACTTGCTCTGACAGACACTTTGACTGGATGAAGATCTTGGAAGTTTGTGTTAGGAATCAGGCCTCTGTTGCTGCAGTTCAGTCTCAGCCAATTGAGGTTGTTCTGGGGTATTATTTTTCACAAATACCACTTCACATTGGTTTCTGTGGCTTTGTTATTGCAGTGAAGAGTGCTTTCAACAAAAACCATGACAACAATGGTGCAGCAGTATTTTGAATATGTGCAGTTTGTATGGTCTGATTTCAAGAAAAGCCCCAAAGAGAATGGATTTGAAGAAAGGTGCTGGTGAGACTGTTGTGTATTTTTTTGTACATGTTGTTGCCTGTTTCTCTTCAAAGGAGTTGGATATACACCTTAAACAAGAATCCTGCAGCTCAACCAAAAATACAGAGCAGGATCAAAGTGCTGTAGTTGTTCCTCTGCTATGTACAAGGGAGACTATTATGATATCTAGGCCTAGTTACGGTTTCATAACTATAAATGGGAGCACTGCATCAATTTATTATAACTTGAAGTTTATGTTTTTTTAACTTCATATTTTAGTCTGTGAGCTACACAGCATTGTGTTTTGTATATCTGGCAGAAGCATGTGTTCAGTTGCCACGAGCTGTTGCTTACAGATCATTACAGTTGTGCGGTAGCTCTTTATATGTCCCAGAAGAGAAGGTGTGTAATAAGATCTGCAGTTTTCAAATCTGAATAGATGAAAGGCTGTGTATTTAATATACTGTATAAGTCACTGCTTCTCATTTTTATCAGATTAAAACATGCATTTGATTTCTAAATCGTGCAAAAATCTGATTTGCTCATAAACAAAATGCACAAATACCCTCATCCCTCTACCCGTGCAAGCCAAACATCAGAATTAAGAAAACTACCAATAATCGCACTCATCATCATATTTAGAAGTGACTTGCTGGCACACTGCTTTCTGAGCAATGAACAATAAACAAGGCTTTGAAAACAGTGGAAAGCCACTTGGTGTAAATGGAGTACAGCTGCTGGCTCAAGTGGCCTGTGAATGCCCTGCAGAGGAAATTTAAGTGGCACTCTGTTGTTTTGGCATCTCAGTGTGGATGTTGAAAATTTTCTTTTTCAAAAGCCTGAAAGATGCTGACATGCAACAGCACGTTTAAACTGATGCGTTTGTGTGGACACGGCCTGAGACCAGAGGCTTGTTCGAGCTCAGCCTGGGACGTGTGGGGAAGTCATTTCCAGCCACACACACCCCTAATAGTTTGCACAGATTTATTTCACATTGGCAGTTACTGCTGTGACTGGAGACTTGTGTTACTGCAATGCAGCTTTAATGAAATCAAACTTAATCACTTCTCTGTAGACGAACAGTAGTGCTACATGCATTATTTTCTATGTGCCACCTCTTAAATTACATGGCATTACCCGATTCTGCCAAGATGGCTAGGCGGTTAGATAAGAAAGATTGGCTATGCGGCTGTATCCAATCAGTCTGCCACTCAAACCTTTCTCCTGGGAGCCAAAGATCCCTGTTAGCCTATTAGGCCACTACTTGTGCCGGCCCCAGCTGCTGATGGCAGATGAATGGCAGAGTATTCATCAGGCTTGAAGGCTGTGTCTTAAAGCCAGAACAACAGCTCCGACACTTCATTTTGCTCTGTTTTTGGGAGCATCTGTGACCCCTGCGATGGTGAAAGTGCATATTTTACACCCACTAGATATTGTCTTATGGCTCCTGAATCATCATCATCACCCAACAGCTGTACTCATCCTCCCTGTTCCCCTCAATCACAACATCTGGTATCAAAATTAGCAGATTATCAGGGACATTTTAAGTGTGCTATAATAGGGGTTACCACCATGCCACCTACTTAATGCCTGTACATTGATGCCGCTGCTGCTAAGGCTTTGTAATGTAATCCGTGGGCTGGCGTGAAGTTGTCAATGAAACACTAGTGCTCTGTCATATCTAAATAGCTCCACTGTTCCTCCATGTGTGGTGCTCAGTTAGCAGTGGGAGATGGGCCTCAGCTCTGTGAGGTGAAGCCCCCTTAATGGGTTAACTTCATTATAATTTGCAAGGCATTTCTGTGTCTGTAGAACATAGTGAACACGTTGTTGTTAATCCAGCAGCCTCCAAAATGGCTTTGTGTGCTAAAACAGGGTGTGACGATGAGTGTAGGAGTGCAAGAGAAAAGGATTTTATGAAAAGTAGCATTGTTTTGAGTCTGGGCCCACACTGTTTTCAATGATAGCCTTTGTACTAGAATGCATAAATGGCTATAATAAGTCACGATGCCCAAAGAAAGACGCCCATCCCCACAAGTGACACTGATCTGACCAGAACCAGCTAAAATTACAAATATGTTTGATATGGCTGACAAATGTTTGATATGGCAGTAGTTTGTTTTGCCAGGTCCTACTTTAATTCTCAGAGCATATGACCTTGCTTCTTTCTAAGGAGTGAGATAATAGTCAGAGAGTGGCCAGGCAGAATAGGCTAAACTGGGCCTATTACCACCATTGTTTGAAATATTCACAGCACTGTTCGCACATTCCTGTGAGCTGATGACATTAGTTTCTTATTGGTCGTCAGTGGAGAATTCTCCACTTTTATCATTTCATCTTGTTTGTGATATTCCATCCTTATCTCATCATTTTGCTCCACCATAGACCAAGAGTCTCCAGGTTTTCATTCCAGCCACATCACAATATGATCAAGTGCAGTATCCAAATCCATTAATTTGAATTGAATCAATTGAAAGTGTCAAGCATTTCTAGAATCCAGCTTTCAGTGCTAAACTCTTCCCAGGTGAAACAAGTTTATATTTTCTACCACTGTTTGACAACTAAAGGCTTTTGAAATAACTTTTCTCTGCTTAAAATTGCATGAAAAACCTCTGTAATTCTTCTTCAGCAGCATCTTGAGGTTTCTCAGACTTTGTGAAACTGACTTTGACTCTCAGCTCTTCTGTCGAGGAGCCATGGCTCCTTATGTCATGACACTTATAAATATAAATATAAATATAATCAATCCACAAATTAATCAGTATCAGAAATTATCATTAGCTCCTTTTCATTACATACATATGTGCTCCCAGCTTTGAATGTGACACTCTCCATATGTAATAGGAACAAAATGTGTATTGTCACTGTATCTAGTGTGTGTATTTAGTGTAGCTGCTTAAAAAGCCAAATGTATGTTTGCTGTTAGCACAGCAAACACTAAAATATAATTTCAAGATTATATATATATATTCATTTTTAATCTATAGTACAATTCACTTATATTTATAATTATAGAAATTCAATATAAGTTTGCAAATAAGTAATGTTACACACTGACAGTGCTTGGGCAAATATACTGAATGCATCCCCACAAACAAAATCTGATTAAATAAATCGCAGCTAAGTGAAGTGGCTCTCTCTGCCTGCTGTCAGTCTGGAGCCCTGTAATGCTACGTGGCACAGCGTGCAAGCTATTTTTAAGACTTTTTTTAGCCACACTTTTGTGTTTTGCTCAGGCCAAGATGGTTTTACTTAGGCCACGCACACTTGCAAATTTCAAAAGGGAAAGCGCATGGAGATCAAAAAGATGCATTTGTTTTTTTTTCCCCAGTTCAACCAAATGTCAGATTATTGACCACAATGCTTGCAGCTGTATGGGTTTGTGCAGAAAAGTTTGCTTAGCTTGACTGTGGAGTCTACAGTTCTCTACTCTTTAGTCACACTGGGTTTTAAGATCAGGCAAATGTTTGTAAATGCACAATATTCTTTGTGAAATCACCAACAAAATGCATTTAAACCCTTAAGGATTAGCAAGTCTCCCATGATATGGAAAGATTAATGAACTTGATGACAGACCCCATACATAGCAGCAGGGTTTGTTTTAGTGTGTGGCCTTCTTCAACAGTGGTTTGTTTTTAAGGTAGGGGAGTGGTCTACAGCTTTGCCTCCAGTCACCAAAATATGTCCTTGTTCAGGCATGAGAGTTCATTGTGCTAGCAGTCAGGACACAGAGTCCCCTCTGAGTCTGTCTAAAAATACCCCATACCACCTCTGCCCTAAACTGCACACCGAGGGGCAAGGATAAAGAAAAGCTGCATGAGGCTGGGTGAGTAAATATGCAAACATGCAGCACACACAGAGCCAAATGCATTTCTCTGCAATACACCCTGAAAGTGTGAGAGCAAAAAAGACCAAGTAGGCTTTTAATTCATAGTG
>CM076668.1:14849387-14898063 GCA_038496675.1 Rachycentron canadum
ATATAAATAAATAACAGGGAGGAGTGCAATATTTCAGTTTCCATCTCTCCACTTCTTGCTCAGGTTCTCATCACTGCTCCCACACAGAAATTTCAATCCCCCTTTCCCCCCATTCTCAACTCGCCAACTAATGACATAATGACACATTTGGTGAGTGCTTTGGGGACTGCGTTGCTCTACATCACAGCTCTGAATGCAGCACTTAATGTCACATACACCCCCTGAAGAGAGTGACAACTGTCCACTGTCCCAGTCTGCCCTTTCACAACCAGCCCTTGTAGCCACCCCAGACGTGCTGTTTGCATCACCGACCACTGTTTGTGCTCTCTGTTTGGAAAAAGATCATCAACAGTGAACAGAGTGAACAGTGACAGCTCGGGCCATCCACTGCACAGACTTACCACGCCACTGAGCAGGATGTCAGATTGTGCCGTCTGCTGTTTCTGCTGTGTGTCAATACGGGGCTCTCTGTCTGTTGCGTCACTTGCCTTGAGTTAAAGTTTTTTTGTTTTTGTTTTTTTCACTGTGGTTGTCTTTGTAGAGAACTGTCTGTCCCCTCTGGAGAGGGATTGGGGCCGTGGTTCTGCACAGCGAAATGTAGCGCCTCACTGCCCCTCAAAGCCGGATTTGGAGACCTGCCTGCTGTCTACTCATGGTGAGTCATCTCTCAAGTTTCACGGCACTTGATCCAGTATTTATTGCCGAGACCTCTTTACACCTATTGATGCATTACACCAAGGTCATCATGTGAAGTAACATTCACAGAACAATAGACACATTGTTAACCTCGGTCAAGACAAAAGAACCTGTAGAGAATGTGTTGTGATGATTCGTCTGGATGTATAGGCAAACTTGTATCTTTTTTTTAAACCTCTGAAATTCATACAGTAGACAACCAGCCTTTAATAACTATTATTATGTGGTACTTTTACTTAAGTAAAGGATCAGGATACTTCTACCACAGCTGAAAATCGCACAACAACACAGACAAACTAACTGATCAAGGCAGCGGTAGACCAGAAACTCCCATGCCCTGCTATGCAAAATTACTGTTTTTGTCAATGGGGTCTGGTTGCTTTGAAGACAGCAATGTAAGGGCTGGTTCTGGTTAAACAAAAAGGCTGTTTCTCTTTAAGAAAAAGGTCTGCCTCTATAATGATTTCTGTCCATAATGTTGTCAGACATGATAATAACAATCTGAACCCCCCAGTGGTGTAAGTGCTTATAGTGGACATATGTTTACACTGACAAATGCATCAATTGATTATTTTTACAATTACGTTTTTGTCCTTGTTAATCATTTTAGACCAAAAGACACGAGTAAACTCATAGGACTCATCTTTGACATTCTCTCTTAATGCTTCACCACTTTTTAAAAATGGTACATGTAATCAGACAGAGGGAGATGTTAACATGATGGTAAAAATGAGCTTTTTTTATTATTTTTATTATTATTAAGGAATGTATTTGAATTTTTATTGCCAGCGCTGCAGAATTTGAAATATTTTCTCTAAACAGACTGAGTTAATGTTCTGACAGAGTAGTGATCCATCTTTTCAGTAGAGCACTGCAGAATAACTGCTGTTTATCCAGGAAAACCCCGTTGACATTTTCACAATTCGTGTGGTGGAGGTGCTGTCGCCTCTTCAAGATGCTGTCTGTCAAAAAATAGTCTTATTTTTAAGAAGTGTCCCGAGTACTGATCGATGTGTCGGCTTGGGGCCATATGTAATTACTGTGCGACCGGCCAGCCATGAAATTGTTGTTTGGCTCTGAAATGGATCCAAAGTCATTTCATAAGAAGTTCTTTAAAGCTCCGGCTTCTGGTGCTGCCACAGTCCAAATGATTGACCATGGCAGCACCAGGACTTGATTTGGCAGTAAAGGTAGAAGTTAAAAACAAGGCATCAGCCAGTGACCTCGGCAATCTCATTAAGAGGCTCTGACCTCGTCTTATCCAAACACATTATGTCTGTAATCTCTTTAGTTTTTCAAGCGTGCCTCTGAAGACGAACAACTTCTGTCAGCTGTTAAAGGCAGTGTGGCGCTCCTGGTATGCACAGTTGCTGCCTTGCATGTATGCAGCTGTGGCATGTAAGATGCGGGCCGGCAAATGGAGTGGAAGAGTAGTCCCATTAAACCCCGGCTCTCCTCTGAGAAAGAGGCTAACAGCTCTGAATGCTGGCCTCTCACTCCCTGGCAGAAAGTGCTGACACAAATTTTTTTGTCTGACTAAAATGCCTTCTGACCGCATGACACTGGCTCTTTTCTTCCCCATAGATTCCACGCTTGTAAAACCTGGGCTTCACAAAAGAGACACAGTCTGCAAGTGCTGCTGTGGAGATGGCATAAATTATAATCATACCATAAACTGGCGCAAAGGTCTGCATAACTCACATTTCAGAGAGTGAGGAGGGAATTTCTTTGAGCAGTTAATTGGGTTTATATGCGTAAAACCTTTATCTTGCATGTTACATATCCTGGGAAACAAATGGGTTTTGTTCTGCCAGCCTTTCTGTCAAACTCACTCTCGTCTGACAGCTTCGCGTATACACTGTGTTCTTCTGCATCTATTCAAAGATACAAATCCTGTAATTTGCATGTGTCTTGGACCGGGGAAAGGCTGCTTGTCCCTTTTTGACCTGCAGTGTGGATCTGTCAGGTTTGATTGACGTGGCATGGCTCCTGTTGGTCACTGGTGCAGATGCGCAGAGACAGGGCAGTGTTTCTGGGCACGTAAAGCCCCGGCTTCTAGTCCTTGAATTGTGCAAGTCATGAAATGTGATGTGCTGTTAACCTCTAGAAATTGTTGGTAGAGGTGGTTTGCAGTGGTGAAGCTGTACTCACTAATTTCTACATACCTCATGTCCCTGTTACAGTGAAGCAGCTGCATTTATTCCTCCAGTAGTACTAGTCATGCTCTGACCAATTAGTGCTTTAGGCAGTAAACCTCTGGTGAGTGCTTGGGGTGAGGGGGGGCAATGATGAGAATGATCAGTGTTGTCAAGTTGGTGGATCTGGATCTGAAGATGATGGCTGCTCTCCAGTGGGGTTTGTGGGTGTTTATACAGCCCACAGCTACTGAAGGGGAGTTGTGTCAAATCTGACATGCTGAAACCCACAAACGCCAACACTGACAGCTGGTTCTGACAAAAACCAATTTACAGGCAAAATAAATTCTGTTTGAATTGCGGGGGAGCTGTCCTCCCTGTCTTGATCTTTCTGCTTTCGTTTTCTTTTTTCTTAAGTCATCCTTGTGTGGTGGTAGGTTGGCTGGCTTCTCTTTGGGCTCTGCTGGGACGTGTCATCACAAATCCACCAAAGATTCAGAGCAGATGAGGAGCCGAAGAGTTTATTTTTCCAAGTAGGAGAAATGTTCAAGGAACGTGATGCAGGTACCATCACATTGTGGCTGTGTCCATGCTGCTAGGTTTTTGTTTTAAAATGCATCTCTTTTGTTTTTTTGAGCACTTGAAACAGAGATGGAAACGGCTTTGGCCCCATTTTGAAAACTTTTAGAGATTTTTGGCTGTCATGATGATGTAGACACCCATGGTCGCTCCTTGATTGGGTCTTATCAACCTCGACTTCCAGTAGTGAAAACAACATGGATGATGAATTAGAGCTGTTACTGACCGTGTTGTCTTTGGTAGCAGCTGTTTTGTAATTAAATTCTGCACTTTAACGCTACAGCTGCCTTTGCTGCTGCTCATATCTAATATTTTGTGCATTTAATCAACTGCAGAGTTAACAATCTGCCTCCCGTTAACACTGGGTTGTGTATGGTTGTGTACGTTTTCAGGTCTGTTACTATGGCTGGTGAGCGTTTCTAAATAGGGGGTAAAATGCTTGTTCGGACGGAAGTCGTTTTCATTTTAATCAACTTTTTAATATGAAAACATATTAGTGTGGACGTAACTAAACAGCACAACATTGATGGATAAAGACTGAGGTACACTAGAACAATTGAAGTCTGTTGTTTAAGTGAAGTCTTTTTGATCGTTACAAGGCTTGATTTTTCTGAAGTGATTGAATGAATTCAGTCATGACTAAATGACTGAATTCAATTCAAATGGCAAATATCAATTACAATTCTTATCCTTCAGTGCACTAGCATTGCAGCTTCTGTCATTTGCGCTCTGCCTGAAAAAATGCATGGCTCTCATAGGGCAAATGGCATAAAAAGCCTCTTGTAGCTCTTTCATGTTTAACTTTCCATATTTCAAACCTGAATGAGCAATTCCCTGCTCAAAGCCAGTGCAGCTAACTCCCATCTCAAGCCACCAAGTCCAGAGCAAATCAATGTTACCAGCTTCAAAGTCACTAGGCTGAAATGTTTTAATGAGCTGCACAACCATTAAGACAGGCTTATAGCTATAAGCACACAAGCCAGCAGACACTGTGGAGCATTTGTTTTTAAAGCAGCAATGTGTTTGAGATGCGACAGAGAACATAGTGAGTTGGTTGTCAAGTCAGTTCTTTTTAGGTTATCCTGGAAGTTCATGCTATTCACTTGGACCCCAGCACACACAGGGAACCCTAAGTGTGGTGAAAAGCAAACAATCCCTCACTGGATTCCCACTAAACTACCAGCAGTGTTAACAGGAATTAATGAATAAGCCAGAGATTTCCTTACCAGGAATTGAATGAACAGCATGACCAGCAAATCTGCTCTGTAGTCTAGACTGAGCTGTACCACAACCTCTTTTACAATTTTTCTTATTTGATTTCATGCATAATAATTGTGGGGGTTGAAGATACGGACCAGCAAAATTGTAATGCATTAATTTCCACGATGTCAAAATTGGGACTTATTTTCCACTGCTCCTCTCAGAAACCCCACCTCAGTATGTCCTGTGCAATTTGTTTGGCTATAATGCAACAAGACCACAACATCTTGTGGGTATTCCTTAGATTATTCAACTGAATGCGCAGCAAACCAAGACAATGTTTCATGTTGAGCCCGACTCTGCCAAGTCAATCATGTTTTCTGCATCTCTATCACAGTATTTGGCATAATTAATGTGTGCATGGGATTGCAAATATGTGGCAGATGCAGAGGTAAACAGAGACATCAAGTGATCATCTGGGCTTTTGAGGGAATTCTTTAAAGTGCTGCTCCTTTGGGACAGTGTATGCACAGGTTTGTTCAAAATCAGCTCCTCCCCTCTCATCTCTGCCAGCCCTCATTGACAGCTGGGCCCAGCTAACAGCTGCCTCCCCTTCCCCCAGAACCTAATACATTTAAAAGAAAAAAACCCAAAATGAGCTGGCAGCAAGTGTGCTTTGTAGGGGAGCAAATTATTTTGTAAAGCCATTGTGAATTTGTGGGTGGTCCCTCCTGAACATGGTCACAAGGTGTAGATTGGCCTTTCAGTTCAGTTTATTTCAGGGCAGTCCTCACAGCCCAGGGGAAGATTTGGTGGGATTTTCATATTGAGTACAGTAAGGCAGTAACAGTTTGACAAAAATGGTAAATACAGAGATAGAATAAAACAGATGAAAACACCTGCTCATGATGCAGCCATGATTTTTGTTGAGCAGGCCAAGTCTGAGACATTAGAGATGCCTGTGATATTCACTTCACCTGTGTGACACGCATGACTTCAAAAACCCACCTACACCGCAGACATACGTGTGGCGACTACTGCCAATTACTTTGTAATGATGAAATGCCTGTTGGGGTCCATTATAGAGGCGTTCGCTCTCTTGGGCAGCCTGCCTCTATAAAATTCAGTAATGAAATCAAACCCTTGTTTTGTCACATTTTAACTGGTTTAAGTCAGATTACATGGCTAACTTTTTTTTTTTTTTTTAATCTTGATCTTCTGTAGACAAGTATCAAAGACATTATTGGTCTTTTTTGTTGTGTTTTTATTGATGTTGGCGTGCATTAGTGATGTGAAATTTATTCATGATTGTGGGTTCAGGCACGTGCTGCAACCAAAACTGACAAGCATAACAAAAAGATTGTGATTTTATGTCACCCGTAACTGACCCACAGTACAAACTCCCCTGGCTATTGCTATTGCTGTTGGTGTTGCCTGCTTTCGGTTGTAATTAATGACATGCGCATGCTTGTGTACCAGTAGTTCGATCTAATGGGGCCATTGATGGACTTTTAGAAGGTTGTTTCTCCTCACTTATTCCATCAAATTCCACAATAACTCCCCATGGTCACACTGTTTTTTTTGCACTATTTACACTTATTGTAGACAATTTGTATAAAGCTGACACTTTCCATCTCAAGAGGGCAATAGAACCACATCTATTTCTTTTGCTGATGTTAGCAAGGCCTGGCTCAGCCTGCTAATGTGCACGACAGAAGGCCAGATGAAAGGCACGCTCATCTGTCGCCCAGTGACCTTCAGCAGAAGAGGGGAGGACTGGAGGTGGCCGCAATTTTTCTATCAACATAATATCTGCATGCCCTCACCTGCATTAGCTTCCTTTACAGGCAGAGTAGTGCATCTTCTATTTGCCACCTCAATCATCTTCTATCTGATTCAAAGGTTCACATGTCTTCAGCTCGTGTGTGAGGACACCTCAGGCACACATACACACAGACACGTGCCTTCGTGAAGACACATAGTGGCTGCTGCTGCTCTGTGTAACTGATGCTGTACGCTTATTAGGAATATGCTGCCTTGTATAAGTGAAATTAATAAGGACTAGACAGAATGAAGATGCCCTTTCTTGTATGTATAGATCATTAATTTTCACAACAGAGCCTCGTCAACACCCAACACTTTGGATTAGCCGTAATGACACAAGACAAATAATTACAATGTGACATGAAAGCAATCAAAGTCATTTAATGAAATGACTCATGATTAATATCTCCTCAATTAAAAGTCACTAAAATGCACTGCTGTTGAAATGAAAATGGATGATTGCCAGTATGGGACTTCATCTTAAATAGTCTGAATCTTTAGACTTAACTAATTTCTTCCAAACCCAGCTCATGGTATTATGAGTGTAGGAGTAAACAGCAGCTCCATCACTCTGTGCCTGAGCTGCTTGATTGACACAGGTTGCGAATAGTGGACAGAGTCGTAACAGACATTTATTGGTGGTCATCAAATTGCCATCAGAGGTCAGTGGCCAGCTAACACGCTAATTGGGTCTCGGATTTTCCCGTCGTCTTGGCTGCGCTTTCAATCAAATGTCAGTCCAGCCTGACATCAATCTGGTGGTGGGCTGAACTGGAAGAGCAAGTAATTTAAGATCTCTCTCTCTCTCTCTCGCGCTCTCTCTCTCTCTCTCTCTCTCTCTCTCTTTCTCGCCCACGCTCCCTTCTATCCTTTGTGCCGTCTTCTAACATCCAGATTCATAGTCACAAATAGCAACCCTGAAGGTATCATTGTCCTTGTGAGCCACACTAATGTGTCTCTTTTTTATGGCATTGTATTGCTGGCTGAGGAATGAATAGTGAGTCTGGAAGAATAAAAAAAAAAAAGTACATCTCTAAATTATGAGATACATGCAAAAGTAAAAACCAAATTTAAGACGCGCATTTATAACAAAACTGCACAGACCTAAATCCTTTTCTTTTTGCTTTCCAAAAGCAAGAGTGATTACATTAAAAAAAAAAAAAAAACACTAGTGCAGCACATCCCTGGAACCTGTCAGTGCCTCTTTTCCACTGTTATATTAAGTCATTTGCATGCTAAAGGCTTACACACTTATCTCCCGCAGAAACTGTCTGTGGATGAGATGAAAGGAGATTAGAGAGGTACTGCTAATTCGCAGTGGACAAAGAAGTTCTTCAGAGTGAGAGTGAACATGATGGTGGTGCACATGGTAACACGGGGCTGGAACAATGCATAATTCATCGAGAAACAGATTCGTCTCCTATCTCTGTTAGTGTGCCTATGCCTTAGTGCTTATATCCACGCCAGCGTAATTCACAGACTTATTTCCCCAGACGTGAACAAAACTGGGGCCGCTGTCAACAATCACTTTTGACAATTGGACCTGTTTTCTGTCTTATTCAAGTGCAGGCAGGCACAGTTGAGGGCGCAAACTCATTTGGCTGGCAGCAGATGTCATTATGGGTACCCCTTTGACATACCTAGCCTATTCTGCTTCTTTCTCTCTTTTTCTCCTCCTGTTTGGTTGGATGGCAAAACCTTATTGATCTGTTCTGTTCTTGTCTTGTGGCTTTGAAACCATACCCACCCTCTGAATATCTGAGGACTCTCTGCCCCTACCTTTGGGATGTGCTGCTTATCTGGACTCGTTGTGGGTTTTCTTGGCGTCACTCGGCAGATGTCATAAATAGAAGGTATCAACACGTAACCTCATTGTTTCTTTCACCTTCACCTAACTGTCAGTCAGAAACGATTATTGCTGCTTCTGTTGTTTCACACAGCAGTGAACTGAAACAAGATGCGTGTAATAACCAAACGAAGAGAGAGGATGCAAATACGTCATACCTCTAAGAATTTCCGTCAATTTCAGTTGATATTGCACCTCATGATTCATGCCCCGTGCTGCTGAATGAAGCGCTGTGCCCTTTACATAGCAAGGCAAAAATTGCAGAGTTGAGGGGACTGAAGCACTAATGGCTTTAATGCAGGAAACAACAGTTCACATCCTGTCACTGAACTGCAATCAAATTATCATTTTTAGTGACTGTAACCTTTCCCGAGTGTTACAGTTGCTTAACCCTCACCCTACCTCAGCTATAATTCATCTGCCATAGCCGCAGTTTTTTCCCAGTTCTTAATCATGCAGTAGTTTCTACTTGAGAATTTTAAATTTGAGGTAAATCTGTGGTCTTTCATCTGTTGTGAACATCAAGTTGGAGCATCCAGCTGTCACTGAATTTCTCCAGAGATTAAAAAACAACAACCATATGCCATTTTGTTTTTATAGTGAGCTGTAATTGGCTGGTTGCATTGCTGCAGTGCAACATAAGAAAATATATGACTGACACTTATTTTGTTGCCGTAAGCATCAATGCAAGTCGAAGCAGCTGAGCTTTGCAAGTCAAAGTGGTGTGCCGAGCATTTATGAAAAAAAAAAAAAAAAATAAAGCTTTGACTTGTGGTTTGTAATGCATTTCAGCTGCAAATGTCCGCATGAAGCTTTATTGTCTCGACTCTAGTGCACTTTGGTTTAAGTTCGCTAACTAAGTAACCCTGACAATTCACAAAGGGAGCCAACCCCGGAGTCCCCCCATGGCTTTATTTCACTTAGAAGCCATGTTAAGCCTATCAACCACCCAGCTGCACTTAATACATAATAGCCCCAGGCAAGGAAGTCCTACTCTGTATCTGGCTCTGCTGCTCAGAGATACAAAGTTACTACAAGCCCTCAATGGGCCTCTGGCTGAGGAACGTGTGGTCAAGCATTTTAAGGAAATGAATTTAACCAGGATGTGCACATAAACTTAAATAAGTTCCAGCAGCCGCTTGTGCTACTTACTTGTTTAGTTATTCCCTTGAAGTGGCCAAATCAAGCCATTTTGGGCATCATCTGAGGACTCGTTATGTCGGGCAGGGAGAACTGACAGCGCGCTGGGAAGGAGTGGCACTTACAATTCTGTGTGAAACCAGCTTCAGGCTGGCACTGGATCCATGTGATGGCTGAGCCAGAACAAGATGTGTGGGGATGTTATGAGAAGTTATCACAGCCATTTTTTTGCTTTTAATTTGAAGCCTTTAAAAGTTATTCACAGATATGATTCACAGTGGAAATGATTCGAGTCACTTGACAGCAACCGGCAATGTGTTAAGTGTCCTTACTTCTAATTTATTTGTCCCCTTTTTTTCCCCAATTTTTAGTGTGACATTTCCTTACACTGCAGTTCCTAACTGACTTATTTGATTAAACGCATAAAGAAAGAATAGGTGACATAAAAGTGCAAAAGTGAAATGATGTAGTTCTAAAAACTAGACTTTTTCAACACAGGGCTTCAAGATTAGACCATTAAGCAGGACCCACATTAATGTCAGTTGATACCATATTATTGTAATACATATTCCTCAACGTGTTTTAATTTTAATTAGCGCAAACCAGACACAGCAGGGCTGGAGCTGTAGGAGTTCGCCGTGGGGCACATACCTACTTTGCCCCTTTCATAGTCTTTGGTATCCACCTCAAGTATCTCATGTTGTCACCACCCTTGTGACGAGCTGCGTGAGGGGGCTTCATGCCGTTTTGCGTAAGTTCCACCGCCCTGTGTACAGGCATCCCGAGCACCAGAGTCGGCTCCGCAGCGACAAGGATGTGATCCCCTGCTGGCTTCCCACAGACGCACACAGAACTGTACAATTGTTTATCTTCTGACAACCACAATATAGAGTACCATGAATCAAATCCAGGATCACTGCAGTAGTGGGTATAACTTTAGTACAGATCATCCTTTTGTTTATCAGTGTCAAATTCAGCTCAAATGCATCTATGTGATTTAGAGTCATTGTATAAAATAACAAGAGGTCAGGGGTGAATCTGTCTAGATATTGCAATTTCATTTTAGATTCCCCTTTTGAATTGAATCCACCCCTTTGTTATCCTGTTGTCTATAGTGTGACTGCAGCAAGTACAATCCCATCTTACAGTACACAAGGTGAACCTAGTTTGACATAAATTGAAGTTACGATTAACAAGCGAATGAGGAGTGAATGACACCAGTAGATGCTACAGGAACCCAGGCTGTTTAATTCTAAAAATTCAATTTCAGCGCCTGCACAGACCAGGGACAGCCACTGATTTTAAATGCCTCCATCTCAATGCAAATGTGGGCTTCTGCCGTTGTTGATTACCTGCCGTTACCGGCCTTCTGCAGAATGACCTTCCCTCCTCGTGTCATGACTGTATTTGCCCCTTTAAGCTGCCTGTCAAACATTGAACCATTCTTCTTCCTGAAGCTCGGGTCTATTTGTTTGAGGAGGATCAGGATGCCATGGGCATACAAATAGGAGCCTCAGAGAGGATTTATGCAGAACAAAATTTTCTGTGTATTCGGCAGACCAGGTGATGGGCACTTCAGTGTCATATGTCAGCAGAGAAGATGAAAGCCTATGATTTTAGATTAGGTTTAGATTTATCTTTTCATTAATACAACTCCTGGCACCTCTGCTCAGCGTGTCAATGCTGATGGTGCAGCAGCACTTCCAAATGGCCAGCAGGTGTAGCAGTGAGGTCTCTGAATGGAGAGGCAGTGATGACCATAGGGAGTGGAGAGAGGATTGGAAGCAGCAGTCAGTGGGATTAATCGAACTGTCTCATCTAACCATCCTTCTCTCTTGGTGAATCCCATATTTAACACAGTGTTTGACCTTTAGTGTCGTCATTTAGCTTCATTTGTTGGTAAATGGTAAACTTTTAAGGATGTTCCATAATGTCCTCACCTTGTAAGATTTACTGAAGGTGAAGCTATATCAGTAGAATAGTGCCAGTGCTTTATATCACAGTTTGGAAGATATCGAGCAGCTCATTCATCCTCCAGTGTGTTTCTCTGTGGCAAAGCTCGGTTAGCTTTACGCCACACATTCAACTGCTGCTCATCCACACAGTCTCGTGTAATTGTGAGCGAGGGAGCAGTAAAGTAGCACATTCACAAGATATTAAAATCAGAGTTCTGCTGCTGTTGTCTTTTTGATGTCTGCAGGGACATCATTAATCACTGACAAACGCCTGCTTCTGCACTGACTGCCACTGAAGAGATTACGAAGTAGACATGCAGCTGAACTTTAAAAAAAAACAAAAAAAACCAACTGTGGTCAAGCACCTCTGTGAGAATAAATAGATTTATACATTTAAATGATTTCTTTCCTTCCTCTGTCTGGCTAGGGGAATTTTCTACACCTGCCCACATGTGGCTCACAGTATTTCATCCCATTATTTGGTCTTGCCGAGACATCCTCCAAAACAAACGGGGGAAATAAAGACAATGAATTATGTCCTCTTTCATTTCGCTGTCTTTGACTCTGATAAAGGTTGACATGCTATTTCAGTCGCTTCCTTTGAATAGATGTGAACGAGAGGGTGAGAGAGGTCTAAGCTGGTTTAAACTGGGCATAGATTTGGTAATGAAACTGCGTGCCAGTTGGCCTGTGTAGGAGGACTTCTGTTTCCCCACAGGGAGATGACACAACCAAAGCACATAATAATTCACTTGGCTAAATGTGGGCCGTGTCAGTGTGTTGGAGAAGAAATGCATTAAGCCCGACTTTGCCTGATCGGCGTGGACCTTGCTAGAAAGCCGACAAGGAGAAGATACCTGCTCAGACCCACAGCTTTTTGCCTGGAGCTCTGAAAGATCAGATCATGAAAGGAAAAGACTTGGGAACCTACATATCTGAACATGTCACTTTCAGGCATTCAGGCAGGAACTGGAAACTCATGTTAAATATTGACTTTGCTCTCTAAGTAAGATGTAAATAATGTGTCAGTGGAGGGCAGAGTGGTAATATTTTCTAGTATGTGGCAGCACACATAATCTGGAGTGCAGAGACAATATCAGGATATCAGATGACATGAGGAGACTACAACTACTCCCAAGGTGCATTTTGGTCAAAATTATCCAAGACTGTAACACTCAGCACTTAAAATTAGTTTACTTTTGAATTATGTTATTGTTATGAGTCTGTAGTGTGATTCTTGGTTCCCAATTGTTAAATAGATCTCTAGTTCACATCTCTTACTGACTTTTTATCCATGACAACTGTAGCTGCGGTTCATTGGTATCGTAGTATTTAGAAACAATTTCTCAGAAACAATGATAATGTTGGTTTATGTCAGTAATTTTAATTAAGTGATGTCTTTGAACTGGAGGTGCACAGGCACATCCGAGCCAAAACGAAAAACAACACATGACTCACACACTGCAAGGCTTCAACTTTCATTTGCTGCACTAATAAAAAAGGTGACATTTTGAGCTCTTCATCAGACCAGTGGAGCCCTGCAGTGTGTGTGGATAATTTTAAAACAGTATATTGAAATTGGGAATTTACTGTCAGGAAAAAATAAACCCCCAGAGCCAGCAGATCTATCAACTTTGCAACTTTATTACTATTAGAAATTCAATATTTTACAACAGGTGTTTTTCTTCATAGCAAAAGCTGAAGTGCATTCCCACTCTAACTCAAGTATAAATTAAACTTTATACTTGAGTTGTTTTGGTTTTTTTTTAATTGCCACAAGTCTGTTGAAGAACCTGAAATAAAGAGCTGAGGACAGTAATCCTGACCACACAGGGACCAGCTGTCTCCTGTGTGACTGACCATACCCCCTGCATGGTGCATTGTGATACTGATATCACCACCTTACCCTGCAAGGCAACGAGGGCGGGGGCATGATCTAGATTAATAAATAATCTACCGTGGGGAAGGAGTAAAACTTTGTTACCAGCAACCTTAAGTGGTTTCTGCATCACCCTGCACAACTCTCACCTTGTGAGCTGGGCCCTGACACTTCCCCTTATTGATATCAGTGTGATTTATGAAACTCTGCTCCCCTGGCCATCCTCAAACTGGAGATGGGAGTGTGATTTATCCCTGTCTGATGCTGCGGGGTGTCTACTGCTGGCGAGATGAGGGAGGAGGCCCCGACTGAATTAGCCTCCAGCTTGACTGTGAATATTCTCTCTGCTGTGTTCAGAGATGCATTTCTGCAGCTGGATCTTGTTTCAGTGAACAGGTTTATCTACCAGCCACCTCACCCCACCCCCAGCAACTCAGTCTTTCTTCCTAAACCCTAACAACATGAATGTGTATAAAAGCAAATGAAGGAAATTAAAGTATGCAGTTCTTTATTATTCAATATCTTTATCTGTTTTTTTTTTTTTTTTTTTTTAAACTTGCTCCATATTAGTAGTAAACCCTCCTCCTGCTTTGCGACTGCTGTAACTTCTGTGTTATAGGTAATCACAGGAACAGCACTCCCATGGGAAACGTGGCCTCTCTAATTCGCTGATTGTGTCTGTGTGGTTTCCTCTCAGATGAGTTTTAATTTGGAGCTCAGGGGTAATATGAGATAAATCCCATTGCCTGCCCTGCAACATTGGCCTTTGCCATGGCTGGCCCCAGTAAAGGATATGTTATTGATTGTAAATAAGCTTTGTAATTAATGAAGTATTATGGCTGTTTTCATGTGGTTCTAGATGGGAAGGGGGGTGGGGTGCTGCACCTGTTACCAGTTGGATTTGTTTTTTATATATTTAAAATTTTGATGCTTTTAAAAATTCAATTCTATGGGAGGGTTGCAGTATGAAGAGGACTAAGCTCTAATCCTCTAATAATCATAACCCTGGTTTCTCAACATTATGCCATGACGAAGCAATTCTTCCAGCAAAGCTTATAGCTAAAGCCACATATTTAAAGGCTAAAGCTGGTAAATCAGCACCAAGTTTAAAGCCTTTCACACAGGTGTCTGTCAAGCTCAAAAATGAGTGAACAAAGTTTGATTTTTTTTCATATGAACTAAGTGTACAGCAGGGTGACCAGGGCAGATGAAAGTGGCTCGTCACGCAGGGTCGGTGAATGTGCCTTTAAGTGGTTTTTAACACACTGGAGGAGCATTATGAGCCGAGTCGTGGAGGAGCTCGAGATGGGCTGCATCCGCTTACGCACATTATCTGTGAGAGCATGCTGCTTCTTGGCTTTCCTTCACAAAGGCCGGTACACAGGGTCAGAGAGAGTGGGAATGAGCGATGTGTATGCTTACACCCTCAGATGAGACATTGCCTCAGCTGTGTATACAGCTACATTTTTGTGTGTGTGCCTGTCTCCCTCTGTGGCGACCTGCAAGTCCATATACGTGTATGTTAACTTAACTTGCCTACTCAGTATCCCATCCTCTAAGATTTCAAACATTGATTGCCTCCTCTAGAAACAGACAGCAGTATCTCTCCCTATTTTCTGCTCTGGCAGTGAGTAAACTGCAATAGCCTTGCCTGGTTAGCTCACTGCTCTACATATGGACACAGATTTACTGGGCGAGACTGTGAAGTGTGTATTTCATCCATAGTCCTTTCAGCTGCACTGATGTGGATCTACAATGTATACTTACTGAGTCATGGCATTTTAGGATTTTGATTTAGTATGATAATCACAGAATACCTTCTGGCCTGCAAGCTAACCAGACCAGACATAATAAGCTGCTCCCTGCTCATATTTCATGCTGAGGTGACGTTACGGTGAGATGCACGGATACTTGCGTAGATGCCCCTGCACAGCCTCGGCTTGTATCTCTGGAGACGAGCGCGCATGCCAATAGGTCTGACCCGCTGCCACCTTACACTCTCTTACCACTGTCTACATCTTGTCATGGGAAAGCACATGATTCATACCAATGAATGGATTTCAGACAGAGGGAAGAGCTTAAGTGGTTCTTCATGATAAAACCACCCCTCATCACTGGAGTGTGGAACATAATCATCTCAATTAGACTTGTTAGGAAATGTTGTCAGGTTGAAAAGTGTTATTCTAAGGGAAACATGCTTAATTCTATCTTGATAGTAATTAACTGTAAATATCAGCTTTTAATAAGTAAGATTGGATTGTGATAAACATCAGGATTGTTCCCATCAGCCCACACCACGGTGTCGCCATTCATGCCATGTGTCACTGTTCAGCCTCCTTGAACTAGAAACTAGAGCTGCTGCTTTTGATGTGACTAATGCTTTTCATCTAGCCCACTGATGGGTGTAAGGAGTGCTTTTTAAAGAGCAGGGGACCCGATTAATGAAACTGACATTGACTGTAAAACTAAAACCTTTATTACACATGATACAGTTGTGGAAATAGGTGGCACAAAAAAGAGAAAAGAATAAAGGACTCTGAGGATTCTTAGAAAAAGGGACGTGTAGCAGCGGTGCTACTAATTCCATTAATTCCATCCTTTAAGCATGTGGTCAAACATGACCAAATAATTTCTAAATGTCATTTATTCCAGTATTATACAATTGCCATCACACTTAACACTAGTGGGAATACAGTGGCCAATTAACCTTTGACATTTGCAGGATGATATTTCATCAGTAAACCTTTGTTAAAAAGACACAGGCCATGTTGCTGCCTTGTTATATGATTATAAAATTATTCCATTTTCTACCCTTTGTGTCACATGTAATTTAGTGCACATAATTATAGCAAAAAAAAAGAAATTTCATATCTTTTGAGGGTCTATGTGCCTGTAGCATTAGTTAACTCACCGCCTCAAGTTCCCAAGACAATCATATCAGGTGCTGATAACACATTTATAACACACAGCCCTGTAGGAGGCTCTTAATGCAATCTCACACACTCTTCACTTCACCAGGGAGTAGTTGCATCGGGGTCCAGGCCAAGCAGTGCAGAGAAAAATGTCAGCCTGTCCTTGAAGATCTATACTCATTCACGTCAGGGCTCTTTTATTTAGAGGAACCATTCAGAGTGTCTGGGAGACAGCTTGGCAGATGAGGTCAAGAATATTCATATTTTTTGTCAATGATCCTTCTAAATCAGAGTGTTTTTTTTGTATGAGCAGTGGGGTTATTAGCCTGTGATACAGACTCAATGTGTAAGTATGAACCAACATCAGAAAACCGAAGACTAAAAATGCCATAAGATGCCTTTGATTTAACCTATGCATGTGTTGGGGACATTTACTGACACTGTTAATGACTAGGAATAGTAACTATTGTTTAATGTGTTACTAGATGCACAATCGTATCAGACATTAGGATCCTCTCACACTGCCACTGATACCCAGCTATTACTGACCTAGTTAGCCAGTCAATAGCTAGAAAGGTATTTCTTCATTGTGAAAAGGTGGTTAAAATAACTTAGGTTACCATATTAACAGTAGTGTTATCTTTGCACGTGTTCTCTTCATGAAATTGGATTAGAGTTAACATTTTTTGTCATTTATATATAGTAAGTACACAATGAATACATATATAAACAATACTAAATAAACAAAATTATATACAAAATGTAAAGCAGCTATGAAAAGTCATGATGTGTACACAATGGATAGTGAAATGTTACGCACACACTATGAACAGTAAGCAGTTATGTCATCTGACTGTAAGATACCCACATCCAGATAAATATAGTTATATGAATATAATACTATAAGGAGTTGAATATTGTACAGAATAATCAATTAATTTGGATTTTAGGTGATGCTGAGGCTAGACTTGATCATATGGCCCTGATAGTAGCCAACTTCACCATGTTTTATTTGATTTCTCTCTCTTGGGTGTGTGTGTCTGTGTGTGAACTCTTTTACATAATTTAACATAATCTAATCTAATACAATGACTGGTGGGTAAATATGACATAGCCCAATTCTTTGTGCCAAAAAAAAAAAAAAAAACCTCAATGCATTCAGAAAAAATGTGAATGGTCATTGATGGAGAAAAGGTTAGAGTATCACCGCATGCATCCTTTCAAAACAAACAACAAACACACAGTCATTTCCAGAAAGCATCTCAAGAGATATGAGCCTGTATCTGGTCTCATTCTGGCAGCTGGAGTCATGTCTCTCAATTTTCTTTTTTTAGTTGGTGGTGGTGGTGTTCTTGTTGTTGTTCAAATTGACTTTCTCTTTCACTTCTTTTTCAGTTCTTTTTCTTCCGTTTGCACTTGAGCTAAACTCAATATGCAGCTACCTGGACTGCACCCAGTTTTCAGTCTTTGTAGAGATTTCGTTGTCGACAACTTCATTTTACAAAAAAGTCAGCCGGACGCAGCCAGAGGAGATCAAACATTTGGTTCTGGGCCGGAGTCGTTGGATGTGTCACCAGAACTCAAGAGATTCTGCTCCTATAGTCTTAGACCTGCTCTAACTTGTCTACACCATTGGTCTCTTTGGGTTTAAATCAGGGTGACTTCTTCCTAGGTGGCTCCCAAAAATAAAAACAAAGAAGAAAATCCTAAATTAATTGCTTTGCTTGGTTTCATCCCACCTGACCATAATATCATCCATTGTCTCATTGTCATTGCTATTTCCCCAGTGTTATGATCCTGGAAGCCTTTTAGACCCCTCTCTCAAGGTCAGGGAGTTGGTTGTGAAAAACATTGGTTAAGTAGAGTTGGGGGAGGGGAGAAGGGCTTTTTTGAGAGCTTTTCCATGTTATCCTCATTGTGAGTGTGTGTGCGTTGTTTTTTTTTTTCTATCATATTATTATTATTATTATTATTGTTTGGGTCCAAAGCCGACTCCTCAGCTGGAGCTTTTCTGTGGGGCTTTGCAGAGTCACTCCCACCTAATGGAGAACATCTGCTGCCATGCTTTTTACTACCAGCACTCACAGCAGAGTGGTGGGTGCCTGGGGTGGGGGGAGCGTGGGGGCAGGAATTAGCTGTGCAACTCCTGTTTTGTACTGAAACACCCATCCCCCATCATCTATAGTCTTACGATACTCTTACCATATCTGCTTTGTATTATCTGCCTCTTTTATTTACATTGACAACAAACAACTAATGTGATGTGAGCAACTGTAAATATATGACAATACCTATAGCTGTTTTTTTTTTGTTTTTTTTTCCCCCTCTCATCTCAGTGCTTTCAAGGAAGGTAATCCTCCAGTTATGGAATAAGCATAAAGCTTTCTTTCACTATCCATATAGATGGCAAGAACTGACTGCTTTATGAATTTGGTTTACCATCTTCTGTCTTTTCCATTATCCAGAGTACATTTTGATGGAAGCTTCTTGGTATAGATGACATAAATAATTGATAGGCATCCCTGTTTTTGATCTTTCACCTCCTCTGCCCACATTGCCATTGTCCTTGAGCGATATACTGAACCCCACTTGATCCCAGAAGTCCTGCATGCACTTTGCATTGACTTCTCTGCTGTAGGTACAAGAACCTTTGATCTTGATGCACTTTGATGACCCACATGAGATTATGTGAGTAGGATTTCCCCCATTTCGGTGTTTTCTGACACATGGCTTCACTTCTCTTGAAGTGTCTTTATTCTCTCCTGTCTTGACAGTCTATTTTTGTTGTATTGCTCTGATATCCCTCATAATGATTTTTATCCAAAGAACTCAGCTGTTAATAATGTAAGATCTCACAGCAGACAGTTGGTCATTCCGCTTGTGCTCTCTCAGAAATATTAATATGTATTGTCTTTTCTTTCCCTGACAGATTTTTCTGTAGTCTGGTCCAGGGCATCTGCTACAGTCATGTTCAGGAACAGCTTGAAGATGCTGCTGACGGGGGGGAAGGCCAACCGCAAGAGTCGCAGCAGTGGTGAGTCTGTCTTCTCATGCCAGCCACAAACAATGACGCATCTGCCTGTCAGCGCACAGAAGGTGTTCACTAGTCCCCATGGGTGTATTTTAGGAAGCAGAGGATGAAATGTCTTTTGGTTCTTAAAGACTAATCTGTGACTCTTGAAGACCCCCTCAGACCTGTTTGTTGCTTAAAATAGGTCCGAACTTGCTCATCAGTTCTGCTGCTTGAATAGCTGTGCCTCCTGTTGTGAGAACTTAAAGGCACAGTGTGAACATTTCTGCTGCTTGGAGTCTTTGTATCTGATCAATAACAAAACAGACGTTTGGTGACGCCATGAAGTAGCGTGGCGTCAGGGGTGTCGTCCTCTTCACCATGGCGGTCAGTCCAGTGTCAATCTTTCAGGTGCCGAAACATCTGCAGAGTTAACAGGTAATTAAAAACTAACCAAGATCTATAAAGGTTGCTTTAAAAAATTGGCTTATGACTGGATGCAAATTCAATTTTGATTTGTTCTGGCAGACAACCACAATGCTGACGCTTGCACAAAGGGGATATGACGCCATTGACAATCGACTGAATGAAACGAGCCATTAGCTTGATGAAAATAACATTTCTCTAGGTTTGATAATGTAATTTCACACCTCATCAAAATACAAAACACGAGTTGCATTAGTGGTTTGTAGACATTTTAAATTGCCAAAGTTGTGTACTACAGCTTTAACACCAGCTTTCCCCTTAGACTTGAAGGATGCTTTGGCCATGAACATCATGCTGAACTAGAAAAATTTTCCATCATACATTTACAACCTTAGATTACAATTGTTTACCCTTGAACAGCCACAACGTGATGATTCCTCACTCATCCAAGTAGTCGGCTCACTGGGGGTTTGTTTCCCTCCACTCCTGTTCCTTCCTTCATCCAGCAGATAAGAATCACACTGTTTAATGAGCGCTTTCCTGTGCTTTGCCATCAGAGCTCTAATAAAGGCATGTTGATACGCTACTTGCAAAGCAAACTTAATGCTTCCTGCAGCTGTTTTACAGTAAAAACTTCCCTCCAGTGAGACACCTTCTGCAGTTTGGGTGAACCTTAGATCGCTCAACAGATCAAGCTTTCAAAGTCTTGCCCCACATTTTTGTTCTTGTTCGAAATGAATAAAAAGTCAAAGATTTAAATTGTAAAGTTTTTTTTTTTTTTTTTTTTTAACTGATGTAGATGGATACAAAAAAAAATCATAACAAAAGTGTCGAATCGCGGACTTTCGGAAGACACTACTGTCAGTGGGTTGTGTACGGGGGAGGCTGTTCGATCCTTTTTTAGAGTTTCAGTCACCACCTGCTCTTGAGTTGGTTCTTGCGTGGGCCTTGGCTGCTGCACTGAATGCAGCGCGTGATGCACAGGACCTACTAGACTATTCTAGACCTACACACGTGTAGGTCTAGAATAGACCTACACACGTGTAGGTCTAGAATAGTACAACAACTACTGTGTGATAAGCCTCTTTTGGAAATACTCTGGATTTTGGTCAGTAGACGACAAAATTGTGGAGCCTCGAGATAAAGCTATGTGCTGTGGTAGCATTCCAGCTGTAGCAACCTGAGGGCACATCTCGAAGATATGCACCCAAATGAGCACCTATACAAGTAGTTGTGTCTCATTAAATTGGTTTGCCCCTTTTTATTAAGACAATACACAACAGTAGATCCTAACGTCATCTGTGACAGCATTACTGTGTGGCACACGGACCAAACTGTGTATCCCCTTTTCTCACACTTTGGTGAAATAACTATTAAAAAGTAGAAGCCACATTAGTTTGAGGTGCTTGGGGAAAAAAGGCTGTATGAAACCTTTTGTTCCTCCACATGCATTACTGTCACTCAAGTCTTTTAAAGCTCTCCCTTACAGGAACAGGGCCTTTGATGTGGTATAATCCCGGCCAAAAGCAACACTTGGGAGAGCTTTGACCGCTCATTTTAGAACGGTACGGTCATTCTTATTCGAATCTAATAAGTTTTGTATTATTGCCTGGTCAGTATAACAGCCTCCACTCTAGTAACAGTCTCCCCAGGATAGGGTCTTTTATTACGGTGTGAAAATGTGCCTTCTAAGGGCTTTCGTCCAGCCGCCCACTCGATTTGCACAGATGAATTAATTTTTTAAAGCCTGAAATATCCCACTGTATATTATGTCACTACCTTTTTCCCTCAACTTAACCACTCAGTGGATGTGCTTATGAAAAATCAGTGTTTGAAAGTCTTTGGTTTGGGAGGGTTTTTCTGTGTTACATTGATAGATTGAATTTCACCAAGTAGCTCAACTGAATCATTTACTCTCTTTACCACATGTTTTGCAGAAAATGCAGATAAATTCATGTGTAACTTTGTAACTTACATCACGTTTAAAAAAAAAAAAAAAAAAAAAATCGTTAAATATGTTAAAAATGTTCACTTCCTAGCTCATTATCTATCTCGCTTAACTGAATTCTTTTCTCCATATGGAGCACAGGTCATCAAAAAATTATCATTTTAATTGTTCTACACATGTAGTTCTCAGTGAAATTACAAATTTCTCTCACATCTATCTTGCATTTTTATAAACATTACCAAATTTAATTGGCGAAATGTGATTACAGATTTCAAAGATCCTTTATTTTGGGTAGCCATAATCAACACTAAACTGGGTGGACTGCTTTTTAAGAAAATCACACTGTGTATATATTCAGTGAATGTGCAAATGTCTACTGATTCATTAAAGCACATTGCAGTGACCTTCACTGCAAGGCCTCAAGGCTGAAGTGAACTCGCTGCGAATGAAACCTACTTCCTCTCCCCTCAGTGTGTTTGTGTATTTATGTGTGAAGTGGCGAATAGACCGAGCAGTAGCGCATGACTGGAGTACCCTCCAGTGTTGTGATATCTGTTGCTGTCACTTTGCGGGGAATCCGCTCCTCCCAGCAGACGAGTGCTGCTCTTACAATCTGGCTCCTCCACTGAAACATCTGTATCCCGCAGTTTCCTGCATCTGTACGCGCTCCAACAGACACCACCACCACATTTAACCTTTATTTAAACAAATAACTTACACTTTTGTCAAGAGGGTGAGACCCGCCCAGAAATAAATACACAGACATGTATTTGTTGCTATATTCCATCCAAGGACATCCGAAGGACTGGTTCTAGCAACCCTGACTTATCAGCTTATGACAGACAAGCAGTACTCGAAATTCACATCCGTCTGCTGCTTCTATGGGAGGAGCACTTGGCTCAGAGGGAGGACTTGTCGCCCCATGTATATGGACGCACTGGCTACTGAAATTGGTCTTTGGTTCAGATTGGAGATAAGATGATCATCCTTTGTGTTTGATGCAGTTACAAGCAAGCTGCTGGCTTCAGGAATGGCAGAGCTCCAAAGAGGGAATAGGCACGCTAATCTGAAGACAACAGATGAGCCAGCTGTCCCTTGATCTGCACTGGAGAAATTGTTTGAGCCCCAAGTTACTAAGCTGGTGAATGGCATTTTTTAAATTGAATAACACAGATAAGAGGCTCTGATTTGGAGGATGCAGACATGTACAAATCTCTGTCACAGCAATAGGCTGTTATCTTGTAGGAAACTACATTGTGTTGCCTGTTTTGTCCTCAGACACTGTCATTAATAGTAGAGTCAGTCTGTAAGTTGCTACCATTCTTCTCAGTCCAGTTACTCAGCGATTAATCAGCCGCCATTCAAGCTCTGAAGTGAATGCTCACTTGAGAGAACGTGTAATCTCACACCCTGAGATTCAGGCTGTTTAAACAAAAAGGACAAATGTCTTGGAGTTACTGCAGCAGCAGTGTTTAGATATCAGATACACTCTCCATCTTTTCGTTAAGACACAGATCAGACTTCAGTGTGTCATATGTAAGGCTTTCTTTCTGACAAAGTGGCCCATTGTTACTGTTGCCTGTGGCGGTTTCATGTACAAGTACACTCGCCTGGAAAGCCCAAATGTGAACTTGAAGGAAAATGTCCCCTCACGGTCTCGGATATTACATCGTGCCTTCGACTCTGTAGCTCGAAAATGGTGGAGACATTTGTTTCATTTTTGTGGTGTTATGGGTAAAAGTTGACTGTCTCCTCCCTGTTCCTGTCAGGAGAAGGGTGGAGAAATGGGTCCAGACTTAAAACAAAGTCAACAGCCTGACACTGTAATTACAGTTTATGGCGCTGGCTGATGGGAAAATGAGAAATGGGGTTTAAAGGTTGGGGTGTCTGGACGCATGACTAATACACACTGAGAAGGGCTTGAGTGTGGCAGTTGATCTTGCAGGATGTAGTTTAAATACATGTGCACATGCTCAACAGGAGTTGAAATGAATGTGGATTAAAACATCTACTGGTATAGAAGTATTTAGAGTCATGATTAAAGATATGATGGGTAATACAATAGGCTTCTAACATACGGCTTCATTCTGCATCATCAGTGCTACATGGACTCACGTGGGGAAATCAAATAGAAATGCAAGTCATGCTCCACTTCACTGCACCTTATGTTTAATTTATCTCAGCTGCTGTTCGGAAAAAGGACCTGAGAAAATGAACTGATCTCGAGCATTAATAGTCCAGACTGTACCTGGACCTCGTTATGTCATAAACGGCGATGAACAGACAGAAACAGGACAAAAAGAGACATCTTGTTCCACAATAATGCAGGACTGTGTGGTTGCTGCTTTCCCAACCCCCCTTTTTTTTTTTTTAAATTGGGGAACTGTTAAACTGCTCACTGCACCTCTGCTTTAAATCTCGCTCTTTAAATCCCTAAACTCAAACCTGTTACCAAAGCTACAAGTTTATATTCCTGGTCACAGTTTGTGATCAGCCAATGCATTTAACTGCGGGTTCATCTTATAAATTCATGTTAAAATCTATACTCACACAGCCCTGTGATTGGTCTGCTTTGCTTTCATGCCCCAAATGCATAGTTACAGCTATCTCATAGCTGTTTGTATGCATCGTTAATGCACTGACATGCTTGCAAGATCAATGGTTCTACACTTGACTAATCTAAATTGGCCTCTGTAGATTGGAGAAGACACTCTTCCCAACCCATACTGCCTGTTAGTCAAGCTATACAGATATACTAACTTAATCCCTATTTTTTTTAAAAAATATTTTAAACAAAAGCTAATTAAAAGCTATCATTAATCGAGTGAACACAGCCCCTGAATTTTAGCCCTCACAGCAAGGATTCATCCATGTTCCTCTCGTCAGTCGGACGTGGAGCGTTCCAGTAACTCGACAAGTCTGAAGGCAGCAGGTGCTTGACAGGAATCAAATCGCTCCCCCCTAATCACAGCACTCTAATTGATGGCTCATTTTCCACAGTGGTGGGGAAATCTAATTAGAGATCATCAGATCAGCAAACATGCTTTGAGCTCCAAGGCTCAAGGAGTGACACGACAGCCAGGCCTAATGCAGTGTAAACGCAATTATTGTCAATCTTAAACTGCAGATAAGCCCACTTGCGCTGGGCAATTCTAGTTAAGTCAAATAATCAAAATAGTCAAAATAAAGTTTTGCCTTTTGGATACCTCATGCAGCTGGAGTTCAAGTATCTTTCCCTGTTTCACACGTGTATATATTATTCAAAGAAATGAATTTTACAAGCATTCGCATTGGATCAATGTGCTTAATTCATCTCTTATTCTTTTCATGATTAGAGTTGAATTCTGTCATTTTTTTTTTTAAAATTGCACCAAATGTGAGGGTGACATGTTTTATTACTTAGATTTGAATAATTCTACAGTTTGGCTTTTTTGTGCTTAGAATATGAAACAGGAGCCTAAAGTGGCCCACTTTACCTGCCATTACGTTGTGAAGTGTTCCTCTGTGGGCTCATTATAAACCTGTAATTACTGTATTCCAAAGATCTTTAGTGGCTCAGAAGATAAACAACCTTGTAACCTGTCGATCTCCTTGTATACTCAACACTATGGATTGATGGATGACATGGAGTAGAACTAGATACACTCTGTTTCAGTTAATTTAAAGTCAATTAAACAGTTGCCATGTTTTGTAAGATATGTGAAAAGTCCCAGCCGACACAAAGTAACACTTACGTTGCCGATGTCTGACAAAAACAAACTGTAAGGACATGTGGGCTTAATGCATGAGCAATCCCTCTCTTGACTCTGATGTAAATCAACAGTTAAATCCAGATCTAGTGAGTGAATTATTTGCGTCCCATTTTTGCCCCCATTATTTAGTTGATTTTTGTGTTATGCTTATGTACGTCTGATTGCCTTTTATCTGTCGAGTACTCTGTGCACTTTAAAATCCAATAAATGCAATGGGGAAAAATGTATATGCAGATGTTGCAAATTTACATATATATTGCTACTTACATGCAAATAAAGCTATGGACTATCCAGGGAACATTAGTGACTGCATCGACTGCATAGAAATGAATCATTCCACCAAGTAGAATATTATCAAATAGATGTGAGAGGCCACGGGAGGAGCAGCAGCAGCAGCAGCTTAGCATGCGCTGATTCTGGCTGATCTCCACCGAGCGACAGATTGGCACCTACTGCTCCACAGAATGTCCCTTTCCTTCCTGTACTAATGAACCCATGAGGAAAAAAACGAATGGAGGGAATTCAGTGGGTCAGGTCCTGTTAACATGTAGGAACACCGTACTCCTTCAGAGGGATATCATACTTACCCCTTCATTCACTTCAGACCACAAAATGTTAGTGTCACTCTGGTTGTAGATCCAAATAATAGATATTGAGGATTTATTTATTAATATTAATGACATTTGGGAACTGATTGATGCGGTCTCTATTTTAGGGTTATAACAACTAATCATTTTTGTTATCTATTAATCTGCAAATTATTTTCTCAATTGACTCATTGTTTGGTCTAAAAATGTCAGGAAATTGTGACAAATACCTGTCAAACCTCCTTAAATCTGCAGATTGTTTCACATTAGAAATAATTAAAAAGGTTTTGCCTAAAAAATGATGATTAATCAGCTGAATAAATAGTTTTAGTTCGACTAATCATTTCAGCTCCACTTGGTTTGTATTCAGCTGAGGTTTGTTGTAATATTCTGCTGCTCTGTCTAAAGCTGAGTGTACGTTCATCCGTAAACTTTTTTTTTTTTTTTTTCCAAATCTCACACGTGCCTAAGTAACCTCCATATGTCTTAATTCCCTTTAAACGTGAACATTAAGATGCTGAGTAAACACAGATTGTAGCCGGCAAAGCAGACAATGAATCTGTGAATCAATATGGCGCGCAGCTGTCGGGAGGAGCTTTGACCTTTGGTTACTAAGGACAACAGCCTGATGTCTCCAACCTCCTCGAGCTTCGCCGTGATGTGTCATTTCTTCCCTCAGCTTTTGACATTTATTTCTCAGCTGCCTGTGTGCAGTGGTGACTGATGCGTGCTCTGTCTGCCAGAGTAAAGTTGCTGAATCAAGAGTCTGTCCAACTGTGAGATGCCTTTTTATGTAGATATATGCACGAGTATAATCTGTTTTCCTCATCAGAACTCAAGAGATAAAGTGTTTACGAAACTGTCAGAAAGTGCTTGTTTTGGGATCTTGAGTTTGTCTCTTCCCCCTGAGGATCGACCCGTATAATTTTCTCCTCTCTAGAAAGCTCATTATCATATATTTAAGTCTGTTAGAAAACTTGGTGTGGAGTTGGTCTGCAAAGGTTTCATGAGTTGTGATGTGAAGGGCCCTCACTAGGAAGACCTCATTGCTTTTTAGCCTGTGGCCTCATCAGCCTTCTCCCAAAACAGCCAAGAGCCAAGGGTCAGAGCCAGTATTACCAGTGTCAATCAGGTGGGTGACACGGGACCCACGCCATGAAGATGTCAACCTTATCAGCAGGCACCTGTGGCCTTGACGCTGGGTAACCTTGGTAACAAAGCTGTAGCAAAACGAAAAGTGTGCTAAAGGTCAAAGACAATTCAGACGACCCTTGGCGAAGGCTGTGGGCTGAGAGACGATGTGCCTAAAGTGTCAGCGGCGGCACTCTCCTATCTCGTGGAGTGTGGGAGGCACTTATGGGCCCATCGTGCGATGCCACTTGATGTACATGCCACCCTTGTCACAGCCACCCGTGTGCCTCTACTGAGTGACCTCCTTAAAGTCCTTCAGGCTCAAGAATGTGATGGCCTGAAACCTCTATAATCCTCTCTGAGAGTCATGGTTAGGGCAGGATGACGTGGTTGAAATCAATACCACGATATTACAAAGTAACTTAAGTCACAAAAAATCTAGTAATTCTACCTTCCACATATACTCAATGCTCTTGTAGTAGAGGAAGTGTTCACCAGCATCAAGACATATAATAACAGAACACACACACATACAGCATCAAACCATCACAACCATCAATGGAAAGGTTTCAAGTAAAAAACTTCTTTACTTCGTCACTGTTGATAACTGAGAATTCATACATTTATAGCTACAGGGGCATCTCTTGTTAAGCAGCAGTTGTTGGGTTATAGTTACATGTGAGTGAAATGCTACACTGATGGTCATTATTACTGAGACTGAAGATGTGGCTGAAAAGGTTTTTGAAAATATTTTTTTAATATGTAAAGGAGGCTCGTTAAAGCTGAAACGGGGATATGTTTATTTTCTGATATCTATGTCAAGATATGAAAAATTTAGTGAAATTTACTGCTGAATCAATTGGATGATGAATTGACTATTCGGTTTATAGATGTTTAAATGTCTGACGTTTATCTGTTTTATGTCCATTTGGTTTTTGGATGGTTGGTTTGTCAACAACCAAAATTCAAGATGTCTTCTAGTGGGCTCGTAACTTGCACCAGGCGTTTTTCACATTTGACATTTACGGAGAGATGAAGGGGTATCAATCATGATAATAATCATTGGTTTCAGCCACAGGCAGGAGGAATGTTTTCTGCTTTGAACTGTGTTCACCTGTTAATGGTTTTCACACATGTAGAGACAAAACCTCGGTAGAGATGGGTGAAAAAATAGAAGTGTGTTAGGAAGGTGTTTATCCACTTCCAAAAGTGGAGAGTGATGACGAACATACGTCTCAGATTAGTTGAAATGCAACTATGATCGTTTCATTCAACATTAAGTGAGCCCTCGTGTCCAGTGTGGAAGGACATGCATTCATTATGTATCTACTCACAGGCCTTTTTTCACAGGTGGTAAGTGTTAACTCTCAGGTGAGGTAGAAAAATTGGTTTATCAATGTCGGCAAAATGTGCCAAAGTGCTATGGGAACAGGCTTAGTGGATAAATCATAACTTAAACATTTAATGAACAGACTTAAAAGTGTGGCAGAGACTTCTTCAAACGTAAATTTGAAATTAACCATTTATTATTTGTGTTTCCTTTAATTTGTTATGTCTAAGGTACGTGCACCACTTTAAAGAACAGCTTTAAAGACAGTAGGCTACGTAGTCATTGCTCACTGTTGAATAAAAGACGCAATACCATCAAGTGCATTCTTTGCTGTAATAGTGGGCACTCACTGCTATTAATGGTGCTCAACCCCACATTGTTCCTTTTGTATCACCATTGTCGCAATAATCACAGTGAAGCACATCCTCAAATGGCTTTTTGCTATAGTACACTCTGATGTGTGAAAGATGCCGTGAGTCATGTCTGAGTTTGTAGAGCCAACAGTCTGCCCCCCTATATTCTGCAGTTCTGGATTGATTGCCATCATAAATCTGTATTTAAGATCTGATGCGTGTCTAAAATCAGTACAGAGCATGTTAGCTCTTAGACTGCCCTCAGCGGGGTCTTTGAATATCCCATTGATGCCGGCAGTGGTTTGATGGCTCCTCTCACCATGTTCTGAGTAATTTCACTTTCTGTGCAGAAATACAGTGGTATTTAAATGGAGACCAGCGCAGGAGTCTGTGGCTGTGTCTCTCTCATGCAGCTCTTTTAAAGGGAACTGTGCTTTCCAGTTCTGGCAGTACGGAGTGGGCAGCATGAAGCGTGGGTAAAGAAGCGCTGGTCTAACCTCTCCTCCTCTCTCTGATCACAGCGTCAATAGTGGGAACTCTCACTCCTGTTCACTCTGTCTCCATGTGTCCACTTCCCTTACCTCCCGCTCTAGTCACTTTCCTGCTGTCCCTCTATGGCCTTTTCCTGTTTTTAATTTTCTTACAGCAAGTTTGCTCATTTCACTTTGACTCTGGGTAGAAAATTGTTAAAAAAAAAAAAAAAAAGTCTTGAATGATGTATTGTAATGTGAGAGAGTTTGCTGCATCTTTATAAATGGATCTGTGTCAGCTATCTACTGTGTTCACCGCTGGATTTGAAGGGGACGTGTTCACGGCTGAGGTGTGACTGATGTTTAGCAGTTAGCAGTCTTACTGTGACCTAGATCTCGTGTCCTTTTCTGAGGTGGCAGCTGAGAGGGATAATCGTTGTAGTTCTTTATGGTCATGTAAAGTGATAGGCCTCAAACGTGATCACTGTTGGTCACTGAATTTTGAATGATGGTTCAAATTGTTTCTGTAGTTGTAAACAGTTTTTTTTTTGTTTTTTTTTTTATAGGAGGGGGGACATTGGTGGTTGGGGGCAAAAATCTGTCTGAAAATCAGTGCATTGTGGCCATTCTCGTATGAAACTCAAAGATATCCATTTTACGAATGTAGGAGATTAAGAAAACTGCTTGACCTTGATGCCAAACTGGAGGCAGGTTGTATGTTCATCCATCCCTGTCATGCTCGAGAACGTGATGACTCAGTCACACCGAGGGGGAATTTCTACAAATTAGATGAAAGTGCTCATCTGGAATCAAGAACATACTCATGAGATTTTGGCGGTAAAAGGTCAAAGGTCGTCCCAGTGACAGTTTGTAGCCTTACTCTGATTGGTTGCTCAACCGCGGTTGGTTGATTTTGGTCTTGAAAATTAATCTTGATGAGAAAATTAATTCTGGAAATCAATAAGCCTCAAGGTCAGAAAACACATGCATGTACCTCAAGTCAGCCAAGTCTGAATTTGGTATTTTAAAATGCACCTAAAACCACTATTGGCAGTCCCAGTCCCAAGAAGCACTCATTCTTTACTTGTTACCCAGAACCGCAGATGCCCTCGACATGTAATAGAGATTTTGAACATACATACCTCTGCAAGCTTCCCTGAGCTACTGTTACCCATCACCCCCCCCCCCCCGTGTCCCAACACACAAGACAACGCCATGAATCTTCAAAGAAACATGTTTCAGCTTTAACTCCCTGATGGGCATTAAGCTCCCTGATGTATTATTTCTCTGTGATGTCTTTTAAGGTGTCACCCATCTCACTGTAGTCCTATAGAAAGAAAAGCAGGTGGACTTTAAGCAGCCTCTTCTCTCTGACTAAAATAGAGTAAAGAGGCAATTTGAGACATGGTGTATTGAATGTGGACTCAGGAGAATACATACTGTATATATGGTGGTGCATAAACCTGCTTCACTTCATTTCCCTCTTGTACTATCTGGCATTATTATATGATGCAGTGATAGGAAAATGATTAAATGTTCACACAAATGTTTTCAAGGCCGAATGGAAAAGTATGAGTTAGGCCTGAAACATTTAAGGAAACATGTTTCTGCACAATATTAGGAATAGAATCAGTGACAATAACCCACCTCCATCAGTTGTATTGGTCAAAGAGAAGTCAACTAAATCTGGTCAAATAAAAAAAAAATGGACCAGATTTATTAATATATTATCTTAGAGGTATATGTGACATCACTGAATTATCAGATCAGTTATGATCATGACATTTGAAAGTGGCCTCCGCTGTTAACAGCATTACAGTTGGTAATAATAAGAAATGTCTGACAACGACATAATTGACTGTTTTGCACTTTGGCTGCTTTGTTAATGACAGGACAGACTGCTTCAGTGCCCTGAATACAGAAGCTCCTGATTTAGAGCTATGGAGTATAAATCAAAACATGATTTACTCAAGTTTAATTTGGAGATTCTGAGAACTCTGTCCAGTCGATGCCTCCTGTTTATCCGCAGAAACTGAAATCAGGAAAACCCAAAACCGCACCCCATTCTCTTTTTCATCAAATGCCAAAATTAAGGAGATTTTTCGTACATACAAAGGGTGTTTCCTGGAGCATATTTTGGGACGTCATAGTAGGAAAAGCACAGGTGTAAACCGTGAAATTAACAACAGTTGAATTACAAGTAGCTTTGTTTGTTGCATGGTCCTGGTATTCCCTTATAAAACTTATTAACAACACCTGTTTTAATGTGACAAGTAAAAATATCTTCTGTGAAAAAGCGGGCGTTACTCAGGGAGCACGTTAACCAGGCAACAGTCAGTTTCTTTTTTTTTCTTTCATCTTTCATTGTGTACAGTGGAGTGCATTTTCTGGTTGTGGCCGCCTGTGAAACCATTTCTACAACATGGTAAGATAGTTGTTAATGGTTATAATTAAAATGCTTCAAAATATTTTTTTATCAACAACGTTTTAAGTGGTTATTTAAGTGTAATGTGAAAGGGATTGCTCTGATAAACCCTTAGAGAATTATTACCTTTTCAGTTCCACTTTTCTTTCGGCTTCATTGTTTTCAGCCACATTAATCAGGCTTTTTTCTGCAAAAAGATATTGATATAGAGATTGTACACTACCTGCTCAGCACCTAATGGCAGATGGACACATTTAACAGCACGCTGGTGGTAACAAAGTGAAGCCTTTAGTGGCTCAAAAGCCAGATGTTTCCCTCTGGAGTTGGTATAGACCAAATACAGAGTTGAAAGGAGAGATGGCAAGAAATGTTACTGCATGTGTGTTGTTGTGTTGTGGCTACTATGTGTGCTGGGTCTATATAAAGGCAACTGTGTGCTAACCCCACCATATCGATTTGTTGAGGTGGTGATATGTTAATGTTGTGGTTATAGTTTGTTCCCACTACCCCCTAGTGGCCAAAATAATTGCGTAATGCAGGCCTTTAAGCGCTGTATCTGCAATTTGGAAATTGCCCTCTTTCAAATTATGATTTTAATATAAAAACAATTAATTGTTCATTATTATCACAAATGGAAGTAGAAAGAGCAGTAACTCTTAAGAGGTGACTGGCTTTGAAAGAGTTAAGGAATCCTTCCATGGCTGAAAGAGGAGAGAGAGAGCGAGCGAGTGTGAGAGAGAGAGAGGAGGATGAGGGAGTTATTGCCGCCAGAGAACCAGAGGAGGAGGAGGAGGAGAAGGTGGAGGAGGAGGGGGAGAGAATGAGAGTGAGAAAGAGTTGCCTGTCTGCCTGATTTTATGTGTGTGTGCGTGTGTGTGTGCATGCGCCGCTCAGTGAGTGTATGCGTACTGACACCTGGTGCTCGCCCTTCCCCGCTGCTTACATTGTGGAGAGCTCTCTGCCTGTCTGGGCTATTCTTTACCTCTCTCTCTCCCTCTTGTCCCTTCTATTCCCTCCCTCTATCTTCTGCCCTCATCTCTCTGCCTTTTTATCCCCGTGTTGTTGTTTTTTTTTTTTTTTTTTTTCCCCTCTCCATACCCCTACAGTCTCCTCCTTTTGTTTAGGATCTCCCTTACTATGGTGCAGGATTTTTATTGCCTGGGCAGACGAGGCGCTCGACTAACAGAGGTGAGCCGGATGAATCGGGGCGAGAGGATGGATGGATGGATGGATGGATGGATGGATGGATGGATGGATTACATAGATGTAAATGTAAAAGCAGGGATCCCTGAATGCTGTTGTGAATATGGGGAGTGGTGGAAACTGATTTTGGAAGGAGCCACTATTCATGTGGATACAGCTCTTAATTGTTTGCCATGGTTTTGGTCGTCTCACAGTGCAAGTCTGAGCAGCTCTGGGTTTCAAAAATGCACCGTGTAGGCGTCTCAGTGTGTACTTTGAAAGGTGAAGGGTTTAAGTGTGTGATTTAAGAGCAGTGTTGAGTGTCGGTTTTTTGACTGGTGTCAGCAGCACGTGTCAGAGCCTTTCTCTGACTGATTTGTTGGCTCTGTTGTGGCTACTCTGCTTGGTGTCACCTTGACCCAGGTTGTGGGCTCTCTCAGCAATCAGTGTCTTGCCGGCATCGTGCCACACCTTGGACAGTGTCTGTGTTTGTGTGTGTGTGTGTGTGTGACTGAAAATAAATGTGGAGTGAGAAAACTAGAGAGGCTGTGGTGTCTGACAGATGGCCATTACAAGAGAAAATTGTGTGAGCGACAGAAATGAAAGATCAAGTGTGTCTTGATGGTGATTCACTCTGTTCTTCATGTAATATCTGTCGCTCCTCAAGTTTATTAATAACACCAAGTCTCTCTGCTTGCTCTTGGTGATTGGTTTCCTCAAATTTATATCGCCTCTCTCTGTCTTCACCTCTCCATCTTTCTTGACCCCCCCCTCACTCCATCTACCTCCCTCTAGAGCTGGGTATCCAACGTACATACGTTTTTGTTTTTTTTTTGGAACAGACCAAAAAATGTATGTGTAGCAGAGAACTGTCAGATGCAAAAGCTTGCTTTGAAAGCCTGGTTAAATTTGTAATCTTGTTCATTTATTTTGTGATCTGATAGTTCTGAAGTCAGAGATTGGTTAAATTTAAATTGTATTTATTTTTGTTTGGGATTAACTTCCTTTCTTATTGATAAAGTATATTTCTGCTGTATTACAGTCTGAAACTTGTATACGATCAATGAGACAAGTTGTAAACAATGCAAATGTTTTTCCAGGTAAAACTGACTTCAGTTCTGGGAGCAAGTCCTCATTGTGCAGGTAAATGGGGATGTTTGCCTAAAGCGGGACCTGGGAGTTGGTTAAACTATCTGTTTACTATAGACCTGCAACCACACATTAATCTAATGTTAATTAATGTTGCTTAACCTGATGATTGTTGTCTCGATTATTATACTATATACTATTGAGAAGCACAAAGTGACCAACAACAATCCAATTGCTGAAGATATTCAGATTATTTTCACATAAAACAAAGAAAATCAAATTCTCACTATTTTTGCTGGAAAAATTATGAATTGAATATAAAAATAGATGCTGATTAATTTATGATCATCTTATTGATTATTTCACAAATAATTTCAGCTCTGCCATGATGGAATATTGAGATATTGAGAGTAAAGATAATCGTTTTAGTGTTTACCTGGCTACTCTATCTTTAAAAGTGACGATGCGTTGAACGGTGCCCTTGCTCATGAAATGTTCGGGGCATTTGCTATGTGATTTTAGGACCACTGCTTATTTTCTCAGGAACTTGATAAAGATGAATGTTTATTGATTTAGTTTCTCCCGTTGTTTTCATTAGGGTGATATTAAACACTGATGTTCAATATAAAAAAGATAAGTCAGGTATTTGCACTGTTGGCATTGCATCTGATGATTACTAAAGATATCTGGCCAGCTCACTAGTCATCTCCTTCCTCTGTCACTCTTCTCTCTCCCCCTCACTCTGTCATCACTTCACTTACTGTAACTGTTCCTCCTTTTTCGCACACTCAGTTACTCTCTCTCTCTCCCACCTACTCAGATATTTCTGGAGAACAAAAGGAGCGAGAAGAGAGGGAGATGAAACACTAGAGCAGGGAAGGCTTAATGTACCAGCCTTGCGTAGGCTAATGAGACTTCACCACTCCATCCCCTCTTCCTCCAATGCTCCTCTCTTTTTTCTCAAGTCTTTCTGTCTCCATTTATCCACATAATCTCATAACCAAACTTGTCCACCTTCCTCTTTTAAGGTGCTCCCACCTTTAAGTAATTTCCCACTCCATCTTTGTCTTCTCCATTCATCACTGCTGCTTCTTTTCCTCCTCCTCCTTTCATCCCTTTCATCAATCCATACGCTCTAACAGTTTCATCACAGCTCCTTTTTAACACCCATCCTCTTTTTTTTTCTTTTCATTCCTTCTGAAGTGGTTATTTTCTTACTCCCCCTCATCTTCTTTTTTTTTTTTGGTCAATTCCTACTCATCCCACCTAATCATCATCCATTTATTCTCATTATTACAGGTGTTAACCATTTGCCATCGCTTGTCCTCACTTTCATTTTTTTTTTCAATCTCATTTTCTTCCCCAAAACTGTCCACTGTCCAGTTTTATTTCCATCGCTGTTTTTGTTCCACAATCTTTTCCCTCTGTACCACACACTGACCCACACACTGACACACACACACACACACACACACACACACACACACACACACAGACACAGACAGACAGACAGACAGACCCAAAATCCCACATAAACAAAACAGCCTGCTGGGTTGTGCATTTGGCCATGAGAAATATGAAATTACATGGTGGTGGCCCATTTAAATTTTTTATGCCATGCAGGACTTATCACCCCCCCTTCTGCAGTGGCTTCCTGTTGTTCTTGCCAGTCGGGAAACTGGGCTTTCATTGTGCCTCTTGATGTGGATGGGCTCATTATTGCTGCTCAACGCTGTGTGGCTTTGAATAGCAGGAAGTGCCCTTGCTAGCTGAGCATTCTGAGGAATATTGTGTTGCTTCGCGCTGCATGATAAAGGCAGCAAAAACACAGCGTTGCGTAAGTGAGCGACGGCACTGGTTCATTTCACAGGAGCTGCAAATTGCAAGGACCACAACAGCAAGGCGTGGACTAAACCCACGCCAGCTGTGTGTCCAAATGTGTCTCCCCGACTGTCTCAGATTGATGGCAGTTATCGTGCCATCTCTGAATTCAAACCTACAGTCTGTCTATGTCTGTTCTTGTCTGTCTGGTCCCCTCCTCCTCTCTCTGGCAGCCATGTTTTCCACTCTCAATAGCTCTAACTCTTGCTGACATTCACTGGGAGGACAGGATTTATCAGGCCCCCGGATAAATGTATCTCCTTTGACAGGTCTGATGATGGTGCCACACACATGCAAGTGAACATATGCAGACACACATGATAGATGCATGTTTGCTAAAACAATTAGTTGATAAACTGATTAGTTGATTGAATCATTTTGCAGATTGATTTAATTGCTTAAGTAATTTATTGATGAAAAATACCAAACAGTTTTTTCAAATGTCTGGATTAGCTGTTTGTCTCCGTTATTAAATCATTTTGAATTGGATATCTTCAGGTTTTGGACAGTTGGTCTGACAAAGCAAACCATTTAAGGACATAGCCTTTGGGTCTCTGAGCCTATAGTATTGAATTTTTCCACATTATTATTTATGTATTATCAAAAAAAGTGTCATAATCCCCACTCTTCAGCTAAACCTACCTTGTGAGCTCTAAAACCTATTTTTCCTGTCCACCTTTGCATGTTGACAGTATTTCCTGTTTAAATATGTCAAATAAGACCAGACTCCATGCAAATTTATGGTTTATTTTGGCTCTACATGTTCGAGCATCAACAGATTATTCTCATTCATAGACTGTGTAAAGCTCATCATTTGCATAGAGATGAAACATCTGATCGACAAAATCATTATTTTGATTATATATTATAATCATCATATAAAATAATAAATTTGAGACTGTATTTGAAGAATCAGTAAGGCTCACACCCCAACAGTGTTGCTGAAAGCGACGCATGAAATATTGATATAAGACCAGCATGCTGGACCTGCCAAAAACAATACTTGACACACACATTGACCCATATCCTGGAATTTGTGACCTTGTTTTTTTTCATTCATTTGTGAGTTTTTTTATACTCAGCAAAATCGGTTGATTGTTGAATCTTTGTATTAAAAGTGCTTTTTATACTTGCCTTGACACCAGTTTGTGTCTGAATTAGAGCTGGTAATGATAATTTAATATAGTATTCTGTTTTAGTCTATCTTTACAAATACGTAATTTATGAAATATAAAACTCAAGTTTCTAGCAGCAGTTCAGCTGAAGAAATTTGCAATTTTTTTAACATGTCTAAATATACTCACTTATCATGCATACTGTATTATAGGGTGTTGCTGTCATACTAATGATATAAGACATCCAGCTATATACAGTAGCCTACTTTCTCCTCACCATGTGTGAGTGTTGGTGTCTGCTGTGGCACTGCAGGCTCTACAATCCCCTGGTCTGTTTTATATTTAATGCGTATTTCATTATTCAGGCCTGCTTGTTTGCAGTTGTAGGCCCATCTCCATTGCAGTTGAGATGGTGTGTGTATTCTCAGTGTGTCCCTTCCCCTCTCTCTCTTTCTCTCTCTCTCGCTCTCTCTCTCTCTCTCCTATTGTCACAATGACACAGAGAACAGAGTGAATTATTGCATTGCTGTGGGCAAGCAAAGGATAAGAATAACAGAGCGCAATGAGAGAGGGCGCAGCAGCAAGGACAAGCCTCTGTCATGTCTCTGTTTCACCTCTCCCCGTCCTCCATGCTTTGTCTGTTACTATGGCCACAGTCAATGGCTACTGCATCTTTTATTTCTCCCAGTCTTCCTTTCTTTCTTTCTTTCTTCCTTCTCTTACTAATTGTTGCCTCCTTTCAGGTTGAAAGCTTTGCACTCCAACTGGAATGAGGAGAAAAACAAGAATGACACTCTGCCCATCTGCCGCTGCCCTTTTTTTTTATGCAGCATCAAACACCCTCTTTATGGTGTTGTTTTTGTTCTTATGGCTATTTTGGAGACAGTGTGTGCTGGGCTTTGTTATCTGCTGTTTGTTTAGCATTTATCTTGTCCAGAGATTGCACTCTATGGCTGTGGCACATTAAAAAAAACAGTAACAAGCATTAAATCATTATACAAATAGATCAGATATAGGCATTTGTGAATTTTGTGTTTTATGTCTATTGTCGTTCTTTTTATTCTGTAGTTGTGTATCCTTATATGTGGTGGAATCCTATCAAAACATGACTCATTTCAGAGTTATTGCTCTTCAAAATGAATATCACCAAATGGCCACTCAAACAGGATGATTTACATTAGTCATACAGCCTGCAGAAAAGTACATGGAAAGTTAAATTGTTATGTATGAACCTCCGGGAGAGGACTTTAAATGTGGCATGATGCACTAATCCACAGCTGCCCCTTGTGGATTGTTTGTCTGAATTTCATTACCTAATCTAAGCTCTGCATTTTAACAGGGTTATAATTTCGAGACACCTAATTTTCATAAAAAACATTGCGGTCTGTCTCTCTAACATCAAGTTGTTGAAATCTCATTTTCTTTGTGAAAGGCAGAGGTAAACAAGGAAAACAGTTGCTGCTGATGGCGCAGTTATAGAGAGCAAACTAATGCATAACTTTGCAACAAGTGATGGTTGCAGAGTGGCTAATAGAGTAGCAGAGTAGCAGTGTTGTCTCTGTGTTTTGTCCGACAGCGTTGTTGATTATGAAGCAAACATTCCTGAATCCCTTGAATATCGTTCTTGATGCACTTGATCTTCTAAGAGCTAATTCATCCTCAGTGGAGCTGGCAAAGGCGAGATTAGGGTGTGGTGCAAACTACTCCTTCCACATTTCTGGTTTTGTTGTGAGGCTTACAAATCCCCACAGCATAGAGGAGCCTCTAAGCAGCAGAAAAAAGGATCAAATTTACCTGTTCGCGCCTTTAAGCTCCTGTATGGTAATAGCTCTGACTGTCATTCACAGACAGTAATTTGAAAGGCAGTAAATATCTTCCACTGTGATGAACAAGCACTGACTGCAGCAGGAGCTCTTCTCCTTCGTCTCCCTGTGTGAATTTATCAGGATTCCAACCTTTTCTCATTAAACACTCTTCTTCAGTGCAGGGAGAGGCATCTGCAACCTTAGCAGGATTCGCACACACCCTTCACCTCATTGTAGACAGCCCGAGGTCAAAGGGAACAAGAGGTGATGCTGCAGACTGAGACGCGTTGATCAACTGAAACGTGTCATCAGAAAAAAACCCCACAATTCCAGGACAGCAGGTGCAGTATGGTGGTGGAGGTCCAGCAGGCTGCCCACATGTCAGATGGAGAATGTTTACCTCAATCTACTTCTTCCTTCACGCTCGACTAGTCCTGAAACTATTAGTCAATGAATTGATTAATCCGTCAACAGAAAATTACTGCACCCTGCAGTTGAAGAAGTCTTAGTGACTTTTTTAACAATGGCTCCTTGATTTCAGACAGAAAAAGACAAATGCAGCTTCTTTATTTTTTTAATTTTCCCAATTTAATTTGAAAACCTGGTCTCCAGTTGACAACATAATGATTCCTATTGATGTTTTTAATTGAGAATCATTAAAAAAAAAAAAAAAAAAAAGTCTCTTCAATATGCACTTGGTGGCTTCACGATACTGATGCTGTACTAACAGCTAAAACGGCAAAATTATCTTCAACATCCTCAACATCCATCTTCTTATATCCATGCCTCATAAGGCATGGATATAGGTAGCAGCAAGTATCCAGTGTGATGCTAGTTCTCAGTTCTTACAAACCCAATAAGAAAACACAAATTCAGACTACATTTTTTTCTAACATGATGTTAATGCTTTGCTGTGACCGCTGGTAAAAAATTAAATGTTTCTCATTTCTCAAAAACTCAAATACTTTGGCACAGAGCACAAAGTTTACATCACCTGTTTCTCTTTATGTTGAAGGAAAAAAATGTCACTACAAATCCTTCAATTGCTGCTGCTCCACCGACGTGTACGTATAGACGCTGCTGCTGCTCCCAGTACTGTAGACAATAATTGGACAGTTAATGGTTCCAGCTTCTCACATGGTTATCTCATTCATTTCTTTTGAACTGTTGACCAATCAGGCAAACTGAAGATATCACCTTGGGCTCTGTGAAATTGAATTTTTTTTGTCACTATTTGCTGACATTTTATAAATTAAATCCTCAATCGGAAAATAATTGGCAGATTGACTCAATGTGTTAATGAAGAGAGGTTTAAATCAAAAAGGAAACGAGGGAGGCTGTCATTCTCTCAGTTCTAGTATTAGTGATGGAGATGGGGAAATGTGAAGGGAGATGGTACAGGTGGGATGTCTGCTGTTCATATTTTTTTGTGGTCCCTCTGTGTGTCATTGTCAGGGATTAAAAATGATAGAAACAAAAGCATCATTCTTTACCGGAACGCCTGGAGGCAGACCAGGAGCATTACCAGCTTTTTATGTCTCTGCTCATGCTCTTACTCTCTGAGTCTCAAGGCAGCCAAAGCAAAATCCTTATAGCACTTCCATTTCCGTTTGGTTATTTTTGCTGCATGCTTTTCACTTCTCTGCTCTGTGATGTAACCCCAGTGGTGTGTCAGACTGAAGGTAGGAGATGCTTGATGCAGCCTCTCTTTGTTTTCCAGACTCTTATTCACTAGGTTTTTTTTCTTTTTTTTTCTTTTTTTTTTGAACGAAGGCCACCCACTCAGTGCTGCGACACAGCTTTTTTCAGCATCGGATGGCAGTGTAGGAGTCGGGGCATATCAGTCTTTTTTTTTTTTTTTTTTTTTTTCCTTCCTCTCTCTCTCTCTCTCTCGCTCTCACTCTCTCTCTCTGTCTCGCTCTCTCTCTCTTCCTCCCTACTTCCTCCATCATAACACCTCCATCCATCCATCCAGGACACTGCTGAGTCGTGGTGCTGTCAGCCAGAGCCTGACGCACTCAGCCACTCACAAATGCGTCACCTCTCTGGCCCACCGCCGCTGCCGTGCTGTTCACTGTCCTCCAGATATACCTCGGTGGCCAGGGTCACAGGCTCTGGGCTTTTCTGGGTGGGAGGAGATAAAATGTTATTTTGAACCAAGGAAACACGTCTTTTTTTGTTGAAGCTCATACTTGGGGCAAGTACACCACTGTACATTTATACTGTATATGGAACTTACATCAGAAAAGAACTAGCTTCTCTACTGTAGCTGGACCGATGCCGTCCTTTGAAATCAGTACCATGTTAAAAAATTGAATTTCAAACATCTGATGATAATGAAAATGTTGAAAAATATTTAATAAACATAGTGTAAACAAACATTTTTATAAGGATCCATGAGGTTAGGATTCATCTTCTTCTTCACCAGGATGTTTTAGAATAAGATGTTAAACTCTGAGTTGTACAACCACGTTATGGAAATGCTGTTTCTAGATTACCTCAAATATTTAGCATTTTCTGCAGCGATTTCTTGGATACATTAGTCAATGCTATGCTACTACTGCTATATGTGGCAGCATGGTGGTGCAGTGGTTGGCACTGTCGTCTCACAGCAAGAGGGTTTGAACCTGCCTGGGGCCATTATGTGTATTCTCCCTGTACCCGTGTGTGTTCCCTCGACGTACTCCGGCTTTCTCCCACAGATTGGCAGTGCACTATTTTCACTCTCCAAGATTGGACCATAGGGTAATTGGAGATTCTCATTTGTGTATTAGTGTGTATATGAGCACGAATGGTTGGTTGTCTCAGTGTGTCAGCCTTGTGATAGACTGGCCTTCCTGTCTGGGCTGTACCCCGCCCTTGACCAATATCAGCTGGAATTGGCTCCCATTCCCCCGTAACCCTATAAGGATAAGCGGTACAGATAATGGATGGATGATGTGCTATTATTTATTCTCTGAATTAAAACTAATCTTAAATGTATTGATCATGTAGTTTGTGTATTTTATTCATTCAATACTTAAAGCTGGTGAACACGGTACAGCATTTAGCAGCTAAAGGGCCAGATATTTCCCTCAAGGGTTGGCACAGTAGAGCTATATAGCTAGAGCTATAAGAGAGTGAGCATTGGACTTCCATTCAACACAACTCCAAATAGATGATAATGTTGCTCTGTAGCTGCTGGATGTGTAAATTAGTAACTGTTGAAAGGCGATATGTGTTCCCAACTGATTTCTTCTTTCAATGCATGAGTTGCTGCTGATCACACTTTGTTTTTGGCTGGTAAACCAATCAAAATGATCTGCAGTGCTATTTTCTCAGAAATTAAATATTCTTTGTTTAGGTTGTGACTTGTGTTAAACCATACTGCACCTGCTGTGTTAAATTAGAGAAAAAGCATTTACTCTTTCAGTTTGGATTTATATTGAAGATATATGTAAAGCTTTTGAATCCCATTTGCAGATGTAACATGAAATGTTATTTTAATTTGTTTTTGATGAGAACACAGAGTGGTAATTATGATGTGTTCTACCTTTTATTCGCAGATAATCATTTGGCTATCAGAAGAAAACAGTCCTAGCTAATAAATACTATTGTTCCTCTAATTTGTTCTTTTGTGTTTTTAGAAAGTAGCTCATAAAAACATATTAGCTTCCACCACAATAAACTCGTGCATGTAAATGTTGGCATTTCAGGAGATGATACTCAATGCATGTTCCATGGTGCTTACAGCTTCATGACAGAGGAGGGATCAGGTTAGTTTTCCTTTTGTGGAAATATAAGCATAACTCACTATATGTGAATCCAGAGTCAGTTTGTGTAGGCAGTGTGTTTTCAAATTCAGTTTTTGCTGCATTATTGTACTCTTCAGGAGGCAGTAGGCATTAGAAACATTCAGAAGTGTCTACTACCCACACAGTACACCATTTTTTGCTTGCATGCTGGCTGGTTGGTTTTTTTTTTTTTTGTTTGTTTTTTTTTTTAGCCTTCTTGCTTGTAAAGGAGTAGGATACACACATTAAATCAAAGCTGATATGGGCATTGCCCTAAATGCAGTTAACAGCTTGTGAAACTGCTGGCTCGTCTGGCCCTCCCTCTCTCAGTCTCCTTCATACTTGGCTCAGCACACCTGCATTATGCTGTCCCCACAGACTCACAACTACAAAGGTCCATAACAGTATCTTCCCCTCTGCTGGGAGCTCTGATAGCTGGTGCAGTTTGTCCTCCCTCAATCTAAGATTGCTTAAGAGTTGACAGGATTGTCTTTGGGCCTGTCACTGCAGGTAATATAGCCAGTGACAAACAGCCAGCGAGCTTCACTCTCAGCCTCAACCCTCCTGTGGTATCGTTTTAAAACCAACACAAGGCTGAAAGCGTTTACAGCTGTCAGACGCTTTAACAACAATGAAAATTGTTGCTGATTAATTGTCTTTCGATTGACTAATTGGTTAATTGAGTAACTATTGCAGATATAATGCTCTTAGTAATGTTCTTTTCCTGATTCAAACTTTAATTATTGCACATTCAGTAATGGAGATATAACGTAGAGAAATGCCTCAGATTGAAGCCAAGATTTCAGGGGCTTTGACAGTGTAATGCCACTGAATCTGGCTGCTGTATTATTGTGGCTGTATTTCTGTTTTTCTTTGATTTTGTGGTCCTGCTGCGTTTCCAACACCGCTTACCTCCTTCATCTGTGATTTATCAAAACAAAAGTCTGAAGAGCTGATACCAAACCAGAGGTGGACTCCCAAACTTGTTAAAACCAGTGACCCAAAGCAGATCACATTACACAGCAGAAATACTTCTAATGAAATTTGCTGTTGGATATGAAATAACTACATAATCACTCTTTGTAATAGCTGAGGGGAGTGAGATGTAGCACCTCCTCATGGACTGTTGAAATCTGGATGGCTGTTCACACAAGTACTGTAGCCTCTGCAAAGAATCTTTTTGTTGTGTATGGCTGTGTGTGTGTATATGTATATACAGTTTATGTGTGTGCGCGTTGTGGTTTGGATGAAAGTGATTCCCTATTGTTTTACATTGGCAGGATGTCAGAACCCTCCACTTCCTGTGGTAGACCAGAGCCGGCTACGTGCAGCAGGGGAGACACTTGACAATCTCTCCCACAGAAGACGTGTGTGTTTATCATCCTGTGCATGAATTTTTGTGCTAGCTTACGCCGATGGCTGATGCTAATGAAGATGTCTGCCAACTTTACATCCGAACAGATGTCTGTGCTCTCACACGGCTCGGTGCAGTGCACCGTGGTGTTGTGATTCATTAAGATGCTCCAGCTTAAATGAATGTCAAAGCAGAGGAGCAGAGTTTTTGAGACCAAACTCAAATACTCAATGGCACACTTTAGCATCCTTGTGCTCAAAGAGTTCAATGATTGGTTGATTAGTTGGTCGACAGCAGGAACAGTATGATAATACTGGTGCTCAGTGAGTCTACTTGTGTCTTGTACCTCAAATAAAGGTATAATAGCTGATGAATTGAAGAAGATCTTTGGGTTTGCCAAACAAAACAAGTGGTAACACTATCACTATTTTCTAACATTTCTAAAGCAAATGATATATTATCAGTACTTAGTATTACACACAGAGGTCATTCAAGGTGCTTAACAGAAATAAAATCATAAGAAGCATAAAAATAGAAGTAAAGAGCATAATACAAAATCATTACAAAAGCAGAGATTATAAAACAGGTAATATCTAACTGAAGTGCTAGAATGAATGATTAAAAGAAGTCAGTGGAGAATGGAGCAGTTTTCAGCTTCTTTTACAGTTAGGGCAGATGTGATGTCCATGGGGAGCTGGGCAGTAGAGTAGCCGAATGCCATTTCACCTTGTTTTGTTTGAACTCTTGGCAGCACCAGCTCCAGCCGATCTTTTAGATCTATGAGGCTTATATTTAATCAAAAGAAAAATGAAAATGTAATCAATAATGAAAAAAAGCATTAATTGGAGCCCTGATAGCATCCATAAATATCTGCAGCTGTGTAATTTGCAGGAGAGACTTGGCAATTTTGTCTTCCTGTAACACACTTGAATTGAAGTTTAGGTCTCTGCTCAAAGCCACATGAGCAGTAAAGATCCCCGCCTCTTCTTCACTGACATCAGCAGTTGCAGTTTGGCAGCAACGGTTGTTCTTCTCTGAAAGGATCAACACATAGCAATGATTCACTTCTTGGCATTTACCTTTTCCAATTCCAAACTTTTTTTTTTGTTTTTAACACTCTTTAAATCAGTGTCTATTCTGGTGAATTACCCGTGGTTACATCTAGTTGCACAAGACAACCCAGTGTGATGTATGGTGCACACGTTGGTTTTATCTGTGTGTGGGTTACCATGTGCTGAATAAATGTCAGTGTGTTTTATTGTCGTAGCTCGCACATGATCCCTCTGTTTCTATATCAGATAGGGATTTGAGATAGTTTAACATTTAGCTCACTGCAGAACAAAGTGTATAATAAGACTCTGGGATAATGCAAGGATGGCGTGCACTTAATTAGAAATGAATCATTTCTTGCACCAGACTTGCACATTTATTATTCTGTCTTCATAGACGCCATGCTTTTAAGATATTTAAAGTACAAAAAGGATTCCCACGCTTGGTGTAATGCATTACAAAGAAACTGTGATAAAATAGGAAGAAAAATCTGTACCTACGTCGAACCTGGAATATTAGTTTGATGAATGGTGAGAGGAATTTGCAGTGACATGGAAAGTAACTTGTGTTTAATTAGGGTACTGCTTCGCTTCCTGGTGAGAAAGTGGGGGTTGACAACAAGTTGGCAACACAACATTAGGGCCCCGTCGAGGCAGTAAGCAAAGGTAAGAAATAAGGCAGAAAGGAACCAAGCCTCGTACTGAATCACTGTTGTCACTGAGTGAAGTCATCGAGCTGAAGGATGTAATTCTCCGGGCTCCTAATATCCGGGATGTGTCTCAGTTACACGGCTCAGTTGTAATCTCTTTTTCTCTTCCTATTGTTGGTTAGTTTGGAAGGGCTCTCAGCTGGAAGACGGGCATCGATCGCACTTTTGGGGCAGGTCTATTGATTCCTTTTGTGTGTGACGTGATTGATAAGTCATAGAAAAAGAGGCAAATCCATTTTGAATCTTAATTTGTTCCACCTACTCTCCCCCCAGATTGGTTATTTAGAGTTTTTGGTTGTCTAGGCTAAAGATCAAAACCCCTTTGTGTCAATAGTGATGACTTGGCTTCCTCTTTTCCAAAGGTGATCACATAAATGATCATAATTTATAGTAATCACTCCCAGACAGCACCTGCAGAAGGCTGCCTCATTTCGGAGGTCACATTGAACACTGTGAACTGAGGCGGGTTCATCAAAGTCGGCCTGAACGATAATGATAGCGGAGCACTCCGCTATGCTCCATGGGATCACTATCAGATGTCACGCTGACTTTTCCCGTAATGACTCTTTGTCCAAGTGCGAAATTGGCTTGCTCCTTTGACATCCTAACACATCACCGTGGCATTACAGCTGCAAAGAATAGCCAACAGACTAAGTGCACCATTATTTCTTTGGATTTAGGAGATGGTCTTTTACTTCCAGGGAGAGTAAAGCTTTGATTTTACAGCTGAATAGGATACGGTTACAGAGTACAGATTGTCTGTGCCGACTTTGAATCGGATACTGAGCCGTGTTCAGTTGTACTCTCACAAGTGGTTGACTGATGTTCTGTAAAGAAGCGGACTGATGTCCACTGTTTGTCTCTGCGGCTGGGAGTGAAAACATGTCTCTGTGTTCTGTCAGCCACAGGTCCTCCCCTTTCATGTTCCCTGCTTAATATGCCATTGATCTGTGCAGCAGGACAATGCACTGTGATCACTGGTAACAAGAGAGCAATCTGCGCAGAAGAATAGAAGCCTTCTCCTTCAAATAAAAGAGCTACAAAGATGTGTTCCTCAAGCCTATAAAGAAATTGTAGTTGAAAGAAAGGAAAGTGCAGTAAAGAGGTAAAGCCACATTTGTGGTCTTTCCAGCAACAGTAGCGGGTTTAACGTAGATTTGTCATTTAGTGGGTGAAATGTAATTGTACCTGAATAAAACATTCACTTTTTTGCACCAAGCTACTTACCATGTGTAACACAGTGTGTATCACAGTCAGAAGAGCTCCTTCAGTTTTTCAAGTTGAACAATGGAATCACACATCTGAAAAAGAAGTTCAAGAACTTTATCATCTATTGTATTTATTTCTACAGCATGTTTTCTTCCCTTCATTTAAATTATCAACACTTCAGACATGACATTTCGAGCCAACTGAACTTGTCTGATGAACAAGCAAGTTGCACAAAACGTCACCTGAGGTGCTAATCAGACACGCCACAGGAGCATAGCAAGTGTGCAGAATCTATTACTGTACATCATTGAACTTTCCTGCTCACAGCATCACACTCTTTATATATGTGTGTGTGTGTTTTCATGGCTCACTGTGCAAGCAATGCACATAGCTAGTGTGCACATCATCTTCAAAGCCTGCATTGATTTTCACAACATTGATTTTACAGGACGATATGGCTCATCAGGTATATGAGGTGAGAAGCTATTTCTGGTCGGATGAACAAAATGGAGGTTGTTGGAGTAGAAGTGTTAGCAGCCTGATGTTTGTGTGTGTCTGTAAACATCAGATTTTTTGTCACTCTCAAATTCTATGTTTTGATTGCACAAAACATACCTTTTTTACCTTTTTTACCTTTTTTTTTTTGGTGTACCTATTAATTTGACATTTTTGATACATCTTGACAACAGTGGCTCAGTTCAGGAAGCGAATGCTGAAAATCCTCTGCAGAGGACTCCCTCCCACAATCAGTGTCAATCTCAGGCTGGCCCAGTTCTCACACAATCATGCCCCACGGCTTATTCTATCTGTCCATCGACAAGCTTGATCTTTCCACCAGCGAGCCAATCTAGCCTGCTGTGTGGCTACTGGCACACAGTGTGTGAACCTGCGATGGGAGAGATAATGAGTATTTGTTTGGGTTTTCTGGGCTGGTGGTGAGCTCTGTGATTGAAACACAGTGCGGGGCTTGCCCAAATATACAATCCTTTTGCGATAAAAGGGCTTGACTTAATGCAACATGCTTTGATCTGTCTACACATAGAGCGCCTATTGGCTTAGACTAGTTTTTTTTTTTTTTATATATACAAGTAGTTTAGATTTTATAAATAGCTTGTTTTATTCCAGTGGGATGCATTTATTCTGAGTATCAATCACTTGTTCTAAACCTCCTCTACTGGCCTGTCGTGCTTTACAGTAGATCCATCCACACTTGAACAGGATTATGAAACAATCCCCCAGTGACACTGATTGTGCTGCCCAGTCCCCCCCCATCGCCTCTTTTCAGCTCCATCCACTGTGGCTAATTCTGCCTGCCTGCTCCCTTGGGCGTAATTGATCCTCATATCGTTAACGTATGTGGATCTATCTTGGGAAACGCCCACTGCTTTGCTGCCAGTGCGCGCTCATTGAACCATAGAGCCCAGTGAGCTCTGTGATTGTGGCTCTACCACAGGATTTCTGCATGCAACAATGGCTGTAATGTAAACTGTTTTGTTATCTGCATGGGCAGGCCCCACAGATCGACTCTGTGACTGTTTAGTCTAACCATGGGGAGGCGGAAAAAGTGGAGCTTGGCAGCGAGGTCCCCCTTTGCAACCATAAGAGGCCATTTGGGCCCCAGGAGGAAGGGTGTGGAGGGGCTGTGTGTGAGCAGCCTGCTGGGGGTTCTCCGGTCCCATACCTGGCTGATTGGAGAGGAGGAGGTGGCCCTGCTACTGGCCCAATCCTCCTCTCACTGCTACCAGCACTACCGAGCTCACTCCTTGTCTTTCTCCTTCTGCTCCTCCTCTGCAGATGGTGGGAGCGAGGACTTGGGAGACCCCCGCTCACCCAGTCTAGACCCTCACCTGAGCCACGTTGGCCAAGGTAAGCAAACAATAATTACCCGTGTGTGTGTGTGTGTGTGTGTGT
>CM076668.1:14898452-14912142 GCA_038496675.1 Rachycentron canadum
ATATATATATATATATATATATATATATATATGTAAAGAGAAGAATGACTTCACAGATTCATGACATACAGCTTTGCCTGTGAAATTTGAGCACCCCAACAGTAGTTTGTCTCTTCTGTTGCTTATTATGGAGTGTACTGAGCCGCACCCAGCTGTGAATGTGTATTATGTGAGTGAATAAGAAGCGGAGTTGCTGAGAGAAACCATGGACGCTTTCTTTCCCCACCTTTACCTTCACATTTCCTGTAATACTTCTCTCCTGGTAGTCTCCTTCCAGACTCCATTTCTTCTCCCTTAATGTTTTCACAGTGTGAATCCACAGAGGCCTTGTTTGCTGGGGCTGTATTTTATTCTTTTTTTATAGCAGAAAAGTTTATGACCACTGGAAATGAAGTTGTATTTATGGGGAGAGAACTGTATGAATTTTATATTCTTGTAAATTTGTCTGTAAATCATGGGAAATAGACTATATTCAGTAAAGGCGTAGATATTTATCAATGGTGGGAATGTCAGAATGTTCTGGGCAATTATAATTTCATTTTGAGGCTCTTTTTTTTTCCCTCCTTGTGCATGTTTTGAGTCGAACACCTCGATGAGTAGGTGTTTGTGTTTATTTCGAGGCATGGAGTGGCCCTTCAACATGTCTCTCATCACTGTCTAAAATCAAAGACCATCATTTCCCTCTCGTCGCTTTTGTTCTCTGGATTTTACAGCTGAAGTGCGGCTTTTCCTCACTCTCCACCCTTCCAGTCTTTGCCTTAAATCACACTTTACGATGTCTACTTCAACATATCACAGCTTGCAATTTACTGGGTTTTGAAATTGTGCAACACAAATTTGAAAATGTTTCGTCTTTTGCCTCACTGCTGATTTTGAGATGATCTTTCTTAAAATGTCACTAATTTCTTTACTTTATGGAGAATATTTAGCTAATACCACTGGAATCCAATATTGGATATGCATTAAAGGTTCCCTATTGTAGAAAGTGACATTTTTTTTTTATTAAGTAGGTCTATATTCTATATTAATACTGTGAAAGTATAAAGGAGTCAGTCCAGAGAAATGCATACAGCCTGTATTCAGAAACTGAGCCTAAAAATATGGTGCGTGGAGTTCTGTAACTTTGTGATGTCACAATAAAGCAATCAGTGCTCTCACAGTCTGTTTTCAGACATTCAACCAATCAGAAGAAAGGCTCAGACTCTCTCGTCTGATTGGCTCACCGACCTGTTGTTTCTAGACCTCCAGAAAGAAGTGTGAGAGAGGTGTAAAACTGCATTGAGATTCTTTTTGGTCCTTAAAACCAGAAACATATCTTCTTATGGATATCAAGACTTCAAATTAAACTGGAAAGTGTAAAATATGAGACCTTTAAAATTGAGTTGGATCTTGATCAACAGTAATTGCATCCAGAATACCAAGTTCGCACTTGGTATTCACACCAGGCTCTGCATACATGAGGAGAATTTCCATGCGGGGGGATGTAACCACTGCTCTGGCTGTTATTTTTGCTTTTGCAGTGACATTCCCCAGTGAATGGATGGACCAACTCCAGCGCTGCTGGAGCCACAGAGAGACGTGTGTGTTTATTTCTTCCATGTGTGCAAGTGTTTCTGCACTCGTGTGTTTGCATCACAGCAGCCGATTTGCCCCCATCCTTGCTGTAATACAGGTTTCCTGTGGGACTTGTCACGCCACAGTGTCTGATAATGGCTTCATGTCTCACTGTGGTGGCTGCTATCTGATGTGAGACTGTTGCTTGACCAGTTGGTTTTACAGCTCAGTCTGCAGGGAAATGGGCAGTCTGAGCCTGAAATGATTCACAAAATGGATGTTGTGTTTACAGACAGCTGGCTGTTTTTTTTGTTCAATGGGGAAATGTGAGTGTGTGAAGTTTCAAAAAATAAAATCCCTAAGTTGTCATAATTTGTGGTTTTTGAAGCAAGAGAGGAAAACTGGGTGGGTGAATGATGGAGAGAGGTTGTTTGTGCTCTGTCTGTAATTATCGCTCACTGTGAGAGGCTTTTTTTGTAAATAAATTCTCTCATGGTCATGACTATGCTCTTTTTTTAGCTTTGTTTAAACACATTTCAGATGGTTTGGAAATCCTCTTTTATTATATTAAAATAGTGGGGTATTGTATTACTGTGGGGCTTACAGAGGTCAGGCAGCCAGTAGTTTATAGCAGTGAATGTAAACAGCACATGCTGCCTGCAGGGCTGTTCTCTCTTCTGGGTCATGCCAATCTTGTTACACTCAATACTGGTGTTGCACTGATGTCAGAATCCAGGGACCAGGCAGAGGTTCTCTGGTCTATCATACACTTTCTACAAACAGAAACACCCGTACAATCCAATGCAATTCAACACAGCAGCCAAATCCTAACCCCAAAACGATTATCAATCAATTGTTTATCATTTATAGTGCAAAGTGACAAACATTTGCTGCTTCCAGCTTGTTAAATCCGTTCAAAGAAGTTCAAAGAAAAGAAAATATATTTTTGTCAAGACTGTGTCAGAAATGCTTTAATAATGCAACACAGTTCATATTCTCTCTGGCATTTTGTCCAGCCTCATTAACTGTTAGGATTAAGTATCAGCTAGATATCAATGTCACGAAAAAAATGTCTGTTCACTAATGTATCCACAAAGAAGAGAGCAGGCCATTTGAGAAGCTTACATCAGTGAGAGACACACTCTTCCATGTCTCTTTGCTTTCTGTGCAGAAACTGACTCTGCATTTGACCCAACAGTGTTAGGAAGTCATTACATTTTAATGTACTATTCAAAGGAAAGAGAAGCATCTCATTCTGCTTTCTGTTTCCCTCCCGTCCTGCAGGTGGCAGCATAGACAGTGACTGTGCCTTTGAAGGAGACTACGCCGTGCCCCCGCTCTCCATGACCGAGGGCATGCAGCACATTCGCATTATGGAGGGCGTGTCACGCTCGCTGCCCTCCTCCCCACTGCTCACCCACCAGACCATCAGTGTCAGGCTACAGCCTGTGAAGAAGCTCACAGGTAAAAACGCTGCAGTGACAGGGTCTACACCAGGTGCACGATTTGAATTAGTTAAGCAATGTTGTCACATTTATTTTAAAGCCTGTTTTTTGGGAAGAAAAGCACAGCCAACAGAGATGTGGGCTGAATCTGGTTCAAATTTGTCTTGTACGCACATCCTTGCCTGTAGCTGTCCTCCCCCATGGACTCATTGTACTAATACAGCCTCCCTTAACCCTTCATTGTACAACTGTAGGCAGTGTACCTAATCGGAGAATCACACACAGTGAATTAAAGTAGATTTTATGAGACAAAGTGAAGAGGAGTGGAATGATTTCTCACCCTAATGCTTGCTGATAAGCAGTAATCACTTACCGTATTACTTACCCACTAATTCTGAGAAGAAACATAAAGCAGGGCTGAGCTCTGGCCTGCGGCAAACACTGCAATTTCCAATTCTTGTAATCACCAAAGTCCTACCTAATTGACAGTGCCAAGACCAGCTGATGGACTGTGAGCCGTGGCCAGCTCTGCCTTCCTTTATGGCTCTTTATCTCTCACCACTAATCGCTTCCTTTCACACTCATCTCTGACATTCAGAGAATGTGGAAAATCGCCTCTCCCCATTAACTGGATTATGAGTCTGTGTCATGTTTGCTGCTATTATTATGGGGGAGCTGTGGTTTCGGTACACAGGGCAGTCTGGACATCCAAAGTTTACTGCTGTACTGGGTTTCAAAATGAGAAATGAAATATTGACACTGCAGCTTTGCCTGATATCAGTGCAGCCTCCACACTGAGGTAGAGTGGGTGTGATGGACTTTAAAGCTCCATTCAGCAGTCACCACTAGGGTGCACCAGCCTCTCAGCTACTTCAGATCATTAACCATTTCTGATATGCCAGGGGGACCATGATTTTTACATCATACAGAATGATTTATGCTCTCCCCTGGGTCATTCAAGCTGTGGGTTTTAAAGAGGAAACACGCCAAAACCGATTTTCTCTCGTTTCAACTGGGTGTGCATCCGCACTGTGGAGGGTTCTGCCTGAGACGGGATCCATCTGAGGCTCTTTTTGGGGGATCAGCAGTTGAGAATTAGATTTGAGAGCAAGAGCTGAACTTATCAGGCTGAATCACACTTTTTGCTTCACTTAGCTGTTCGATGAGGCGTCTTTGTCCGTTCCCTTCCCCGTTTTTTTTTTTTTTTTTTTACCTCATGTTTTGTGGCAGATTCAGCCTGGTTTGAGGGCTACACTTTGGTCTGTGTGAATCAAAATGAATCTTTATATCATCAGCTTATGTGGATCTGTAAATACATATATTTATTTGTTTGTGTTTCATTATCTTGATGGCTGTCACAGAGTACAATACTGTTTAAGAATAGCTTGATTAATGATATGTGCAGTGCTGTCTCATTTGTGCTATTCTTATTCCACAGCTGATGTAGGGACAGGTCTCTTTGCCGCACATGCCGTCATTTGCCGTGACATATTATATCAGTCAGGTTGTGAGAGCTGCTCTGTATTTTTAGATTTCAATGTGGGGAATAAGAAATTGTCTCGTTTTTAACACGCAGCATGTCTCCGCTGTGCAGTTCCAGCAACTCAGCTTTGTCTGATTTGTTTTACCTTTGCATAATAAGTCCACTTAAACTCTTCATCTCCAGTGTTCATGTGTATTTGTGTGCACAACAGCGAGAGGTATCATTTTGCCGGGATTACCCCTTCACTCTGCTAATCCTTCCAGCTTTATGTCTGTGTCAAACCACCTATTGTGCATTTTATTGTAGTTTGCTGTAACAATGAAGCCACTGGGGGAAAAAAAACTTAAACTGTTAGATTTTGTTCAGCTAGTGTGACAGATGTTGCACTGCAGGACAGAAATCTGTACATCACAAAAGGTAATTTGGCTCCCTTACATACTGCGTGTGACAAGCCTTCCCAACAAGACTTTCTCTTCAGATCACATGTCGATATGACTTTACACAGCTTATCGGCATTGGATCAGGACACTTGACTCCATGACAATATACACAAAAGCCCTCAAAAGCCTTGAGGTGCCCTCTGTCCTTCAAGTCCTCAAAGACCCGCGTCTGCTCTCAAGTGGCATCGAGCACCAGATTGTTGGGCCTCATCCACCCCGGCTTTCTCACCCTTTAATTAATTCAACTCAGCGCCACTTCCTGCACAGCTTGACAGTACTAAGCCTGTGTGTGCGTGCTTTGGCGTCACAGGCCAGAACCCCTCCCATGCCAGAGATGGCAGAGGTGGGAGAAAGACTGGTGACAGAGGAGTGCATTAGAGAGCAAACGGCAGCAGGTCTAAAGGCAGTCGCACTTTGATCTCCCCTGGTGGCCTCCACCTACCGCACAGTCCCTCTGCCCTCGTGTGCAGCCCCTGATTGGCCTTAGGGAGGGCAGACTGGTGGTGTTGGTGGGTGACTTGAGTTATTCGACCTCATAGCTCTGATAGAATGAAAATGCTATGAAAGCGTTGACCTTTTTCGAGAATTATTGAGTTTCTGATTTAATCCCCTCTGCCTGCGTGAAGACTCTCGAGGGGGGCTTCAGATGCTTAAGGGGTCAACTTGTGAAACAAATTGGTGAGGCAGACGGGAGTCATACAGTGCTGTACTGTACCATCCCTGTGTACTCATTTCAGATCTTTTTGCTGGTGGTCACTCCTGATTTTCTGTGGACATTAAATACCATAAAAGCAATTACAGCATTTCAGTGTAACTTAAACCTTCTGCAACTATCTGCAGAGGAAGAGCATGTGATGCAATGGAAAGCTCCAAAGTCGCTAACTAGACACAGAAGTAAGATTGTCTGAGCTCAAGGTCCACTGACTACACTTTCAACCTCATCTCACAGCCTTTATGGAGAGATTTTGACCCTCATTTATATCTCCTCATATATTCCCATGACAATGTCAATATCTTCCTCTGAGGAAGACCATGAGTTGTTGTCTGATGCTCCAGAAAAAGTGAGGGAGTGAGTTTTTTTTTTTTTTTGGTCAGACTGCTATTATTTGACAGCTATGTAAGTTACTTTGAATATTAAGATTTATTATAATATATGATGCATCTAAAATGAGTTTTAAATTGAGCCGAACTGTATCCTGTGGGGTACAGTAACCAGTAAACTACATAGTTATCTATCAGTAATAATAATCTGTGTAACTCTGGGATGGGTCTCCGTCTCCCTTAATTCAACTGAGCTAACATTATGTTTATACTTTATTAAACTTCTGAGGGAAAGTTCCTTTTAATCCTCCTGCCTTCCAGAAAGGTCAGACTATACGGTCAATGCCAACTATCTCTGACTGACTGAAGTGCACTTGTGTTTGCCAACACTCTTTTGTCTCACTGTTGCAGTGAGAAGTGTTTTTAAGCGTAGTGATTTGACATATTTTCAAGCTTTTTGAATTTCTCCAGCAAAATGTTCATTTTGTGAAACATTTTCAGAGCGAGTCGTGAAACAAGGCTGTCTCCTGCTGTGTGCTCATGAAAACATATGTTCTCAGCAGGGCTCAGTGGTGGAGGAAGAATTCACGTTATTTGCATAAGTAAAAATAGCAATACAACATTGTAAAAGTAGTCAATTACAAGTTAACCTCCGGCAAAATCATCAAAAAACGTACTCAAACTATCAAACATAACAGTACTCAATACAGAAAATTGATTGAGATGCATAATGTGTGAATGTTTACTTTTATTTTATAGGCCCCATAGCGTTCTATAATTTTAAAGTACATGACATGTAACTGTAGTGTTTTTTGAATGTTGAAGGTTGTTTGAATTTGGTACTACTTTAAAGTGACTGTTCAGACTGTTCAGTACAATTGTAATGAATTAATTCCAATGAATATTTAATACCTAGATAGTCTCATAGTAAGTTATTAAGATTTCAGTTGCTCCTTCACTGAAATTTCTTTGCCAATCAGTGAAATTACATGGAAATAACTATCACAGAATATTGGAACATGTCATTTGAACTAAATTACACAAATATTTCCACAGAATATTTTAGAACCACCAGGAAATTATTCATTTTAAGAACTTTGTACACTGTTGATTCATTTAACTGTGTATTATATGCTCGTCACATGTTTTCTATGAAAGAGTGGAAAGACTGAACGCCCTTGTGAGGGTTTGTTTCAAATATGCAGCATTCCTTCATGTAGATACATGTTTCACAGATTCCGCAACCACTGTGTTTACGTTGTCTTAGTTTCAGTTTTTACTTATTTATTTATTTTTTTGAGTTGTCTAAGACTATGAGTGGCAATGATTGCTCATTCTCACAATGATATCTCTATAGCTTATCATTATGAGTTGTAATCACTGATTACTTATTTGTTTCTTAATAAACACCTCACTCAAGTGTCAGGCTCGCCAGAGAGACGTCTCACCCGCGTGATTGATTGGCCCTGCTCCACTCTGGAACATTTAAAGGGAATTATTTCAACATCCCTCGCCAGATTTCACATGCTTTCTCCTAATTAATGGCAGCAATCAATACAATTACTGCCTCCCCACAGATTGCCACATAAAGGTAGAAAATTGCATTTGGCCTTAAAGCCTGAGAAAAAGGCTTGATTTAATTATACCACCTAATTTTTTCCCCACTCTTACTGCAATTATCACAGTAATATGAGTGTATCTAAAATCCATTGTCTCTCTGGTGCTTACAGTAATAGAGTAATATGTGAATAAGTGGCAATGTACTACAGTAAGCTAACTTCTAAATGGGCATGATGTAGGTTTTAAAAAAGCTCAGTAGCAGTGTGGATGGTCAGGATTAACGACGCACAGTGTGGAAAACTGCTTAGTCAGGTTTTACAGCTCATTGTGTGGGTGGTCTTAAAGGACCCACATAGAAACAGCTGAGCTCTGATAAATTAGCTGCTTGTGATGAATGCTGCATTTCTGGGAATGTTTTGTTGTTCAGTACTTTTTTTATTCTGCCGAAGATGATGACAGGATCACTTGTTAGGCTATTTCTTGCACATATATAATGGACTATATAAGAAGATTTTACTCACTAAACTTTTACTTTTTACTAAATTCACGTGAATTACTAAATTCATGCCATTTCATAAAAAAAATGTTGGACATTTCTACTAGATCAGCAATGATTAGATGATCAAAAGACTTTACAGTGTTCAACTGTTTTTGTGCAACTCTTGTTAATTTACTAATCTTTTCACAAATTTTTTAACCATAAATCCTCACCTCTCAATTGAGAATTTGCTGTTTTGAACTGATTAAACAAAAGTACTGGTATATTAACTGATTATTAAAATAATAGTGCTTAAAGCCCCGATCTAGACTCAAAGTAGTGGTTGAGGAAGATTCAAAATGACATATCTTATGATCACTGATGGATACAGAGCCAGTCCTGCAGTTTCAAGCTTTTGGTTTTATTTTAAAAGCTATCTTTTAACATCTTTTTTTAATTGCACCAGAAACAACAATTAATCATCTAGAGCTTAAATTAATAAATGACAGAAAAATAAACAACTACTATGATTATCGATTAATTATTAGTAATTTCTCAAGTCAGATATTCACTACTTGTAGCTTTGAAATTAGTGAGCATGGACATGGATTTAAAAGTTGAGGTTTAAAATGCTGGTGGTGGTGGAAGTACTATAAATATCATTATACTGCAGTGTAAAGTATGATAGTATAAATAGGAAAGATATAAATTACACAGAAACATCCCTAAAGAAGTTCCATTATTATATGTATTATATTGCTAGATAATTAATTTTGATTAATCTGTCTTTAAGCCAAGTTCTAATTGAGGTGGAGCTACTTTTAACTACTTTATATCCTATTGTGTTAATTTATAACTGCATTATTTGTATGTGAAATCTTAACCTTCAAAAAAGAAACTTACTAAAGTTGTCAGATGAGTATTAATTCGGTGAAAAGTAGAATATTTGCCTCTAAGATGTTGTACAATATAGTATGAAATTGAAATCAACACATAAACTCTCAATACTGTCAATTTCATCTAAACAAAGTTAAATAGAAATCCAACAATGCATCAGTTGTGTTTCTTGGAGGAACTGCACTTATTTGTTTTGTATATCAGTTTATCTCCTGGTTTCTTGACACCATCATTTATAATATAGACATTTCCTTTAAGTCGTGATGTCATCAAACACAAAACTGCAGTGCACCTTTCCTTAAGCATTTTATGATCCCCTCAGTGTATTTTTGAAAGGAAGACTGACATTTGGGACATCTCAATCTCCTCTCTCTCCACGCCTTTTTAGCCAGCCTCGCGTTTATATGGCATCTGCTATCCTCTGTGAATATTTGAGATGAACACTGACATTTGGGACATCTCAATCTCCACGCCTCCTTACCCAGCAGTGCATCTTGAGAAAATAGCTCTTCAATTATTGCCATTATTTCTTACTTCAACCGTCCCAGCCACCACGGACCCTCCAAATCATTTGTTCCGCCAAAAGGAAATGTGACATTTTCAGCTCCACTGTCACAGGTGAAAAATAAAGAGTGAAGGTTAAATGTAGAGAGGAGTAATTGAAATGGAGGTATGATGCCCTCAAGAGGTGCACTAAAGAACCAGTTGAATTAAGTGCTGTGACAGGAATTCTTGTCATATTTCAGTCATCACCCAAACGGTCTGGATCATTCGGTGATATAATATCATTACAGAGCTTCATTATTCTTCAATAAATGCAAACACGCAGTGCTTTTACCATTTGTATTACAGTATATGAATATAAGGTTACTTGGGGGAAGAAATAAGTTTTTATATTTGACATTTATTAAGTTCTGCAAACTTTAATGGTGATTGATCCCAGTCTTAATCTGTAGACTGCTTCACTTATAATGTTGCGTTGTGACACATTTTACATTTAAAAAAAAAACTGCAGATCCTATGATTTGGATATTTTATTCGGCACATTTTTTTTTTTTTTTTTGCTTTAACAGCTCTTGATATAGCGAAACACAATATTCACCTTGGGTTTTTATTTATTTGATTCTGCCTCAGTGACACACAACTGTACATTTAACCATAGGGATATTAAACTTGCCTGTAGATTTCTCTATTTTCCAATGTTTATTTCTGATACGGTGAAAGATTGACTCCATACTGAGGACATTTCAAGATCACTGCATTTGTTAGGTTAGACAGTAATTAAATGGTTCAGTTTACACATCAATAAACAAATTTAAAATAATGTTGGAAATGCAGAAGGAAACTATCTTAAAGGAAACTGACCGATATAAATTGCAGGTAGATTATTTAAAACTGCAAGTAGACAATTTATCATTATCATTGCAGAAATGTCAAAAATGTAACAAACATGTATTTCATTGTTATAAACTTAGATAGTGCCAAACTTGCAATAAAGTATTTGCAGAAAATTACACAGAAACAACAAATTAAAGTTTCCAAAATTACTGTAAATAGTTATAATGGTGATATTTTAAATCCTTCCATCAAAATTATTAAATTGTAAGTTAACATTATAACCCATCTGACTGAAAGAATAGATAAGTAGTAATGTGTGTTGCTTGGTAAAAGACACAAGCCTTAAAAAGTAAGGAGGGAGGCTACAGTAAATCTGCCACCATCTCTGTAAGGCAAATATAGGAACAGATTATATAAACTAGGAATAGTAAAAATGACATAACACCACATAATATCTACCGAGCTGTGTTTTGTGGCAATGGTAATAAAGATTACAGTTTATTTCTTGAGCTTTAAGCTGTCAGGAGCTGCATGAGGATGTGTAAAGATAATATAAGGACAACGCACATTTCAGAGTTTTAAATTGCCTCAGACGCGAAGTCTGTGATGCAGACCGAAACTTAAAAATCAGGACTGGATCACTCCCCGACTGATAACAGGTCTTTTCGTTTACAAAAAAAAGACAGTCAGCAAAAAAGTCTCTTTATAGATGCTTCCTTGTGCTTCTGTCTCTCACACACTTACACAACATCCTTGAGCAAATGTATCTGTGCCCATTTTAATGATGATAGTGTTTTACAGATGAAGCCAGACATGTGATCAACCACCCCCACTTGTCAGTTCACTGGATTGTGTTGCATTTTGTTGACAATATATAACTAGGCTACAATACTGCACCTATTGTATTATGCCACAGATGGAAATGTTAAGTTATATGGCAGAAAATAAGACACTTATTGTCCAGAGGGATGATTGGATAAAAGACCCAGGTTTTATGGGTTTAGAGGACTGGTGGGGCAGGTAGTATGGCTCACAGAAACTTTAACCTGTAACTGTAGAACATCCTTAAGGCTTGTTGGTATCATAATCAGGTGGCTGCAGATGCCACTCGGGGGAAATAAGTGTGACTGGAGGAGATAAATATAAAAAGAAAAAAAGGAAAGAAAAAAAAAACACTTAGAAAACAGCCGGCTTACAGCCTAACGGATATGGACCCAGACAAAAGCATCAGACGGTACACAATAAACTCTCACCCCTGTGGGTTTGAACCCCTAAATAGCCGTAAAACATGGCTGCAGCTGTACAAATACAGTTTCAAGGGTAAAACAAGGACAGACAGGGATGCCTGAGCCCAAGAGGAAAATGGAGTAGGTTTTATTGAAACCCTTGTTTCTGTCAAGTAATACCTCTGCTCCTTTTTCCCCACTTGTGATCTAATGTGTCCCCAAAGCTCCATCCACGAATGGCAAAACTGCGTCCCTTTAATAATACTCTCTCTTCCTCCCTCCCTTACTCCCTCCCTCCCTCCTTTTTTATGCCATTTTCTTTCCTCCCCCAATACCCACCCTTCTCCTCCCCCTCCTTTTGCTCTGTGGTTGCCATGACAACAGCAGCACTGCACCATTCATCTGTTGGAGACCTGGGCTCCTGTTCCTGTAGAGAGAGTGCGCCTCTCACATCTATACATAACACGCTAAGCGCTAATGCAGTCACGGAGGCGAACAAGGAGCTCACTCCTATCTGTGCTCACGGGCTCCTGACAGGAAAAGCTCCCAGTTCTGTTTTATTCTATTACCGTTGTTGTTATTATTTTTTTTATTATTTCTTTCGTAGTGGCGGAGGTTTCAGTCACCTGTCAGCCTTCGGTGCCTGCTGCCACAACAGAGGTGTCACCTCTGTGTCCCCCTCTTTCCCCAGTGACACAGTGACTGCTGCGTTCTTCCTTCCTCCTTCCTTTTTCCTCTCTCTCCCTCTCTTTCCTCCTCCTCCTCCTCCTCTTCTTGCTCCTCCCGTCACTGCCAAATCTGCCTGGCTCTGTATCATTTACTGCGACTGAATAGAGCGAGCAGCATCAGCACTGAAACCTGTGGAGATTTGCTCAGAAAGGAAACAAGAGGGAAGAAAGAGAGCAAGCTTCTGTTCCTCCGCACTGATCCTCCCCTGCTCTGCTGCAGGTGTTTTTCTTTTCCCCTGTTTTCTTTTTTCTTTTTCCTCTCTTATTTTTGATGAACTGGTCATCGCTCAGGGAGGAAGGACTGCTTGTTTCGCTGGAGGGTGAAGGAGGGGAGCTGGTGCCGTACTCCAGCGTTCAGGAATGCGAGATCTGGTTTGAGAATGGTGAGCCCTGCCACACCCTCTCTTGCTCGTTTCATTCCTCCATTTGTGCCTGCAAACTGCCCCCCCACCCCCACCCCACCCCCATCACCTGCTGCTCCACCTTTGCTCGGCCAGAGCCTGCTCTCGGTCTGTCTGCTCCCTGATCTCACATCTGGAGTGGCTGTGCCGGCCGCTGGTTCGAATGACGTTGGTACAGATAGGGGGCTAATGGGAGGAGTGCTGGAAAGTAATTTCTCTTCATGAAATGATGCATTTGTCAAAGGGCTGCACTCTAATGACAATGTAGGCTCAAGGACCTGTGAATCAACTAGAGTGCCAAGTGTTTTTTGTGGCAAGCTGGTCTGTTTCATGCGTCAGCGTGGGTGAGCATTCAATTGTCTTTGAGAGTGTGTATGTGTGTGTATACGTGTATGTCTGTTATGTGTGTGTGTGTGCGTGTCTAAGCACAAGCTGTGGGTGGCTAATGGTGCTTGTTCTTGTTGTTGTATGTCTCACTTTTCCTTCCAGAGCACAGCGTCATATGTAGCATACGGTTGCGTAAATGGCTTGAAGTTGGTGGGGGAATAGTTCTCTCCCCCCCCAACACCGTGCAGTCAGCAGCAGCTTGTTGTTGTGTATCAGAGTCACCCTGTCATGTGCTGGGATGTGGTTCCTCCTTCCAGTTCCAGTGCTGCAGGCTGCCTGCCTCCCTGTCTCGTCCCTGGGGACTGCTAGCTGGTGTGTGAACAGAACAAAATGTCTCAATAACACTGTCTGCCAGCAAAACACAAGCACCTCATCAGCAGCTGCTATTACTGGTCTCAGGTGAATGGTTTTTGATGAGGCGCCCACAGCCGGTTTTCGCACCACTTAGTATCACCACCTGGAGAGTGCTTTGATGAGCCTAGCTTGTCAGCTGTCATTCAGACTGTATCGGGCACTGACACTAAGAACTTCAATTTCAAGGTGGTTAGATAGCCATGTTGATTGCACTCACAGTGGAAGAATGTTTCCTGGTTTTAGGATCCCTCATGAAGTTATTTGAACCTGATGGAGCAGGGTGAATTAGGTCCCATCCACAGTGAGTGAGTGAGAGAGAGAGAGAGAGAGAGAGAGAGAGAGAGAGAGAGAGAGAGAG
>CM076668.1:14912528-14923381 GCA_038496675.1 Rachycentron canadum
AGAGAGAGAGAGAGAGAGAGAGAGAGAGAGAGAGAGAGAGAGAGAGAGAACCTTTCCTGTTAAAACACAGGGATGTCAATATTATTCCTCTCTCTCTCTCTCCCTCTGGATGTTTTAGCTGAATGATGATTGTCTGATAAGCAGTTGTCACGCCTGAAGAATCTAAAGATAGCCAGGCACAGACAAGTCTTGTCTGTGCCCGTTATAGAGCTTGTAATCAAAAATATAGGCTACCCTATATCCCCAGAGAAAATAAATGTGTGATCCAGTATAAGTGGTGAAGTGGCTGATACATTGTGTTTTCCAAGGTAAATGTCTCATCGCTGCTTCTACCTGAGTTCTTTAAGGGTCATGTATAGTTTCTGTCACTGCCCAGTGACTTCATATTTATGCACATAACAAATCAGTTAAACCTGGCTTTGAATTGCGGGCTTCTCAATTGATGTGGCCCACTTACCTGAAAATCAGCCAAATAAAACCTCATATACACTCTGCAGTGGTTCAGAATGATATTGATTCATATAATTGCCCAATTTCCCTCCCTTGCAATCCCCTGAGCCTGTGTCAGTCAAATGGCTTGTAAGCCTAAAATGAGTTGTGAAATAAATGACAAACCATCCAAAATCCAACCTCCTTGGGTCACTTTTTAGGCATCACTTATTCTGACCCACAGAGTATAAAATGTGCTTGGTTGGACTAATATTCATTGCCTCTGAAAATGAATGTGATGTTAATTTGCTTACTAGTGGATTATAGGCTATATTCACCATTTACTGACAGTGTGGCCTCTGGATTTCTGCCTAAGCTGCAGGACTGTTTCACCACTCGATCTTGATTACAAAAGCAGCCTGCTGGGTGACTCTATTGGCAGGTGGGCACAGTATGTACTATGCGTGACACCCCGGCTATAAATCAAGCAGTGACGACACCACTGTCCTTTAAAATCCCTCACTTTGTTTCTCAGTACAGAAGGTCAGAAGAGGAATCTAATTATCAGTTGCAAACTGGAGTTTTTGAAAACTACTTGGAGGGTAACAAGTTCCCCACGATTTCCTGTCAGTCAGGTGACCCAGAGACTGTCATCCTCAGCTTTTCTACCACAGATGACAGTCTTTTCTCCCCCTTGTAGTCAAACAGCATTTCTAAGTTGTATAGAATTTAAATTAGTCATCGAGTGAGCCAGTGTTGCTGCTACTGTAACAACTCCCTGGCCTCTAGAATTACAATCTTCTATTATGATGAGAGAAAATGCCGTCAGTGCTGCTATTAGCAGGATGAAGTCATCCTCTTGTGTTCTTGATCTGCCTCAGACCAAGCTCTTTAAAGTCAGCTTCCACTATCCATGCCAGGTAACAACCAGCAATTAGAAATTGTCCCCAAAGCTTTCAAAAACAGCTACTGTATACCTTCTACTAAAGAAATGCAACCCAGCACCGACCTTAGCAATTACAGGCCCTTCTGTAATCTCCCTTTCCTTGGTAAAATTCTAAAGAAAGCTCTTTTTAACCACACACCCAGTCATTTAAATGACAACGGCATATTACTAAAGTTTTAGAATGGTTCTCACACCAGCGACTACAATGAAATAGCCCTGCAAAAAGTAAAATAGAAGCTGAGGCTCATTTCTGGCTAACGATGTGGCTGTCCTTCGCATAGTATTTGGCACAACTGATTATGACAATTTGACGGTTTTGGGTAGTACTTGCTTGGTTTCCTTCATACTTAACATACTTTTTAGTGATGTTGACTATGGCGTTCCACAAGGAACTCTTCTTAGCCCTTTGCTATTTTCTTTATGATGATCCCTCATCATAAAAATGTTGTTTACCACTGTTACGCTGATGATTTGCAATTTTATCTTTTAGTTTTACTAGACAAGCCCAATGCTTAGACCGCATTAATGCACAGAGGTAAAGTAAACCGCAGATCTAAATGAGGAAAAAACTGATTCTCTCTCTTCTCACAGGGCTCAGTTGAAAGAGATGAACTTCAATAAATATTCAGGCCACGATTCAAAGAATTAAGAGTGATTTCAGACTCAGGGCAGAAGCTTAATTTCAATTTGAACAAGATTAAGAAAATATCTATTTGTTTTTAATCATCATAGGTGCATAGCTGAGGACTTTTGCTATAGCTTTAACAAATGCTAAAAGAAAAGACCACATTAGCCCACTGCTTATGGCACTGTACGGCCTGTTCTGGAAAATTGATCTTGAAATAACCTACCACCTCCTTTTACCAAAGATTACCAGTTGATTTTAGTCCTTTACTGTCAGTGTTTCTTAAACATCGCCTATTTTTCACACACTAATATGGAGAGGCTGTCTTTTGTGGAATAACTTCATCATATCAATACCAGCCATCTTTTTTTCTCTGTATTTTAAATTATAATAATGTTATATCCAGGACTTTCATGTTTTTCTCTTGTTTTTACTCTTTAATCCCCCAATGATAATTAATTAATCTCAATTAACCAACCATTGCATTGTTACTGATTCTTCAGGTTTCTTAAATGTACTCTGCAGGGTTACATCTTTGCATGAGAGCTGCTATACAGATAAACTTGCTTTTACTATCTTACTACCCCCTTTAGGCTGGTTGTTTTGTTGTTACTTACATTTGCTTTTATCAGGATATTTAGCAGTAGGCTACCTTCTGGAAAAGTGCAAAAGAGAAACCCGCAGTGCGCTATTAATAGCAATGATAATGATTTGCTTACAAAACAGAGCAGTGGGTTACATATACCACCTCAGTGCTTTCTGTGAATGCTGATGGTGGAGAGCTGAGCAAACATTTCTCTGTGATACGCACACAAACACACAGAGGCCTAAAGAAGTGTGTGTGTGTGTGTGTGTGTGTGTGTGTGTGAGAATGTGTGTCCATGCGTATCCAAACCCTTACGGACTACAGCACAGGACTGCACAATGACACCAGTCGCAGTATTAACATTCGCCACTTGTTTGTCTGCTGTTAACTTATTTGCTCAGTCATTTCAGGGCTCTGAACCGCTATGAGGCATTTTGTCTGGATCACAGCTCTGACTTTGCATGGCTGCAATCAGTCTGCTAAATGTGTCTGTGGGATTACATAAGAGCAACAATTGATTACAGCTTTTGTCAGACATGAAAGAAATTTGGGGGGCTTTGATGTTCATTTTATGACATGCTCAAGATGGTGGAAGATTATCAGAAACATTGCAATCAGAAGCTTAATCGGAAGTCGTCTAATGCTTTTCCTCATTTATCGTCTTGCTTTGAGTGTTTAATTGAATTTCTTAATCGAATAACAGCAAAAAAACATGCAGCTCATCCTGACTTTCTCAATGACAAGGGTGTGGTTGCTGGCAGGTTATAAATATCTCCACTAGGGGCTGAACTGCAGTTGGGACAAAGGTCAAGACAGCCTAGCTATTATTAGGCCACTGTATCAAATGGTGTCCTTGGCAATTATGCGACTTTCACTTTCTTAAAGTGGTGTCATATTTAACTTTGTAGCTTGCTGGTGTCCCCTGTCATCAGGAGACCTGTCCTCTGTTGTCTCCTGCTGAGGAGGGGTATGTGAAAAGTTCAGAGGCATTGCTTTGCCACCGAAGGAGCCAAACCATATGAAAAGAAAGTTAACGGTGTCGAAGCTGCTCAGTGTTAACAATAGCCGCTGTGCTTCTGCAGCTGAGTCATGAGGGCAGAGTCCTTTAGGAATGAAGGGTTTGTTCACCAGAGTCGACAGCTGCCCAGAAAGCCTGCAGTATGGAAATACACAACAGGGATTCAGACCAGAGGTGGTGTTTTAAAAAGAAAAGCAGCTCAGAGCAGATAAATGGTGGTAAATTTAAACAACAGAAAATTATTAGTCTCCTTTTCAAATAGCAACTTCGAACAACACAGATGAACTATGTTGTAAAGTGCAATAAATGGACAAAGCTACGAGTTAACAGTGATTTAAGTGCACAGTCTATAATTTTTTTAAAAAACATAACCAGTAAGAATATTCCAGAAAAACCTTTTTGGATTTTCCAGCCTTCGCTGTTCAGGCAGGATGTTGCACCATGCCATGGGCCCAGGTGGGAAAAATTCACATCATGTTTGGTTTTTTGAGTTCAGCCTTAAGGCCACATGTGAGGACTACTAACTATGTTTCTCTCAGATTCTTTTCAAAACCTTTTAGAAACAAAAACAATTTCAGATTGCTACTCTTGTTTCCAGACTGATGTCCTGCATACATAGTCACACTGTTTGATTTTTTTTTTTTTTTAATCTTTAACAGCCCAGAATACCTGCAAACAATCTTCTCCTGTATAGATTTAGGTCCTCCAGATTAGCCTGCTCATTTGTTGATGTGGCTTTGATGTTGCGTGTATGCTACTGGTCTAATCCAAACCCTATAAGGTTATGTAAAATGTTGAATTAACAGCTTTTTGGGAAAGGGAGAGCTCAGCTAATGACCGTTCTTAGAGCATGAGCCCCTCCCTCCAGCCTCTTAAAATTCTGCCTGTGCCTCACCTTGCTTGGCTAATCCTCCCAAGGCTGTAATGATAGATACACACGTGCGTGTGTGCAGACACACTCGCACACAGACACTCACACGCATACATAAAAGAGGGAGAGGCAGCCTAGCTAATGGACTTGCTGCTGACTGCCTCTGTTTCAAGGCTGCGACTGAACAGATCGCTGTGTTGCACAGCAACATCTGGTCTGCATTGTTTTGTTCAACAAGTCAACAAGACAGCACACAAAATCATCAGAGGTCTCTGAGCCGGATAACCATATGCACACTGTGAGCAAGCCTAAAGACTAGTGGAATTAATATGAAGCAGCACATCTTGAGACCTGAGTATCAGCCACACCTGTGTTTTTATTTTTAAATAACCTTAAAAGAGCTGCAAAAGATGACAAAGCTTATCAAAGTTATTTAAAACTTTGTACTTGCACCTTTTATTGCATCTCTCTTAACTTCATAAGCCAGTTTATGGAGAATCTCTTTCATTGTCTGAGATAAATGTCAAAGAAATTCTCAACCTTTTCAGAGATAAGGTATAATCAAATCAACAGATGTTCAATAAAATAAAATATTTTTGACAAATAAATATACCTGTACTACACTCTGAAAAAGACATTCAAGATGAATGTAACATTTACATAGAGAATCGATTTCCAATTCCACCATCTCATATTATTGAAAGAATATCAGTTTAAGGTAATGTGATAAAGATTTAAGATGTGTTGGACAATTTAGGAACTCGAACATGTAAAAGCCTCTTCATTGTCCTTGCATCCGTAAGAAACTTGATAACGACCATCTCAGCTCTCTGTGGCACGGCTGACAAGAGCAGCGACCACACAAAGGCTTAGATCCTCATTTGCAGCAGCTTGTGTGTTTGAATTGGGGACAAGGGGAAGACCTGGTCCAGCAAGGCAGCTGAGATCTGTCTGGACATAGAAGCTGCTTGATCACATTTGAGCAACAAACAGGTTGGGACCTTGAAGCTTTTAGTGCTGGTGAAATCGTCCTCTCCCTGCGTTTACCACCACCTTGGAAAGGTGGACAAGACTCATCGTCTTCCTGCATTCTGCTGTTGTTGCCATAGCTACCGGGGCCACGTTTCTCTAAAACTCTGCAGACAGCTGGGCAATGTATGTCCTCACCCACATTATTGTTCTGTTTGCGTGTGTATATTAATGCATGCACCTATGCCTTTGTCTGAGTGGGAGCCTGAGGTCACATGTAACTGAGACAGAACAGACGGAGCTTCATTGCTATAGAAATGTCTCTGTTTACCAGCTTATTGGTCGCTCATCTGCAGCAAGTAAGAGATTGTGCGTTGCATATTAGAGTATATAGAGTTTCCAATTCATATTCAGATCTTGTCATTTATTTGTTGAAAACCCAGGTTGAGTCTGAGGGGACTGTCATGTTGAAAAGAAGCTTCCCTCTTTCATATGCACAGCACCCTCTGCATTTGAATCACAATATTGACTTGCTTTTTCATTTGTTGATAATTTCACCAAAGGCAGCGCCTGTGTGGATGCTGACAATCTTGGGAATAGAGATCATCCTTTTAAATTTTCACATTGTTTTATAGCTTATTCTTTGTCACCAGTCTCCCCCCCCCCCCTTCACTCTAATCTCACATGTACACATGCATACATGCCGCATGCATATTCATATTCACACCCCGACATCCAGAGCATGTAACAAATATCTATTTCACGGCCACGTGCATCTGCACACACAGACTAGATATATTTATTCATAAGCTCATTAGAGGAGTGGATTTGCCTGCTGCCATCCATCACACTGTCACCCAACCTCAGCCTGGCACACAGTGACAACAGAACTGCAGGAGAGAAGTCCCTGGGATTTAGTCTCCTGGAGCCAGTGCTATAGAGGGGATTTACTCTAATAGACAGTCGCACTTCACCATTTTATAGAGGTGAGATCAGGGAGGCAAAAGAAAAAACAAAAGAAATGGTAATCTCCCATTCACCACAGTTTATCCAAAAAATTTATATAAAGGCTTTCAGTCTTTCTGCACATTTTGGCACAGACATTTTCAACTGGTGTTCAGCAGCATGAGAGGGTGAACTGCCGATGTATATGCAAAGCTCCTGTAGACACTCGTCACGTGAAGGCTCAGTCTGTCACTCTCCTTGTAGCTTGTTACAAGCTGTTGCAGGTACAAGAGCAGCTTATCAAAACACAGCAGGAGTGTGGTTTGAAAGAGAAACAGGGAAACTTTTGCCCCCCCCCTTTTTTTTTTTTCTTGATTGTGGCAAAGAATGTCCAGCCAATTACAGACTTTCTGTGGCCTACTGTGAAGGTTTTAAGACTCGCAAGCAGTAGCAGGAAAAAGAGACACTACTCTTGTCTACTGAAGGTCAAGAGTTCCCATTCACATCCACTGACTGGTATATACCAGCTTTTCCTAATTGTTTAATTGCCTTAAAGAGGAGACTGAAGTTCTGTTCAAGCATAAAGATGAGTGCTCTATGGATGAACAGGCACATTTTCAATGTGGATTCATGGGTTTTGACCAGTGTCTTGACACTGACAAAGACAATTAATTATATGAAATGACATGGAAGTCAAAAGCTGCCATAATTAGTTAATAATTAGTAAACAAAATAAACAAATAACTTGAATTTGGGTTGGAAAAAGTGGCAAATAAATATGGATATGAATAATCTGAAAATGCACATTTATTGTTATGTATTTACTCATTTCTTTCTGTGTGATTTTAATCATCCTCAGCTTTTCCCTCCATACATCACTACCTCTGATGCTGCAATGTTAAATGAATTGATTGCTAAGATGGATGCTTCTGATATCTTAACTTGTAAAACATGGGATGAAATACGTAACTAGTTATTTTAAAAAAGGGATCTCCGAGTTGCCTGTCAGCTTGTTTGTCAGGCAGAATCTATCAAGTACGTCTCTGTCAGAGCTTCTGTCATGGCAGTTGATCCAGTCGTGGATAACTTCAGTCTCTTCCTCCTCCTGGCTGTCAGTTGTAGTTTCTCACTGTGGCATCTGTGCTGGCTCACTTCCTAGATGTGGTCAATTACGAGAGTCTTCTCCAGACCATACCAACACAGCATTACCAAGCGTGTGGCGAGCAAACGCATCAACTTCGCACGCACACTCTCAGTTCTGACAGTACTTCCTTCTTTCTTCTGCCAAGTGGGTTTAGTTTTTGTTTGTCTGAGTGTGTGCATGTGAGTGAGCAGAATCACTCAAATCTCAACAACAGATTTGAGTGATTTTTGGTAGAAGGTTAGACTGTGAGACAAGGAACAAGGTATTTGTTTTTTTGTGCAGATATGGATCAAAGAAGCAGACCTTTTCAATACAATCTTACAATTGCAAATCAGGAGCAATATGAAACATTATAACATCACATCAACGACGTCACATTTACCTGGTACTTGTTCACATTATCTTTCACTATATCATCTGTCTGTTGTTTGGTGATCTTGGACGTCAGTGTCACTTCAGGCCGTTGTTTCACCACTTTGGTCTAGACTACAAAATAAAAGCAACTATTGAATGCTTTATCAAAACTTTGGTGATCCTTCATCAAGCATCATCATCAGGTCATATCCTTTGTTTATGACCTACAAAACCAAGGACACTAACACTCTATGCTAACATGCCAGTGGTAAACATTATGCCTGCTTAACATCAGCAAGTTAGCATTGCCGCCATTAGCATGTTAGCAAGCTGATGTTAACTTTTAAGCTCAGTGCATTAAAGCCTGGACTCAGAGCAGCTAGCATGGCTGTCAACTCTTAGGCTTGTGCAGGAGAAATGAAAGATTCCCTTCTGCCTTATGAGTTGAGATACTCTGACACAATATGAATCTGTTTAAAACACATTGCATTGGGGAGAAAAACCAATGTAACTAAATATCATGCAGAGTTGTTATTTTGAAGGCAGCAGGCTTTGGACAGTGATGGTATCTGGATGCAGTTTTGGAAGGATGGATATGGAATTATCTTTTTTATCTACTATTGAAATGGCACATTCGGATGGTTGTCAGTCTTGGTGAAGGTTCTTTGTATTGTACTGTACATATATTTTATTATGTATTTTTCACTGACCAAAAGTATGTGCTGCTGCAGTGTGGTCTGATGTATCGTATTTCTCTCTGTCTTCACATAAACTGAGACATCTAGTATATAGACGGAGGGAGAACTGGTCTCCACCCATTTTATACACACACAGTCTCTCACACAAACACACACACACACACGCACACAGTCTCTCTCTCACACACACACACACACACACACACACACACACACACACACACACACACACAGTCTCTCACACACACACACACACACGCGCGCGTACATGATACCAGCATTAACTGCAACATGAGCCTCAGACAAAAGGAGTAAAAAGCCTGTTCATTGTTGCTTGAACATATGTTTCAGCTGCTGTTTGGACTTCCTGCTCACAACACTCTGCTTCAGCACAGTGTTGCTGCACTGGATAGCTTTGGACATGTGCACTCACCCATGAGAAGAATGGTTAACAGTTGCATACAGCATACAGTACATAATCTATTTTAAACCCTTATTTAACCAGATTAGTCAATGAAGAACACATTATACTTAGTTCCTCCCCATCCCAAAGCCCCACAAGTGCATAAAGGGAAAAAAAATTGGATTAAACCAATGAGCCTTGCATATGCTTTAGTTAATATTAGCAGAATTTCTTTGCACAATTGGGCACATGTGTAACTCCATCACATTACATGAGAGTGAGGGCTTTATTGAAAGTTAAAAGAAAAAAACAATTCCTGCTCAGATGGTCACTCCTGGAGCTGGGGGCTTTTGTATTAGTTTTTGACAATGAACACAAAAATAAGAAACACAATCGGCACCATGCTTGAAAAGTTGTTCTAACTGAAGAATTACTCTGAATGGATGGTAAAGTTTAGTTTGATTTTTCTTCCTGTGTGAACAACGTCAGTAGAAATGTCTGCTTTATGAATGAATGTCTGTCCAGTGCCTAGTAGATCTGCTACTGCTGCAACACTGTATGCACTCATGATACAATAAGCTGGTCTGGGTAACAGGTACTCCAAATCCCTGTACCGTGCCAAAAAAACCCAGAAAAAGATTGTGTCACAGCCACCACCCCCAGCTTTCAGTGCTCTCTCTCTTTCTCTGAACTTCCTGTCGAAGGGACTCATTTGATGTCTCAGATGCTGTGCTTGACTCAGGCGCGAGGACATTCCCAAAATGGATCTCATTTGCATACTTGGTGTGATTATGACATTGGACAAACAGACACAACAAGCTCACGCTCCATCTTTTCAGTATAAAGGTGCATCTTGTTTGCTTCTTCGTTGTGACTGTTGTGAGTCAAATGTAGGCCCATTCAGAGGAAATATGGCGATGTCACATTTCAGTGTGCGTGTTGAGGCTCTGCTGGTGTATTGGTTTGCCCCTAGCCCAGTACCTGATTGCTCATGCTGCTTGTTTACTCATGCTTTAGCTTTATTTGACCCAAAGCAAATACAAAGCTGCCTCAGAGAGCCTTCAGGATGTGTTCATTTTATCAGTGTGCTGCTTCAAGTAAGCTCTCTGTCTTTCTCCCTTTCTGTCCTGTCCCTATCACTCCTCTCTTTCTTGTCTTCTTTCATCTCCCTGATCTCTGTATGTATGTGTGTGTGTGTGTGTGTGTGTGTGTGTGTGTGTGTGTGTGTGTGTGTGTGTGTGTGTGTGTGTGCGTGTGTGTGTGCGCGTGCGTGTGTTTCTATGTGTGTACACGTCTCCTTCTCTATATGTGTGTATGCTTTCTGCTCCCAGCCCCTCTGCGGAAAGCAAAGTTTGTGGAGAGCCCTCGCATTCCACAATCAGAGCTTGGCTCCCCTACACACACCTCCACCACTGCCAAGAATCCAGACCTGGACACATACTGCCCTGGTAAGTTTCTGGCCAGCTCATCCCTCATTTCGCTGTGTTACTTTTTTGCATGTCAGTTCCTGCCTGTGAATACAGCAGAGAGGGAGAGAGCGAGAGAAGACAGAGCACGATTGGGGGAAAATTTATCAGTTTTTCCAGTTATTTTGCCGGCTGCTGTGAAGACGAAAACATTGCTAAGGTCATTAATGAAATAGCTTTGCTGGTGCCCACAGTGTCCGTCCTCATCACCTCCTCCCTCTCTGTCTCTCTAATCCTCCCTCGCTGCTTTCTCACACTGCTCTGCTTCTCGGACGCAGAGCTCGTTTAGGTGCCGTCGCTGTTTTCTGTTCACAGTCGGCGGTTGCTCTGTAATCCTGCAGATTCCCCCCCACACCCTCCCCCATCTATCCCTGTCAAACCTTCTCCCCCCCCCCCCCC
>CM076668.1:14923759-14944156 GCA_038496675.1 Rachycentron canadum
CAAACCTTCTCCCCCCCCCCCCCCATCCCTCCCCTTCTTGCACAGTAAAGCGGGTCACTCGAGGATAGCGCTCTGCTGAGATTTGGTTCTGGTATATCTGCTTTCTCATCTTGCCTCCCCTCTTCCTGTTGCCAAAGAGAAACACAGTGACATGTCTTGTTGGCCAGTGTGGACGTCTCAGCAGGGCAGGAAAATGCTGCAACCCCCCACTGTTGGATGAAGACATAAGGAAAATAGTGATGGGGGGTCTCAGGGCTTGACTGTTGTAACAAGAACAGGAAAATGGTGGACAGGGTGCTACCAGCCTTCTCCGTCTGCCAGCCTCTTCTGCTGAGTCTGTGCTCAATGGGAGCTCTAAGTAGGTGATCTGAGACAAACTAGAATATATTTTCCTTAGTATTTCTAGTATTTCATTTCTGTTTAAGTCTAGATAGTGTGCAGTACCATAGAATAAACCCTTTAGCGCTAGCACCTGGATGTCTGCTGAATCTCATGGATGGAAAAACTGTTGACCCTGGCTTTATTTTTGCATCAAATCTGTGAAACAGACTGTGGAATAACCTTAATCAGTTGTGATGAGTTCCTGCAGATGTGACATATCAGGGTTGAAATTGTAATCTCTGCTGCCATTCAGGCAGGAAAACGGTTGATTGCAAACAGGAATTCTCTGCCTGTCTGTGCGATAACAACTCAAACTGGAGAGGAAGCAGGAGGGCTGGGATGAGTTTTCATGGGTGAGGACTCGCACCTCCCCAGGTGGACAGATGGACACCTTAGCTCTTAACAAGAGCTCCCTGGCATGAGCAGCACCAGGGCAGTGACTTAAACATCTGATCGCATACCAGTCCACACTCTGCTGCTGACACTGTCCATTTGCCTGGAAGGAAGGAAGTCAGGTATCAGCTGGTTTTTATGGCCTACAAAGAAATTTGTGGGGTCATAAATATGGTTTGTGAATATTTTGTGAGATAGCTCATAAAATTCACAACCAGCCACCCTCAATATATTATGAAGTAAAAGCTTTTCTAATGATGTTAGAGCTCAACATTCTTACAATACATACCCAGACTAGGTGTGGACACTACAGTATCATGATAACCATATATAGTGGAGTTAACTTAGATTGAAGTCCAACTGAAATCACATTATTTCTTAATAATAATAAGAATAATGATAATAAATAATACATTTTGTACTATTTTTTCTTATTAATCAGAATTATTAATTATTATTAGAATTATCTTTTAAATGTCTAGCCTTTTTTTTTTTTTTTTTGAGGAAGACAAAAATGTTTTGGGGGAATTAACAGAAATGTTCCTCTTCATCGCAGCAGCTGAGCCACCACCAGGGGAACGAGACAGAAAGTAAACAAACTAGTACTAAATCTTACAGCTCTGGTCAGACGGTGTGTTAAAAAGACCAAAATGATATTTTTAGATCACTTAGTTTTTAGATTTAAAGTGGGATTTGTTTGGCTGTACTGAATCAGCTGAACTTGGGCATCTTGTATGTAGGACAGATTAAACAATCCTATACATCACAGAAATACCCAAATACAAAAGATAACCATATAAAAATATTATCCCTAAATGTTTATTTTTCAACTGTCAGATAACCTAAACATTAAAATATGCCAATTAGCAAATTTAAGTAAAAAGAAAACCATTAAAGCAAACAGAAAATGAGGCTTAAAGAGCCTTAGGATTGATATTTAAGATTCTTGATAAAGTACATTTTCAGAAAAATCAGTTACAACATTCTTTATGGATGATAAGATAATGTGTGTTTTTGATTATCACTAATGAAATACCTGACATCTCAAATCTGCTCATTGATTTGCAATGTAGCTCACAATGGCTAGAAAGTTTCTTAAACAGTAAAGTACAATAAAGTCTCCACTCCTATCCCAGACCTGGCGATCCGAGTCATAGCTTGCTTTTGTATTTGAAACATCTGCGTGTTGTTGCGTAGATAAGATCAATACCGTGCGCATGAGGAATGTGAAATTCATTCTTCTGATCTCTAAATCACCCTTCCCTGGTCTCTTGATGATGTCTTTGCCTGTGCCTACAGACACTATCTACGCTTGTATGTTCATTGTTATTCATATTTTCCTTTGTCCCCAAACTCAAAAATAAGTGTGATTCAATCTTGTTGATACTTTCTTTGGTTGTCAACAGCCACTCTTCAAATAAATTTTCACCTTTTGATCAATATGCTTTTCACCTTCTCTTGAAGTATTCTTCCCTTTGCAACTTTATCTGCTTAGAAATTGTGTTTGGGTTTCTCTTGGGATGCTGTCATTGTTTCTAAATGAATATTTTCACTCTGTGGACTGCGTAGTTAAAATTGCCAGGTATAGGTGAAACAGGAAGCCACGACTTGCTGTGTGTTATCTTACCTGCAGCCCAGGCCTATTAATACCATCTCCCGTCCTGTCCAGTCCCCTGCCTGCAGCACACATGCTTCCCCCTTCCTTCTCTCGGTGCGTGAGGGCAGATCTGTGGACGGCCGGGGAGAAACAGATGCGCTTGCACAGAAACACATTCCTAGCTGTGCGCAAAGATAGTTGCTATGGCAACCATCTGTCTCCTTCGCAGCTCAGGAATCCAATGGATGGGGAGTGTGTGTGTTAATGTGTGCATTTGTGTGTGTGTTCGGGAGGCTGGTTCAGAAAAATAAGATGTTTTAAGCCTTATAATTTTTTTTTTTTTTAATAATTTCTTCAAATTAAGGATTTCATGTTGTCACTTTGATGAGAAATGCCTGGAGTTCCTCTCTCCGCAGGTCTTATGTTCTCAGTGTTGACATGAAACTTTGAAGCTATTGAGATGTAGTGACTTCAGTAAGGCGATACATTATTTGTATTTAAAGAACAAAAAGTAGAGCCAGCCAGCCAAGAAATCAACATACACAATGATAATACATGTATCCCCAGTGATACTAACTCATTAGTATTGGTAACATTCAGGTTTAAAGGTGCCATATTGTAGAAAGTAAAACTTCCATGTCTTTTTTTTTTTTTTTTTTTTTAAATTATAAATCAAGTCTAGGTCCTATATTAATATAATATTATCAAAGTGCTGAGTCATACAGAGAAATGCACAGATGTCAGGACTTCTGTAACTTTGTGATGTTACAGCAGAGCAGTCACAGCTCAGCCACGCCCCAAGCCCACCCCATCCGGACCCACTGTCCAGCCGTGCAGGATGTGGTTTCTCTGAGTGTTTTCCTGAAACTCAAAAACAGGATCACCAACCTGTTGGTGCTACAGCTCCAGTGAGAAATCTGAGAGAGGAGATATAAAACTACACTGAGATGATTTTTGGTTCTTAAACCACAAATATATATTTTTATGGATATGATGCAAACAAAAAATACTGTAACTGTAAAATATAGGACCTTTAGAAACTGTAGATGATCAATGTTGATGAAATCGAAGAGCTGTGATATCACCATACCATACACCATAACATTTAGGTTTTGATTGTATTTAACAGCCCTGATTATAGGGTAGTCACCCAAACAACAACAGCGCCTCAGCCATGTCTTTAACACTGTCATATGATTGAGTGTGGTAGTTTAAGGTGGTACCAAGGGATAGCCTATGCTTAGATCAAGGGAGTGACTGTGGGCTCCAGCATCCAGATTAGAGATTTTGCTCCCACATCAAAAGGAACACAGACAAACTGCCCGCCACTGCGCAGGGTTGTCAAACAGCTGGTTGCGACAGAGAAGCAGTAGTAAGAGGCATAAAAAAAGGGAAGTAAGGAACTAAAACCGATACAGCACAAGCACGGACAAAGAGATGAGTGAAGGGGACGCAGACAAACCCTCACGTAGAGGCAACAGAGAGACAGACAGAGCCTCTGTTTGATCACGGTCACGGCCGCAAAACCCCTCAGGAGCAGTTGACTAATCAGTGCTAATGTATTCACTGCTTACTACTACCAGTCTGTCAACTGGGAAGCCTTCGCTGCCTCCATGTCCAGACACAGACACACACACATGCTGCCATTAACACATACAGATTACATTCATAAGGTTCAGCAGACAGATGTTTTTGCTTTTGTTTGTCTGTGATTTTCTCCCGTTGATGGCTGTGTGCATATCAGCTGTCCTCTGTGATATTAGCTGGAAGGACGAGTAATTCCATCTACCTACGTCTTCTCCATTACTGCACTCTTCCTCAAGGGATGCTCTTGGATTCAGTGACCTTGGAGGTCCTCATAAATGTATCCTGCCCCATATAAAGTGTATCCAGCTGCATTACTGAGCAGCCATATCAATCTCATCAAAGCTCATGCGTAATTAGCCGTTTTGGACCTAATGTGCTGTGATTACCCCGTTATTGGTTGCTGCTCTGTGTGTGTGTGTGCTTTTTTTTTCTTTTTATTGAGGCACAGTGACATGTCGTCTCCATTTGCTTCAAGTCTCTGAGCAAGTAAGAAAGACGGGCATCTTCTGAGGGGAGGGAAAAAGCTTTGGAGTGAATCTAATGAGGATCCTGACAGTCGCGTGCTGCCTTTCCATCCATGAGCGAATGCAGAGGGGAGCCCTGGCTTTAGATTGCCTGTCTGTAGGTCTTTGAAAAGACTAGCGAGAGGCCAAAGGCTTTTAGACGAGCTGTCTGTCTTCAGAGAGGTGGTGCGGCGGCTGGGATTGTCTAATGGTCGTCAGTCAGGGTTTAGTGCAGCTACCTGCCAGTCTGGTCCGACCTGCTCTGCAGGAAAACAAGCAAGGAGAGGTGAGGGGTAAGAAAACTGGCCCTGCCACTGGCTGTCCCTGTCTCATCACTGTTTATTTTAACACAGAAGATCTCGTTCCGTTGGCTGCAGTGTCCTTAATGTCCGGGCCAATTCAGAGGTTTATGCATCCAATTACAGCCGATTGTTCTCAGCCAGTAGTTACTCTTTTTACCACCGGCATGGAGGGTAATTGGTGAAAGCTTCGTTTCTGAGCGTGACACTCTCATGAATAAAGTGGAATAGAAATTGATATAGTTTGCACCTCTAGGGTGTTATGGCCAGGTGTTATTGAAAAACATGACACCACCGATGACGCTTTGTTATGGGCAGAGAGTAACCAGGCAACTGGGCGAGAAGATGAGGTCATCAAGGTTTTTTGTTTTTTTTTTTTGGTTTGTTTTTGGATCCTGGTGCAAAGTTGGCAACTGAACTCCCTCAGCTCTGCAAGTGTGTGTGTGTGCGTGTGTGTGCATGTGTGTGTGGCTTTTGATCATCTGATTATCACGCAGGCTGTTTGTATGTCAGCCTGGTGTCTTCTCTCTTTAGCACTGGGATTCTTGTGTAAACAGGATAGAGAGGTGGATACACACCCACCTTGTCTTGAAAAGTCACACACTGCTCGTTCTCTCTCTCTCTCTCTCACTCACACACACACACTCACACACAGGTGAAGGGCGTATCTCATTACGTCACACGGGCTGCAGTGGTGATGAGTGGTGCGGAAGGAGTTGTCGTCAGTGTGGTAGGCTTTTGTTAGTCGGTGTGAAGAGGGTTTTTAACGCTTTTAAATGACTCTTGTAGTTGTGGATAAAGGGATTTTGAGTTTATGTTAGAAGACACCTCAACCAAAATGTCCAGCTGTTGAGGAATGCGTCTCTATTGCGCAGCTCTGAGCTACGGCAAAACTCAGGTAGGGTGTTTTATTTCATTGTCCTGAACGCAGCTGCTCTGTAGTGTGGGTCTGTTGTCGCTACTGTGGTTTATGCAAAGCAAGTGTAGCAGATGTGCTATGTGTTTAACATCTCCAGGTAAAGAGAACATGAGCCTGACGTATTTAAAGGATGTTTTTTTTTTTTTATTTTGTTAGCAAAAAAAAAAAAAAAAAAAAAGCAAAATAAGCCGCTGTACTCACTTCCCACCACTGACACACATTTCTTCTTTCTCTCCTCTCTCTTCTTTGCCATCTTCTCTCTCCCCCACCTCCTCCATCCATCTCTCTGCCTCTGCAGGGGAGTCAAGCCAGGAGCTGGGCCCCCCTCCGTCGGTGGATGAGGCAGCCAACACATTGATGACGCGCCTGGGTTTCCTTCTGGGAGACAAAGTGAGTGAGGGGCCAGCCGGCACCCAGTACAGCATGGAGGAACCCGAGGCGAGACAGGTAATGGACTCACTAATGAACTGGACTGTTTGTGCTTTAAGGGCATGACAGACAGACTCATTTTTGCCAGGATTTCTGTGAAAATTAAGTCTTTTTTTAGCATCTTTTCTCCAGTAGCACCACTTAACTTGACTAAAAACCTACATAGTACAGTCTACTTTTTTCTGACAATGTGCTAAATTTGCAGAACTGACACTGTATTCAAATCTCCCAAATGTACACAGTTAGTTTAAAGGAAACATTGTCTTGGGTTGTGTTAGCTTCAAGATAAGGAGTTGATGTCAATTTATTTAGATTTAGTTAATTTTTATTGGCTGTCATGCTATTGATGATTCGTCCTAAATTATTTGTCTTATTGTCTATCTGGTTCTGGCACATTTGTGTTGTGAAAGATTGTTCTTGGAACAAACGCGCAATTGTCTGATTCGATCTGTTTTGACATTTATCTCCATAATATCCTTGTTTGCATTCAGTCTTGACAGATGTTTAGAAGTCAGGATAGCCAGATCAAAAGACTTCTCTGTAAATTGCCCTCAGACACCATGGTGCGTTGGCTTCAGGGTTTATCAGTGTCTCTCCATCAAACATCAGATATCTGCTTGTCTAATTAGATTTTTATGTAACAAATACTCTTAATAATTTATTTCCCAGAGCAATTTAAAATGTGCTTATTGAAAGCAGGTTTCTGGATTTGTACGTGCAGCAGGTCAGGCGTAATGTTTCTCTCCTGCACCGATAACCTTTCTGCTTGTGAATTTGGCAGTTGTGCAACAAACAGCTCTTGGCACAACAAGCCTGCTCTAAGCTCTGTAGCAGATGCCCTGGTTTCTCTACCTAAACCTGATTTGACGGGTATGAATTTTCCGAGCCAGGGGAGAAAAACAGTTGCTGCAGAGAGGGAGTGAGAGTGAGAAACAGGGGGGGTTGGGGGGGGGGGGCAAACCTGTTGCTTAAGCATTTCAAGCAGGCCTAGGTATGGGTTTGCACTAAAGCAGTGTGGATAAGCGATTAGACTGATGGCCTGCCTGCGCTTGATGTGAGCATTGCTGTAGCAGTGGGGGTGTATAAATTGAGAGAGGTTTATTCAAGCGGCTCTTTTTAGAGACGTGACTCATACTAGCACCCTGTTGCATCGTGCACACAGTAGAAACTTATTATGCTAGATATCTGCCCCAAATACTGTTCTCCAGATTGCAATTTTGTTTGATTCATTAACCACTAAGAATGACGAGGGTTGCCTTAAGATACCATCTATTAGCAAATAAGAGAGTTGGATTTTATATTACTAATTCACCAGTAATGCTAATATTTGTCATCATAACCAGGTTACTGACCTTTTTATAGGGTAGTTAACGGTGAAGCCAGGCGCATATCAACTTACTTAGACAAGAAATAGTGACCACAGGCAGATGATCCAATCCTATTTTTTTTTTTTTTCATATCCTATCCTTAACCTTATCTCCCGTCTACCAATTTGAGATGGTTAAATTCCTACAATAGCTGATGCCTTTGCTGCAAGTCCTCACCAGCTGATGGAACAAGGTGACCTTAACTCTGAGAGCGCAGTTAATTGCCTTTCATACTCTCGTGCTCTCGCTCCCTGAATAGACGCAATGCTCCAAGTTCAATTCAATTCTCGTGCGGCGTTTAAGGTCAGGCGAGGTTCATTAGCGCCGCAGATAGAGCTTGCAGAGTCACTGTGGCCACACAGAGGTTTGGAAGTTTATCCACGTGTCCGCATGCATGTGTGTTTGTTTTGCGCCCGGGTCAAGCCCCTGTAAACATGACACTTGAGCAATCCCATCCATGATGAAGGCAGAGGGCAGCATTGACTGAAGGAGTGTGACAAACTGTTTCTCCTTCTCTTACTCAATCAGTTGTACACACACTTAGCAGGACCCCGAGGCCATGTGCTATAATGGACAGTGTGTCAATAATAATTCAAACACTAAAGCCACTATACAGTACAATAGACACTTGCTGGCCTCTATATAAACATACATATAAATAAATACATACAGTATGCAAACATAGAATCTAATGTAATCCAGTACAGCAGCTCTGCCACATATTCCACCTTTACAAATCCACTTTACTCTTAACTCAGCTACACTCTTATTAATGAGATTGTAGTTCATGGCAGTGTTGTATTGGACTGCATTATATTGAGAGCAAAACAGTAGAACCACTTCTCAATATACAGAACGCTGCAAATAGACCCTTATAATAAATATAGTTAAATTAACACACCTGCTAAACATCAGTATTGTGAGTATGTTATCTTAGCAGAAGAATAGCTCTTAACTTCCAGATCAAATTGGTCCAAAGGAACAAGTGGTCTCAGACTTTTGGACCCGGATTGGCTTGGCCAATCTGGATCAATTGGTGTCTCTCTCAAGGACACTCTGACATGAGTGCAAGAAGAGCTGGGGATTCAACCTTTGATTAATTGAAGAGACTGTTCAATCTCCTGAGCCACAACCACCCCAACAGATAATTGACAGACAATCAATGATGAAAATAATCATTAGTTGCAGCTCTACCCCGACTGTAAACATAAGTGTTTGTATGGGTGTTTATCAGCTTAGTGTGTCCCTTCAGTCTTCCTCCTGCAGATTGAACCACACTAGATGTTACCCCTCCTAGACTTCACCCCTCCTGCTCTCTCTCTGTTCACCCCAGTGTCGACTCATCAAAAGCAGCATTAAGGAAAGAGACTTCCTTGTGTTTGTGTGTTTCTCTGACACACATACTAAATCATTTGGCATAGCTGGCTTTCTTGCACCTTTTTGTGTGCCTGTGTGTGTGGATGCTGTATGCATGGTTCTTTTTAGTATGTGTGCCTGAATGTTTGCGTGAGAGTGCATCTGTGGGTGTTCGCGGCAGATTAGACGCAGCCATGTTTTTATTTTGTCCCCTGTGGTCTCTTGTCTTCTAACCTGAGCGGATGCAGAAGAGGGTCACTGCAGGGTGCCAAAACAATACTGTTTCAGAAAAGAGCATGAAGTCAGTGTGCGTTTTGAGTTTTACTTTTTTTTTTTGTAGTCATGGCAATTGACAGAAAAATATGCATAAAAATAGGTCTGTCAGGATACTGAATTTATTGATTATCAAATGCAGTCAAAAGTCCCATGTTTTAAATTTTTACAGGGCTTTATTTGAAGGTTTTATATCCATAAAAAGACATTTATTGTTGATAGTACCAAAAACTACCTCAGTGCAGTTTTTTATTTCCTCTTTTGGGCTTCTCCCTGGAGCTTTAGCAACAACAGGCTGGTCAACCATTCAGAGACTCTGAGCCTCTCTTGTGACTGGCTGCATGTTATAATATACTGCTATAAAAATATAGGAGTTACTTTAGTCAAACAGAGAAGTCGACTCATTTTGAGGCTGAGATTGAGATTTGTACAACATGGGACCTTTTGTGCATGGGACTGTACAGTATCTGATTTTGGAAATGCCACTCCCGCTTGTTTCTGAAAAGGGGAAATGGCTGTTTTCCTGCATTTACATGCTTTGGGTCACATCCCTCATGTGTATACTACCTCTCAAACATTTGAAAACACTGTGCTGTGAGGTAAATTTGGAAGGTGACTGTGGGTGTTACAGGTGTTTTTGGTAGTTGTTGAGTTGGCATGTGTAAGTATGTTTTTTTTTATTTTTTTTTTTACTTAAACTGTGCAGTGTTGTCTCATTTATGAAGCTGTTTCCAACTTATATTTCATTAAAAAAAGGGGCAAATCATTAGATATTATGATGACTATGATGTCCATGATTGTGTGGGGGGAAAGGCAATCCAGGGAAGGAATGAATGTATACGGAAAGTCAGCAGGGAGGCTGAGCTTTTGAAAAGTGCAATATTGAAATGACATTTTCCTTTGTATATGACTCAGATATTAAAAGTTCAGACATTTTGCTTTGCTACATATACCCAAGTGTACCAATTGAACTGTAGGAACCAAAGCTTTTCACTATTTGTGTCTGTCCCAGGGCCAGAACCAGAGGATCAGCCCGTGCTCCACCCTGACCAGCAGCACTGCCTCCCCCCCTGCAGGCAGCCCCTGCTCCACCCTCCCCCCTGCCATGCCTGGCCAAGCTGGCAACAAGGACTGTGCCTACGGCTCTGTCACCAGTCCCACCTCAACACTGGAGAGCAGGGACAGCGGGATTATTGGTGAGATCTGCTCACAGTTTTATACACCTGACAAAAACACATTGAACATATTTTATTTTATGTCAACCAAAAAGACCAAAACCTACAGTGTTTTATTCTATTTCTCAATACTTTCTGACCTCCCACCTCTGTCTGTGGAACCTTCTGTAGAGTACACACAGTAAATCTATTAAAAAAATGGGTCAATTTTTTTTTTTTTTTTAACAGCTCATCAGTGTAATTTTTATTTTTTCTATTATTTTAAGCATTGATCAAACAGCAGTAAATATTTTATTAGTTGGGGACTATATTCAGTGGCTGATTAAATACATTTTGGTGCTCTAGTGAATTCCTGGTAGTGGGATCAGTTCTTTGTTGGTATTGGTCTGTTCATGGGATTGGTTGATAGTAAGTTGAGGAATAATATTTAATAACATGTTAATGACATCGAACTTGTATCATCTGAGCTCTGCACTCATGGTAGTGAAATTTACAAAACTTAATCAATAAGAGCAGATTCAAAGGGATAAAACGCAGGTGATAAATGCGCCTGGGTAGCGCCACTGAGTTTCCAATTTGATTGTTGATATTTCCGTTACAATAACAATTTTGCTTGGATATGAATGAGAGTTTCAGAGAATTAATACTATAAATTTCAACTGGTATGTTATCAAAATATGAACATTACATTAAGAATGGACCCCAAAGTAGTAACATTAATGCACTTTTGAGAGAATTTTTTGGTGCATTGCTAAAGTGTCCCTGCACCAACAAGTACACACAGCTTCTTCGTCTGGCTTCTTCTAGCACATCTTGCATATGCAAAAGCAAACGTACACCTGCCTTTAGACCTGTGCCTTCAGTGGAGCCACTCATGCAATCGTATGTCGTCGCACCAGGGTAGTCTCTGTGGGAGAGAGATCGATCTCAGGGTTTTATGAATCAATGTTGGATTATTCAAATTAAAATTGAGCTTTTTCAACCCAGTAATCAAGTTAATAACCAAATAAAGACAAGTCGATAAAACTGATCATTTAAAAAAACAAACAAACAACAAGCCTGAGGTTGTAGGTGGGAACTATAAACCTTACCTGACTGCACGCCACTTGTTGTGTGATCAGCTTCAAGTCAAACTGTAGTACCTGTCAGTCACAGACAGAGCCAGTGTGTACTCCCGGTGGAAGATAATTCAAGTGTGCATGTCATGTTGACATCAACAGTGGCATTCTTGGATTGTTAGCAAGAAAACGACAGAGATAAAATGCTCAGTGAAATGGAGCACTTTGCGTATGTCAAGGCAGGTGCAGCCATTGTTTCCTGGCAACAGTGGTGAGCGCCTGCGGTTTGATGGGGAAAGCATTACATCAACAAGCCCCAGATTGATTCAGAACAAACGTAAATAAGTGTAACAGCAAACAGGTTTGGTAAGGTGAAGAGAGGGGAGTTAAATTTGATGAGGGTGTCATTCTTTCTCGTTGCAGCCACTCTGACCAGCTATTCTGAGAACATGGAGCGAGGCGGCAAATACGGCGAAGGCTCCCGGGCAAACCTCAAACTGTGGCAGTCCCAGAAATCAGGCATGGACTCGTTCCTGTACAGGGTGGATGAAAACATGACAGCCTCCACCTACAGCCTCAACAAAATCCCTGAGCGCAACCTGGAGAGCATGTCCTCCCACTCTGCCCACTCCATCCCTTTGTACCTCATGCCCCGTCCTAACTCTGTGGCCGGTGAGTCCCTTCCTCCTTCCCTCCCTTCCCCTATGAAAGAAGAAAAGGAGGTGACGGTTAGTCTTTTAGAGGGAGAGGCAAAAATAGGGTTACTTTGCAGCATGCAGTACACAAATAATGCTAAATTGGACTAATCTGCAAGTGTAACACCCTATTTCGGACTCCTTTAGCGCTCCTCTTCACTCCTTTTCAGCTTTCTGTCCTTGCCTATTCTTTTCCCAGATGAACTTTCTATTTGTGTGACTCCAACAATCAAACGAGCAGAGGAATATGTTTGCGTTTTGGAGGAGGAAATCCAACCTCATGCATGGGAAGCTTGTGTTAAACCTTCCTTCAACTCATCAGTCAAAATAAACCACAAACGTGGTAAAATGTTTTACCTACATATATCATATTTTTGTAAATTATTGGGACATCTACCAGAAGTTTAATCTGCTAACAGCTTTATATTACTGTGAACAAAAAAGCTCCACCAAACCACATTTCCCCTGTAAATCTGTTATAAATCAGCTTAAACTTCCTAAAATTTGAAACTGGTCTCAAAAGCACTCAGTTGTGGTTTGCTTTGATTCAATTTGTTGTCATTTTTACAGCGTTTTTTTTTTTTTTTCTTTTTCAAAATATTTAGCCAGGAAACAGCCCTTGTTTTCAAATTTCATTGGGGGTTATGTTGAAATTTTGGCTAGCTGCAAATCCGCAGTGGTATTTTTTGTTAAACTCTCAGCCCTCTGGTGTGGAGTGAAACCACAGAGCAGAATAATACAGTCTGGGAAGAAAAAAAAACAGCTTCAGCAGAAGAACATACTGCGGCTGGAAGAATATCACATAGGAAAGCTGGCATTTGTATTGCTGACAGAGGTCTCATTGATGTGTGTTTGTTATTGTGGGCCACAGCTGCCTTGAAAAAGGCTCCCAAAAGTAACAGTAAATATATCAGGAAAAATGTCAGTTTCATAACACTGAGGCAGTCCTAATGGGCCTGATTGTGCTATTGTTCTCATCATCAGAGAGGCTGTTACAGACGATGAGCTCTATTATGCACTTCTCCCACTCCCACTGGAAAAAAAAAAAAAAAGTGCACGTACTGTAGACTTGCATTTATATTTCACTAAACACTGTAATACGGCCGACAAGGACCGTCGCTGCAGCTATGACCCTCTCGTTATGCTGGTCATGTTCTCCTGTTTGACACTGCTGTCTGGCAGTGCAGCGACTCTGCCGGGTTTAGAGATTCACCCGCGATCTCATCTCCGCCCCTCAATACCCAGACCTTCAAAGGAGCCCGAGTGAGCTGGAGACAGGCTTTAAAAACGTAGTATAAGCTGCAGATGATGCAAAAAATAAAGTAAAGGGGAAGTGAAAGACCAATTTCTATATATATATATATATATAGAAGCATTTGTATTTGTCAGGAACAGGAATTCCATATCGCGGAGAGGGAGATGGATGTATGTGGAAGAAGAGTGAGAGTTTCATAATCTGTCTCTCTTTCTTTTTCTCTCCATCTTGCTCTCCTCCACAAAGAATTATTAGATGATGTAGGGAAGGGAGGCAAGCACAGGCTGAGGATTGGCTGGGCTCACACAGCAGTGGAACATCAAAGCCCCAGGCATTAACCGTTTCTATCCCCCAGAGTGACAGAGAGGCTGGCTTTGATGTGAGGGGAGAGAGGGAGAGAGATACGGAGCAAGAGCAGAAGGCGACTGGGGAGGAGAACGAGACAGGAGGGGGCTACTCTATTACCTAATGAAGGCAATGCGTTGGTAGAGCTGAAGATGGATATGGAGGACGGAGTAACCAAGATAGAGGATTTCTTTTCTCTCTACTTTCATGGTGCTAGAATTTAAAAATTAGTCTGCCTTTTTTTTTTTTTCTTCATTCAGAGAAAAATTGTATGCAAGTAAGGACAAAAAGAGCAGACTTACCTCATACATCCCTAAAAATAGAAAGAGAAATTGTTACTCCAGATATTTAGCTTGTTAAAGTTAGAGAAATTGTGGAAAATAGCTGAAAGAATTGATAGTGAGTAGATATCCTGACTTTTAAGCCTGTTTAGATTTGGTATTTGCGTGGTATTTCTATCTGGTTACAAAATGACATTCAAGCAGTTGACCTTTGCATTACAAAAAAAAAAAAAAAATACACAACTTCCCACTACACAAGAGAATGTGGTCACAAAATACAGAATGCATTTACATCTGGTTGAGATAAGTGATTATTCATTAGGTCATATTTAACTGACCTTAATGGGTTTTTAAAAAGTTGATTCACCCAAAAAAAGTAAAGTACTGGCTGGCCCTTAGACCTCTACATCTGGGCAGAGGCTGCTGTTATCCTCCAGGTTTCACTGACAGATGGACAATTTTCTGTGTGTGCACCAGAATATGTCCTGATGTGGAAGCAGCATCTTACAGTGGTGATGTAAATGGGGCAGATTCAGGCCGTGGAAACAGAGGCTGTGTATTGTGGTAGAAGAAAACAAGCATGTGGCCCAAGCATGTGCCAGATTTAGTTTGCTATCTGGGAAGTATCATTGATATCTCAGTACCTCAGCAAAAACTGTAACTTTTAAAAAGACTCTAAATAGCACTGATGGTGTGAGGAAATGTAACTTGTGTGAACTGACCCTTTAAGACATTGCCATGTTGATGGATGTACTGTATATGCTCCATCTTATGTAACTACCTGGGGACTGAGCAATCCCTCCCCACTCATACAGAGACGAAAGGGATATAAAAAAACACTGAGATTCTCACTCTATAGTCTCTAAATTCACTAAATGAGGATAACGGCTCACTCGAGACAACGTTTTTCAATTTGGAGGGCGGACAAGTGTCATTGATTTCCTTTTCTAGCATTTTTTCCTGATTTCCTTTTTGTCCCTGGTCCCACCTCCGCTCATATACTGATATAATTCCCGGAAATATTATTGTTTAAATACAAGGACCTCCATTATTTATCATCTCGGGTTATCTCTCGGGGAGATGTAAGAAGAATGCTGAGGCGTTTATAGCTCCAGCAGCCACCTCATATCTGAGATGACTAGTTGGCTCTGCTGATACTGTGACTGGCTCTGGATAGCAGCCCAGCTGGTCTTTGAGCATGTGCGTGTACGTGTGTATGCGTGGATGCATTCACGCTATCAGTCACTCTTTCAAACAGGAAGTGTCTGATGTGGCTGTTGTTGCCCAAAGCAGCTGAGCTCACTGCTGCACAGTTGGAATTTTTCTCACTTTCTCTTTGTTATTCTGACCACCCGTTCTCCATTTTTATTTCACACTCTCCATCCTTTATTTCTTTTCACTATGTGTGCAGTCTTAGCGCATTGGCACAGGAATGGTGAATGTGATCCCCAGCAGCCTGCTGCATTGCAGATAGAGATGATGAGCACACAGATTTGAGTCTTCACATTCAAACACAGTTGAAAGAGAAGAGAAGAAAAAAGGGAACTTTTCAGCTCACTAGCCCTGAGTCATTCCTCCTTGGGTTAGCAGCAGATTAATGCCGCCACTGTCTCTGCTTTTAGCCCAGTTGGATGACCAGCACCCCCATTCCCATCAGGGCCAAGACTCCGGCATTCTCAGCTGCCATTTTCCCTCCATTTTGGGAAACCCATGTGGCTCATTTTTGGATCCACGGCCAGGGTGACTCAGGCAGTCAGCAACACGCACAGACACACACATGCTTAGTACTTCACTGAGCTTAACTCCAGCCACACAGAAACCGCTCTTTGAACCCAGGAGAGTACAGGATCAATGTTGATATGCTGGTGAGTTTTACACTGGTGAGAGGTGGTAGGCTCAGATGGCTGCCACTTGGAGGGATTATTGTGCCTGTACTTTTTGGACAGACTGGATAGAGATACAGAGGAGAAGCAATGCATTGCCAGTCACACTTTCAACCAACTCCTTGAATTTGACTTGGGATCTCAGGACCTCAGAGTATTTCAGGTATAGTGTTGCAGAAAAGCGATTCCCTGCTCTGATTCTACTTCAATACACATTTAGAACAGGATAAAATTCAGCATATTGCAACTTGGGTTTTGTTTTCATAGCTTTGTCCATCAGTTCTATCAACCATAAACACATTGTACTCACTGAGGTAATTGCCAAGATGTGGGAACACATTAGTCAAATGGGGCAAGAAACGGAAGCAGCCAAAGGTTCAGACAGCTTTTAAACAAACCTCCCCGCCTGTCGGGTTTATTTGTGAGTGAAAATGAAGGTAAATTGTGAAATTATTACCCAAGCTGTCTGTCGTAAGCGATCTGTCACAGGTTACAGACCAATTTCCTGGTTTTCTGTGCATTGAAGCATTATTACAGACATTCCAGATGCACTCACTTTTGCGTTTACATCCAGATAAAGGTGATGGTTCAGTTGTTCACTGTCTGCTCACCTGAACACTCATGTTTCTGGCCCAGATATCAGATTACTTTGATATTTTCATAACTGATAGAAATGGAGGCCAAAGCTATGATAACCAATTAGTATTATTCCTTAAAATACATGTTTGTGGTTAATTTGTTTCTTTAATGTTTTATTTTCTTGTCAAGTTGGCTGCTTTTTAGAAGTGATCACCCACGTGACCCCTGTCTCTGTGGCTGATAGTTTCTCCTCTTGATGCGGTGACTCAGCAACCATCAAGGAACCACCAGCCCCTGGATGGTTTAGACCGTTAATCCTCCTAGGAATTTATTGTTTAGACGAGAGCCTCATTCCTTTCACTTCATTCACCTCTAACTGACCCGTGCAGGGGGTTCAGGTGCAGTGCAGAATCAAGTCTGCTGTTTACTCACACTGGTGACATCTAATCTCATCTAACGTTCACTGGTTTTGAGCGTTGGCCCCAAAGACACAGCGTGGTGTGAACACACGGCAGCCAGCGTCTTGCTGGCACTTAGTCCATGAATAAGACATTTGTCTGCTGAGCTAATTAATCCTGAGAGGGGTCGGATGGCATCTGCCTCCGTGCCGCGTGACAGACACTGAGAGGAGGGAATTTTAGGACAGAAGCATCCTGTAGGAGTTAGTAAGTATGAGAGCGGGAGCCTGACAACGGCCCCAGGAACTGGCACAAAACACTGCCACCATCTTCTTTTGTGCGTGTATTATGGGCTTGTTTACTATATGTATCTCTCAATGTTGAGAATAGTATCTTTTTTCTCAAATATCTTGCTTGTTCTCCCCTGTCTCCCTCTCTCTATCTCTGTCTCACACATACACACACACACACACACACACACACACACACACACATATAACTACAGCTACCAGTTCAGCCCACCTGGAGGACTTGGCATACCTGGATGAGCAGAGACACACTCCATTACGCACTTCGCTGCGCATGCCCAGACAGAGCACCACCTGCGGGCCGGGTCGCTCCGGGCAGGACCTGAGAGGTGAGACATAACACGCACGCACACACACACATTCACAACCATATCTCCTCCTTATCTCTCATATCTGCTGAAAGCTGTGAGGTGCATCCAGCAGCTGCCTACACTGAGGGATGTTTTCCAGTGTCTCTGTTCCATGTGAGCTGGACATGTGACAGACTTGACAACATAAATGCAAGATGTTTGCTCGATAGACACCAACACCGAACAGAGAGGTGGTTCAGATACAGCTTCATGATATAAAGGATATGTTGTAGAGGAATAATAAAGAAGAAAAAGTTCATCCAAAAATATCAAGAGTTGTGGGCGTCCTGGTAGTCTAGTGGATAAGATGCATACTATACAATCACAGTGTCCAGCATTTAATTTCAAATGAGGATCTTTCCTGTTTGTCACTCCTCTCCTCTGTCTGGCCCCAAGGCCACCAGGACACCACAAATGATGAATTCACAACACTAAAAAAAGAAACAAAAAGCTGTCTGCAGCAGCAGGGTGTTGGTCTGTGGCAGTGGAGGTGCATTTACAGGTGTAAAGAACTTCAACTGTCACATTACCCTCACCCTCAGCTTTAAAAAGGCTGTTTTGTTTCAGGCTGGGCTGAGATTAGTCAGTTGCTTCACATCAGACACAGTTCAGGAATGAACAATAGCACACTGTTCTGTGTTTCATCCACCAACGGCACAAAGCAGCTGAGCATTGCAAGGCAAAGCTGCATGATGAGCGAGTCATTTTTAAAATTCAAATGAAAGTCTGTGATGGTTGATTTGAAGTTTGCAATGCATTTCAGATGCAAATGATAAAGCAGAGCAGTGATGCTGCAGAGCTGTTGGTGGTGGACACTGGACTGGAGGCTGTCAGCTGTTGTGTCCTTGTGTGTGTGTCTTTGTGTGAAACAGGCACGAGTGAGACTGAGGGAATGCACAAAGAGCGTTTTGTCAGGTTGTGTCACCGCTAAGCTAAAATTTGTCTCCATGTTTAACATTCACAGTCGGTGCGCGCTTCACTGCACACTGTTCATGTCTAGCACACAGCAAGCGCCTCCTCAGTCTCCTCGCCAAATGGCCAAATGGCCTAATGTCACAACATTATGTGTCCCCTCGCCCTTCTTCCTCTGTCACTTAGCCAGTAATGAGCACCGTAATGGCAGCCCTGTGCCATCCAAGCGAACACAAATATGCGTCCCTGTGTATTTTAAACACATGTTAAGACCCCACTTAGCTGAGAGTGCGCTTGACTGAGCTGTGATGTGATTCCCCTGCCTCAGGGCAGCTAGCTGCACACAAATGCAGGAGTGAGAGCGTGTTAGAAGGAAAGACAAAGGTAAGGAGAGAGATGGAGATAGACACAAGGTAAAGAGGAAAAAGACAGAGACGAGGGAAGGCAAGAGCTAGTTCCTCTCAAAGCTTCACTGTTGCTGCCAGAGCCACTTGTTTCAACCTTCGTCCTCTAAGGGCAGCCAAGTGTGTTTACAAGCCATCCGACTGCGTCCTAGCATGCTTTCTGCCTCCTCGGATCAGTGTCAGAGCCTCCCTGAGTGCACTGCTCCTGCGGTTTCACCAGGAGAGACAGAAAACGAGACAGAGGGAGACAGGACTTGAAGAGCAGGGTTTTTCCCTGCAGATCACACCACGACAAACTCCCAAATGACTTCATTCCCTAAAATTTGAGGTAGTAGACCTATGGGTAAGGAGTCACAGAATAAAGGATTAGATGGTTAGTTTCCTTGATGGATAATTAGTGTTGTCAGGAAGGATGAGAATGAAAATGAAATGAATGGACCACATTCAGAAATGTTTCTACCGGCCCCTCTTCTGAGCTTTCCTCCAGCACCACCCTCATTATCAGCCCATTCTCTCCACTATATGTGTATGTACTGGACTGGATTCCCATTAAATACATTGTGTTCTACAGGAGGATGGACAATGTTGCTTTTCATTCTGCACTAAATGATATTGCATCACGCCATTTGCTGATTGTCAGGACATTTCTGCTTTTAAATCAGAAGGCAACAATTAAACAAACAAATTAGAAAACAAACATGACAGATGGATGAATCTGTTTTCTATTACCTCTTTTTTGTTTTTTGCACTTATTCTATTATTATTAGCCTCATGCCTCAGAAAGCACAAATACTTTGACTCATTGTGCGTCACTGCGTCACCTCTTGTAGCCTTTCTACAAGAGGCTGCTGGATTCAGACTTAGAGATGAACTAGAGGAGGAGAAGAATGCTGGTTATGTGTTGGTCAGGTGGTAACCAGCTGACAGACACAGCTCTCTCTCTGGTTGGTTTAGTCAAAGCTGCTTCTTTTGATGCTGGCCATCGGGGGCCCGAGCTGTACTGCTGTTTTGAGGAGAGTGAGTCAGACTGTAATGGACCTTCTTGTGCTCCTGCCTGCCTACCTCTAAGATTTACCACCCACCTCATCTATTCACCACAAACTCTCTCACATAACTGTACACTGCACACACATTTTCTCCTTCGGTTATCTTTACTTTCTCTTTCTTTGTCTTTGTTGTTCTCCCTCCCTCCTCCCTCCTTCACTGTCTTTCTGCCTCTCGAATAAACAGAACAGGCCTTGTTTTAGCTGATGGTTGTAACTTTTGGCTGTTAAAAATATTTTCAACTCCAGGAGGGGTTTATTACTCCCATATACACTCACCAACCAGGGAGAGACATAAATAAAAAGTCATTTAAATTTATGAGGCCTTTTAAAGGCTGCTGATATGGAACATTTTGTCTTATTGTCAACAAATGAAAAAATGAATTGATCCAACTAACAAGTATTACCTGTGTATCCAAAGCCTGACACAGCTTAGAGCTCCATTTGTGTTGATAAACCCAAGCACTGTCCTGCTGCTGTAAATACTCACAGTTTAAGCAAGATTGCAGTGCCCCTTTTATACAGAAAATCACTGATCCTTTTTTTAAATTGAAACTGTGTGTGTGTGTGTGTGTGTGTATATATATATATATATATATATATATAT
>CM076668.1:14944541-14984143 GCA_038496675.1 Rachycentron canadum
ATATATATATATATATATACACACATACACACGTGTGTAACTTTTTTTTTTAAGGGATTTATTTTACACCATAGAAACCAACAGGCTTTAAAGTACTGAAGGACAGGTTTTGTTCTTTGTTGATAATAGGAAAACAACACCAACCATATAATTTAAGTCAGAATACTAAGAGACACTAAAGGTCTATATTAATTAGAATTACAGTACTGTTTATATTAAACGTGTATTCATAGCAAACACAGACTAAAGAAGGACCCTATTGCTGTCTTAGTCGAAGGAGTTAGATACACAGATAGATAAACAGTCTAGATTTGATGACAGGGCACAAACCTGTTTACAACAAAACAATGATGAGTTTCAGGTGAGTATCTAGTCTCTGTCTGCCATACTGTTCACTTTGTTTGATACCAATCTGTTTTCCTTAATCTTAATCAGAGAAATAATCTTTCACTTGAACAATCTAGACTCGATTGATGTAATATCTCAGTCTGTTATGGAGTTCTGTTGCAGGCCTTGCCTCTTATATAACATATTGACATAATGTTTCTCTGTTGCTTGGCTGTAAGACATAGCAGTAAGTCAGTAAATAGTATGCCAGCAAGAAAATGGTCTGTGTTAAGTGAAACTTTGCAGGCACATGGAAGATTAGAGTATATTTTCTGAACAAATGCTTCGGCCATAGACACATTCTGGTTTATTATGTTGCTCTAAGCCTACTGTGCAAATTACATAAGATTAGATTTAAAAAAAAAAAAAAACAAAACAAAAAAACATAAATTATGTAAGATCCTGTTGCATATGCTAGCTGTGGCTCCACAGCCAGTGTTAGAAGAAACGACTGGAATTTTAACTGTGTCTGAAAAACCAGACAGCAGAAAAAGAAAGGAGGAAAAAAAATAGCCTTAGACAAACTCACACATCCACAAACTCCCACATCAGCCATAAGAACTGTCTTTCGCCTGACCTAAGATAACCCATTGCTGTACTCCCCAGACCCCTCAACAACACAGACTGATCATCTAAACTGCTTCTCCTCCTCCTCCCATCATTTCCGCTCTTCCACCACCTCCATGCCAACTCCACTCTCCTCGTCTCCTCCCTCTCGTCCCCATCCTCCACTTCCCATCCTCTCCTCTGCAGCTCATCTTCCTCCTCCTCTTCTGCCTCCTTCTCAAGGCTGTTCAGCCAGCATGAGTCATCCTCACCTGGTGAATAATTAAAACGTCTGAGACTCTCACTCCGTCTGGCCATGGAGGGTTGGTGGTAGAGGAGGAGGAAGATGAGGAGGAGGGGGTGGGGGGTGATACCTTGCTCAACGTCGCCTGAGGGGGAGTGTTATGGGCAGGATTATGAGCAACTGCCATCCATCCATCCCTCTCACACACACACAAACACACACACACACACACTTGCTTTCACCATCCTGGAAACAACTCCCTCAGCCCCCATTCTCAACATGGCTGCCATGTTTTCCTGGAATACCTGACACAGTGGAGCAGTAGCGGATGCACAACTTGACGCGCAAGAGGTGTAATCGCTTCTGCCGTTTAGAGGATGGTGCCTGATAGTGTGAGGGTGTGTTTAGTAATTCCATAAGGACTGAAGGAGCTTTACAGGCACATTTTGCATTTAGTCACCCCCCAAGATCATTGAATTAGTGCCACTTAAAATTGAGTAGGTCTGGGTATTTAGCCTCTTACTTCACTGGCCTGTGGTATTACAAACGGCAGCATTGGGTAGTTTTTGCATTGCCCATCACCAGAGTCGCATGAGGTCCATTCTTTCACAATATGTCATCCAACTGGAAGAATATTACATCAGTTTGTGAATTATAGACATAATAGAGGAGTTGGTCTCTCTCTGACTCTGTGTGTTCATGTGTGTCTGTTTGTTGAGTTAGCACTAAAATAATCTGACTGGGGAATATGGATGAAATGTCTTTTATTACACTGGGCTGCAGCTGGCTCAGAGCTCAGTGCAGCAAAATGCAACATTGGCTGTGTCCTCAGTATAAATCAAGGGTGGCTTTTCACCCACTTTCAGGTGTATCTGTGTGCACTTTTTGCTGATTGTATAAGTATTATATGATACACTCTCATTCTGCAATTTACAATTAGCATTCCTGGAAAAGAGTTGTACTTGCACTTCGTCATGATGCGTGGTAAAAGAATACATCAAAAGCAATATCAGCTCATTATGTTATGTAGCCATGCTCTAAATCAGCGTACTGTTGTAATTTACAGAAGACATACAGCTCTAATGCAACACTCAGCCCCTGCCTGGCCTCTGATATATTATGCTCAACTGTACCTGCACACAGTGAAGAAATATCTGCCGACACATAGAAATTCTGCACTTATCCCACCAGTGTAATGTAAGATACATATAGCTTTGCCTCAGTGTGCTTATTGCTAGTATGCTGCAGAGTGTGAAATGAACCACTGCACCGGCGATCGTCTGACCAGCAGCCTGAAGAATCTGATCAAATTTAACCTCAGTAAAGCAACCAAACCTAAGACTGGGGGTGAAAATCCTTTTTTACACTTTGTTTGAGGTTCTGTGTGATAACTCCTAATTTGGGTTTCATCTTGTGGAGGTCAGTTACTTTATGTTAAGCTGTTACTAACTTTTGCAGATACACACACACATACACACTCACACACACACACACACACAATGAGTTGTTGCAGTTGAGGTTGGAGTCTCCCATCCTGGGGTCGAATTACTACCAGTACTGGATTCAATTACTTTTATGGGGATTGATTGATCTTGCCTGGCGCAATGGAACCAATTAGATTCTCCCAAAAGTGCAAACCTTCCCTATCTTCCCCTGCAGACGTGCTGAGGAATACGTTTGGTGTAATTCAAAGGATTTCAATTAGTAATCGACCTCGGTCTGGTGGTTCCCCTTATTTATCTGACATCATGATGTGATGATGCTCCTGCTGCTTCCTCTTCTGTTTTTTGGTTTTTTTTTTTGTTCATTGAGCTACACCTTGCCCTGTGCTCTGACAAACTGCACACTGCTGCCATCCGTGTCCTCACTGCCTTTTCTTTCTCCCCTCCCTCCTTCTCTCATTACTCTGTTTCTGCTTTCACTTCTCTCTTTCGCTCTCTCCCTATTTTTGTCTTTTGCTTGCTGTTCGTTTCAGCTTCCGCTAATAACACCCATGCCTGGCAATCCCAGTCACGTAAGTTACTTTAATTTTCATTTGTTGCATCAGGCGGCCCGTTCTGCTCATGGTCGCCCTGCTTGCTGGCCGCTGCTTTTACAAGTCAAAGCAGTCTAGTCACACACAGCAAAGTGCTTGTATTATTCACATACAGCTCACATTGGAAATCAGGCGTAATTACCAGATGCTGATATAACATTTTCAACAAACGACACACCAGATAGAAGAGAGAGCACTCTCAAAGCTCAAATCAGTTTAAAAGACGAGACCCATGAGATGACACCCAGAAGCAGCAGACTAAATTTTACACTGAATTTATCACACAGCTTCAGAAGTTCATACCAGATTCATTTTAGCCTCATTAGTCTTTAATGGTCCATATGTTCTGCTGAAAAGATGCCCAACCTCTGGAGGACTTCAGTTTAATGACTCCCTCTAGTGAGTAAAATCAACAGTCGGCAGTGGCTGTTAAAGGAGTAGCTCCCTTGACTTGACAGAACACATAAAACAGCACACTTAGTTTTAATTTGTTTTGTTGTGAAATATAGGTTTGTAACCAAAGAGGAGAGGAATCCGAAGAAGATGATGTGAATAATACAAGTATGAACTGTAAAAAGTCATCTTCCACTTTGAAGACGAGCTAAACTTTCTTACATAAACTGTATTATTCCTACTTTATCTTTAGCCCACACTGAGATCTTGGTGAATGCAATGTACTTTCCAAAATCAGTCAAACATAACCGAGCCATAAAATAATATACCTTTCACTTTTTTTTACCATTGACTCAGTTTATATTTCAGAACATGTAAGTTATTGTTTGTTCAATGTTTGTTTAATGTGAAATAACATTAATATCATTGTTTATGCTTGACTAGATATAGGTTAGATTAACCTGAAATCCCTAAATAAATTTTTTTCATATTGGTGGTGAATTTACTGGATAACTAACTGTCCAACCTCTTATTTGTTTATGCATAGATACAGTATGTGGCTGTTTATGTGGTTGCATTAATACAGTATTTTGTTATTCATTGAGTGTATACTGAACATTATTAGCTTGTTAGTATCTTTACACACAGTAACTTGCCTCAGTTCAGTTTCCAGGTGGAGAAAAGGGGAGATAAATAAATGTGACTTATAGCTACTAACCAGTTTTCTGTTTCCCTGACCTGGCAGTGCGTTTTGCACCCTATCGTCCTCAAGACATCGCCCTCAAACCCCTGCTGTTTGAGGTGCCCAGCATCACCATGGATTCTGTGTTCACGGGCCGCGAGTGGCTCTTCCAGGAGATTGACGCTCACCTCAACAGCCCCAACGCCAGCACCAACCGCGGCGTGGTAGTAGTCGGCAACATTGGCTTTGGCAAGACTGCGATCATCTCACGCCTGGTAGCTCTCAGCTGCCACGGCACCCGCATGAGACAGATTGCCTCCGACAGCCCGCAGGCTTCACCCAAACGTAGGCATCCATTAACAACATGCAAAACGATGTCATAAATGTGTCACTTTAGAGCTGTACCTGAGTTTGTGTGTATGTGTTGTCTTATGTCCAGATGGTGAGGGGCTCCCTCTCACCCAGCCCCAGCCCACGCATGGCACCCTGGGAGGAGGCAGCTGTCCTGGGACCCCGGAGATGAGGCGACGTCAGGAAGAAGCCATGAGGAGGCTGGCATCTCAGGTACCAGACACACCTGTGGCCATGAAAACACACACACGCATGATCACACATATTTTGGATTCTCATTAGCAGATTAAACCGCCTAAGATTTCCAGAAGAAAGTAGGTGGAACATTTGTCTGTTAAATACTTAATTACTGTCTTACGGTCGATTGGTGCATTTTTCCAACTCATTCTCCTCCCATTGCTTTCTTTTACAAATGCAAATGATCTATTTTCCTGCCATTTACTCCTAAAATAAGTGTGCTTGTAGTGATTTTAATATAAAATTTCCAGCACTCATTTAATTGCTGTTTTTTACGAGAAGATAAGTGCACAATCCTGAGCCACTTAGGAACATTTCTGCCTCCCCACACCTCCATTCTCCCCTTTTCCTCTCACAGCTGAGTGAAATTAAAAAAATATATTTATTTGCCAAATATTATGTCAAGGGCCTCATTTGCATACTACTGCATTGTCAGTTCTTTTTCTCTTTTTTCTTCTTCATCAAAGGAAATATAGTTGTATCACTACAATGGTCATCTCATTATAGCATAAAATGTTCCTTGTGTTTGTGGTTCAGCGTGAAATTTCCAAGCCTCAGCCTGTCTCTAATTGAAAAACTGCAAGATAATTTAAAACGGCTCCTTTTCATGTATTAATTTTCAGTTGGTGGCCACATAGGTGGTAGGACGGCCAATGATACGCTCTTTTGAAAATGCCTCTCCATAGTAAAAGGACAGACATGGCTGCAGGTTCTGTCAGAAACAATACAGTTTCAAGCTTTTGAGAGAAAGTCAGCGTTTCACACAGGGTCTCCTCTGTAGGTGGTACACTTCAAAACAGGCGTGGATAAGACTTTGTTTTTACCGTTTTTAGTACTTTCAGTTCTGTGCAGCCTTTTCTCTGTGTTGAACATTGTTTTTTGTAACATGACTGGGGTATTTAACTTCCTGTAACCTTCCTGCAACGTATACCTGTATGATGTGTGAGACTGGCTCCTTTTCCCGCTCTTTTTCCTGTCTGCTGTTGCACCTCCGTGCCCCTCCCCTGCTGCTTAGCCATCTGCATCCCCAGTCCCAGCCTGATGCATTATGCAGATGTGTTTAAAAAAGAAAAAACAACTTTGCCAGGGAGCCTTATGAAATATTTATACCTGCAGAAAGCCATTTCCCAGCCAAGCTATTAGATCTTGTTAACTCTGTGCATTAATAATTGAGCTCACTCCCTTTTTCACCCCTTTTGTTTTAAAGCCCTTTATTCCATTGTGGCCAAAAATTAGCATTTCATTTTGATTAGTCTTTTTTTTTTTTTCCCTCCCCATTCCCTTTTTGTCACTGCCCTCTGATCGCTGCCACTGCCTCTGAAAATTCAACCCCTTTGTGATCCCCCAGTCCCCAGGAGCGCCTGGGCGCACCTGCTGCTATTGTTTAGTTGGCTGACCTCTCAGAAAATCCACTCGCCCTCTGCTATGTCCTAATGTCAGTACATGTCCATCCTAAGATAATGTTTTTATTCATTCATTCGCTCATTTAATCATTCATTTGAACATGTTTCAAGTCCGCAGCTGTGAAATATGACAGTTTAACACTTGACTCCTTCGTGCCACAGTCATCTCACACACAAGGATGCATGAGCTGACTCCGAATCAGTCTCTCCTGGCAGGCGGAAACCATGAATTATTAATGGCTAAAACCGTACAGCGAAACGAGAAGTATTATGTTTCATTATACTGCAATCATCCACCATGAAGTTGACTCAATCTCAAATGAGTTGTAGCTGTAGTAGACGCTGGGAAAACTGGCTGTGCACCGGTAGAGCCGTGAAAAAAGAGTGTTATTTCTCAAATTGTGTCATTGGACTCCCATGCTTCTTGACACTGATCTTCAATCAGTTTTGCAATACCCAATAGGTTGGTCAAGGTTAGGTTCACCAGGAGGGAATAGAAATGCTCGAAATATTTTTACAAGTGACCCAGCTTCAGTCTTCTCCCAATTCTCTGTCGCCCCCAGGTGGTGGCGTATCACTACTGCCAGGCAGATAATGCCTACACCTGCTTGGTGCCAGAGTTTGTGCACAATGTGGCGGCCCTGCTGTGCCGCTCGCCGCACCTCGTCGCCTACAGGGAGCAGCTGCTGAGGGAGCCACACCTACAGAGCATCCTGAGTCTGCGCTCCTGTGTCCAGGACCCGCTGGCCTCCTTCAGGAGGGGGGTCCTAGAGCCCCTGGATGCACTTTACAAAGGTGATACTCTTGTAGTCGAATTTAACATCAACTCCCAGAGGTTTCAGCTGCAGTGGAGTGTAACTAAATACATTTACTTTAGCACTGAACTTAAGTACAATTGTTGGTACTTTGCTTGAGTATTAACAATTTATGTTATTTTACACTTCCACTACATTACAGAGTGAAATAAGCCACTGCATTTATCTGACAACTGAAGAAAAGTAGACCTAAAATCATTAAAATGCAACAAAATGTTAAAGATTAAACCAGTGGTTCTCAACCTTGTACATGAGGCCCCTTGTCACATTTCACATGTCTACAAGTTGTAAAAAGTTCATTTGTCCTCTAACATTAATGCTTGAATTTAAATGAAGTCTATTATTGTTGCGGCTCATAGTGGTAGCAGTATTTAAATGAATAAATCAGAAATTCTTCTTCCCTCTTCCATTAATCATCTCACAACTCTCTTGTTTTATCTTGCTACTTAATAGATCAAACTGTCATTGTAAATAAATTTAATATTAAAAGTGACTCCATCTCGATGCATCTGTATCAATAATTCAATAGAATATAAAGTATCAGTCACAGGGGTTTTTCTGCTGCTAAAGTACGATTGTAAATGAAGGACTTTCATTTGTAATAGAATAGTTTTAAATTGTATTAATGGTCCTTTTACTTAAAGAACAGGATCTGAATATTTCATTGTGATTTGAATTGAAGGTTTCTCATGTCCAAACGTATTCATACATGTAAATACCAGGCAAAGGAGCAAGCATTTCAAATGATGGATATACAGTATACACTATATTACATGAGCTGACTTTTTACAGAGATGTCATTTGCATTGTTTTTATCTCTCCCATTGAAACTGAATATATGAGCTCATTTGTATGTTAAAGCTACAGATGACTGTAGTTTTAAAACTGCAATAATCTGTTGCTCAGAATGATTTAAAGGTTATTCTGCCCCATGTACTGTTTTGTCTGAATGTCTGCTCATTCTCAATAATGATCTAAAATTGAGTTTACTGCACATTTCAAACACAGTGCTTTCAGCAAATTATAGTTGATGCCTGTTCGGACCTTGGTATTCAATTTCTACTTTGACTCAAGTCCTTGGTGCATGATATTATTTGCCTCCTGTGCACAGTGTTTTCAATATAATCAAGATTAAAGTTCATGATCCCAGTGCTGGAGCTGAATTTCCTCTAAGCCTCCTGACTTATTCAGATGTTCATTTGAAATAGAGGTGAAAGCAAAATCTGTGATGATTCATTTTTGAATATATAGTGAAATTTGAAGCTTTCTATCAAATACAAAACCAGGTTTGACAGAAAATATCTATTTACTTCAAACTTGTTTTCAAGTTTACAACTGAGCAGGTGAAAGTAAATTGGACCTTGTGTCTGTGCTTTTGTTAATCTGCTATATATAAGGTCAAGAATGAACCTTGAAGCTCCAAGTGCAAACTGTTTTTTATTCAGCACATCATTTATATATAGTTTCCTTAAATCTGTTTTCATGCCGGCTGTGGTTTTTTTTTTTTTTTTTTTTTTTTTTTTTTTCCCCCCAGAGAGGAAGATCAACTCCGAGGAGGATCTCATCATCCTCATTGACGGTTTAAATGAGGCCGAGTTCCACAAACCAGACTATGGGGACACCATCGTGTCCTTCCTCACCAAAACCATCAACAAGTTCCCTCCCTGGCTCAAGCTGGTGGTCACAGTCAGAACCACGTTACAGGTAGATAACTGTGAGGATTTTCTTTTTGTGTGTACTGTGCAGATTATAGTGATGACAGCAAATCCCTCTGTTTACATCTTTTATATTCATCTTGGAGGCACTAGTTTTGTCCTTTATTGTATTATGGCTATCAGAGGGTTTTACATCAACATTTTTGCATCAACTGGAGGTCGCTAACTGACAATATTAAATTTGTCATGAGTACAACTGTACCCTCTTTTTCTCTGACCTTTTCACTTTCCTCTTTGCACATTATGCAGAGGATATGAATAGATATGAATGAACTGTGAATTTTATTGGTTTTGTCTCTGCTATATTTGTCTCCTCTCACTTTATCCTTCATTCATGAGGAAGAAGTAGGTTATGTAGTAGTAGGTTAAGAAGTAGAGTTATGTCTTACTTCACTTTTAACCTGTATATTAGTTTTCTTGCCTATGTTAGGAAGTTTATAGGATATTGTAAAATATTTAAAGATGACTGCACCAGTATCACCTGACTGAAATAATTTTGACTCCTCAGGAGATCACCAATGCTCTGCCGTTCCACCGCATCTCTCTGGACAGCCTGGAGGAAAACGACGCCATAGACCAGGACCTGCAGGGCTACATCCTGCACCGCATCCACAGCAGCCCGGAGATCCAGAACAACATCTCTCTCAACGGCAAGATGGACAACACCACCTTCGGCAAGCTCAGTGCCCACCTCAAGGCCCTGAGTCAGGGCTCCTACCTGTACCTCAAACTCACCTTTGACCTCATCGAGAAGGGCTACCTTGTGCTCAAAAGCTCCAGCTATAAGGTGTGGCATTATGGCTTATTTTGTAATGGTTTTCATGGGTTTGGCTTAAGATGATATATCTAAACCAGAGGTTTTTTTAAACTGTGTGGCATAACTCTTCAGGCAGTGTCTTCAGGCAGAGGCGTGAAACAAAGATAATACATGAGATTAAAGAGACAAATGAATGAAGGTGTTCAAAAACAACTGAAATGAAGGAACCGTGAAAATCCTGATTGCCTCAATTTGCATCATAACTCAAATCTTAACACACAGACAAATCAAAAATATTTTTACATTTAGTGTGATTTATCTTTTCAAAGGTTATCATGATCTTCAATATCCATCACAAAAAATGCCCATTAATCTGCTTAAAAATCATAGGGAAAAAAATCTCTAACTGCAGGATTTGCCTGAGAAAAATCATGTATTAAGTTTTCTTCAGCATCAAAGAAAAACAGTGATAGTTGTTTGTAGATCCATGGGTGAACAGCAAACAGGACCTGCTAATAGCTAATTCAGCACACTAATGGTGCCAGTTTTCCAACATGTAAACAAAACAGGGTTCCAGTTGTAGCCCACAGCGTAACTTGCTGAATCCATAACAGAGGAGATTTTGTCTACATGTGGGGGCCCACAGTGTCACACTTCGATCTGCAGTAAATATCTTGTTTCTCTTAATTTGCAGCAGGAACACTGGGAAGCCATTTAATTTCTTTACCTGCACCCTGACGTGCTTTGTGTAAAAGTAGTTTCATGAAATCTTCGTTTTGACAATCGCAATCAAACAGCTTTTTTGATAAATAATGCTTTGACTGGTTTAGTGTGTATTTCATAATGAAATATTTTATCTCACACCACCAGATTCATTTAATTTCATGAATTCAGAAGTGCTTGCAGGCTCCATAAAAAATGACAACTAATAAATTCACATTTCTCTTCTGTGAGGAAGACCATGTGGAATAGTTGAAGATGTGCTTCACAAACACTATCCATTATTAATTATTCTGTAGAGCTGATCCAAAGGAAATCAGCATTGTAATTCAGATTCTCACCTTCCCTCCTCAGGTGGTTCCAGTCAACCTTGCAGAGGTGTACCTGCTGCAGTGCAACATGCGCTTCCCCACACAGTCATCGTTTGAGCGGGCGCTTCCACTGCTCAACGTGGCCGTGGCCTCACTTCATCCGCTGACTGACGAGCAGATATATCAGGCCATCAACGCCGGTTCGCTGCAGGTGATAATGCTGAAGTATACAAGATCTTGCACTCTTATTTTGTTGGGTCTGGCCTGAATTTCAACAGTTTAGTTGAACAATTTAATACTTTAGATCTTTAGACACTTGCAAAGAATTATGACTTTTTGAAAGAATTTATTATGCTGTTGAACAGCTACAGAGGCTTTATTTTTTTCTTAGTTTCTGCAGTACACATTGTTGGAAATGGATTATTTTTACAACATCATTCAGGCTGTAAAAGTTGCAAAAGGCTCTAACCAATAGATACATAATGTATGTTAGATGTTGCAACTTCATAGAGCTTTTCAATAGAATCTCTGCATGGTGCTGGTTTCCCACAGGATGAGCCGTGGATGGTAAAAGGTTCATATCTCGAGCTCTTCAAAGGAATTAAAGTATTATAAAATGGCCCTGGTGATCCAGTCAGTATCAAAGTCAATTTCCTTCCAAAGTACATTTAAAGAGCAGAGTTTTAATATGTATGAAATATGGGTTTGAAAGGGTTTTAGTTACCTTATGAAGTAATCTCATGCTAATCAGTGCTTTTACTCCATCCATCAGCAAAAGTAAATGAGTCAGTAATTCAGTCAGAATTCATGAAATGTTATCAAATGTTGGTTTTAACACCAACAGCTGTTTTTTTGTTTGTTTTTATTTTCATCTTTTTTCTCTTTATGAAATGATGAGGTCAAACATGAATGCACTATGTCCTAACAAATATAGAGTTATTGTTGCTTCCATCACAAATATCTGGATTTTAGTGTCTGGTTCATGCTTCCATCACTAGTTTTAAATTGAAGCTCAGAGACAGGTGACACAGTTAGTGACTCAACTGATAAGATAGATAAATGACTCTTTTATTGAAATTATATATTGATTTTAAAACAGAAGGATGTTTTTCTTTTTGACAAGTATTGTTTTTCTAAAACTGCATCTGTCATGATAGATAGATAGATATCAATACGTGATGACTTGTTTCCATGGCTGTCAGTGTGTTAGTGCCTTAGGAAACAGTACTGAGTGTCCGAAATAACATGGAGACGATGTGTGTGGCTGCAGGGAACACTGGATTGGGAGGATTTCCAGCAACGTGTAGACAACCTGTCAGTCTTCCTGGTGAAGAGGAGGGACGGCACGAGGATGTTTGTTCACCCCTCCTTCAGGGAGTGGTTGATCTGGAGAGAAGAAGGAGAAAAGACAAAGTTTCTCTGCGATCCGAGGTGAGGACAGTTCAGAGAAATGGTGGACTGAATGATAATGTCCTAAAACAACAGCAAATTTTTTAGCCGTTTGCTTCAGGAGTTTTAATTGCCCCATCTTTGATGTGACAAAGCAGAGAGGGGCCATAAAAAGAGAGGGAATTTAAAACAAGGTTTTATTGGTAGGTGAACATCCAAATTGCACTCCCTTATGATATTACCAAACTATTTTAAAAGTTGTGCAGTCACAGGTTTTATGAGTGAGATTGTAGAATTAATGACTTTAATTTAAAGTTACATATTTAAGCATTTATTATTAAATATATGTACATTATAAAATAAAGACTTCAACTACAGGGTTTCTTATGCAAGTCAAAACTACTATTTATCACAGTTTTACTCAAAATGTGTAAATTGGTTGTGTAACATGCAGAAAAGCAGAGCCATGATTGTGCAGAAATAGAAGCCTCTCTGTTAGTCGCAGGTACATTATTTTTATCGCAGTGAGGAAGTGTTGTAGAACATTTTATTTCATGTACTATAATTAAAAACCGATTGCACCCACTGTGCAGATGATGATACCGTGTAATGACCTGATGACTCAGGCTTAGATATCGAAAGGTTCTGTGTTTGTCATCTCTGCAGGAGTGGACACACCCTACTGGCCTTCTGGTTTTCTCGGCAGGAGAACAAGTTGAACAGACAGCAGACTATTGAGCTGGGTCATCACATCCTCAAAGCACATATCTTCAAGGTATACTATTATGTGCCTCTACCTATATCTATACACATACACACACACACACACACACACACACACACACACACACACACACACAGCTGTGGTCTGGCGCCAAAGTAATGAATATTTACACTCTATCTTTCTGTTCAAGGGTCTCAGCAAGAAAGTTGGGGTTTCCTCATCTATCTTGCAAGGCCTGTGGGTATCCTACAGCACAGAGGGCCTTTCAGCTGCACTTTCTTCACTCCGAAACCTCTACACTCCCAACATCAAGGTACAGGCACTAACATAGCAGGGAGAAGTCGTACTGAAAGAATATTTCAGCATGTTCTGGGTACCAAATCAAGAGTTGCTCTTGAAATATGTATCACAGAAGTCTTCCTCTCTCCTGATTTTAAACATTTGAAGGCTTACTAATTTTTTATTTATTTTCTGTACGTGTCCAGGTGAGCCGGCTACTGATGCTGGGTGGGGCCAATGTGAACTACCGCACAGAGGTGCTGAACAATGCCCCTGTCCTGTGTGTCCACTCACACTTGGGCTACATGGACATGGTGGCTCTGCTGCTTGAGTTTGGTGCCTCTGTTGACGCCCCATCCGAAAGTGGCCTCACACCGCTGGGCTACGCTGCTGCTGGAGGACACATGGCCATTGTGACTGCACTTTGCCGCAGAAGAGCAAAGGTATGGAACTGTGCAGATATTTCCCTCTGTTCTGCCTCCTCTGTTTCTTTGTCCCTGATCTAATCCACATCCTCTCACCAGGTGGACCACTTGGATAAGAATGGGCAGTGCGCTCTGGTTCACGCAGCGCTGAGGGGCCACATGGAGGTTGTGAAGTTCCTCATCCAGTCTGACTGGAGCATGGGGCCACAACAGCAACAACAGTCACCACAGACCCAACAACAGGCAGCGTTCACCAAGAACCACGCAGTCCAGCAGGCCCTCATCGCTGCAGCCAGCATGGGGTACACAGAGGTACAGGGGTAGTTTTTTTTCATCATTGCAATAGTTTGTGTCCTTTTGCACCACTTTCGCACTGATGTTTACAGTTGGCATGGAGTAAATCCTTGAGCTCTAACAAATGTGTTGTGCTTTTCCATCATAAAACATTTTAAAGCAGATTTTTAAAGTATCCTCCCTGTCTTTGCTGGTACTTTGCAGCGTGTCTTTGTGTGTTACTGCCACCTGTAGATCAATGGAATAATGTGCAATCATTAGCACCTGTGTGTGTGTGCATTTATGTGCACAGGATAAACAAAACATGGACGCACTTAGAGAATTATAGCTTAATGGCAATACTAGAATTAAGAAAGGGACATGAGAAGAATCAGATGGGACTGATGTTAACTGTTAACTTATGATAATCAGTATTGAACTAAAGGTGAGCTGAAATCTGCAGCTCAGGATACAAACATGTTCCTTTTCAACGCACACAAGTAAATGTTGAAAGGAGCAAGTAAAACTTTGGAAATGATCTCAGAATGTAATCAGTAAAGTTGCACTAATTTGAATTTGAGAGAGAGTGAACGAGGGAGGGGAAGTAGAGAGTCTGGTAACTTCTTATTGCTCAGTAACTAATTTCAGCAACTGAATGATCAAGTTCTGGTCGTTGTTTCAGTGGTAATGATCATATTACAACAGATTCAACAGGAAGTGATTTTATTTGTATGTTTAACCTCTTGGACTGGAGTAAACCTGGACATTAATCTGTGTCATCTTGAATCTTGTTGCCCATCAGATCGTGTCATACCTGCTGGACCTGCCAGAGAAAGATGAAGAGGAGGTGGAGAGGGCTCAAATCAATAACTTTGACACCCTGTGGGGGGAGACAGGTGGGAATACTTCCTGTGGCCAGACATCACACCAATAAAACCCTGAATTCAATACAGACAGATGACTGTGAACTCCTTAGATAAATGTAATACGCTCTAGTTTGTCCTGAGACGTATATTTGCATTTTAGGATCTGTGATGTGTTCTGTCAGAGGGTTTTTTTTCTGTGTGACACTGCGAGGCAGAGCGCTGCAGTGCGGATATGGTTCTTGTGTGTGTCTGCTGCTGCTGCTGCTGCTGCGTCAGATGCTGATGGCAGTGCAGTGGTGTCATTGGAGCAGAGACAGGGCTGGGCTCACACAGAGGAGGGGGAGGGGGAAGGATGAGTGTGCTCCAGGGTGCTTTAGAAATGACTAGTCTGATTGCACTGTGGCAGGGTGTTGAGAAATGTAATGTATCATTGTAACCTAAAGCTATGAAACCTCGTTGCGAACATTATTCCCCTGCTGGAGTGTTGGAGAGGCTGCCTCTCACTGTCATGTGGAGAGGGGACTTTCATTGTTCAGAGGGATCAGAAGGATGGCAGTCATTCTTGAAGATGATTTCTAATCCCAGTCTTATGGGACAGGACTGAAAATACATTATTACCATGAGGTCAGAATATCAACACACACTCTCTCCTTAATTTCACCATCCAGTATTTATTCATGTATGAACAGGGAACAGAAAACAAGACACTCTTAACCTAAAAAAATAAAATAAGATATTCATAAATATCATCCATTGAAAGATATTAGGCATCAGATCATAATAGTTATCATGATAATAAAACTTCAGAGTGTGGCCTTCAAAAACATGATAGGCAGTTCTAATCTGAAAATGTATTACCTGTCCACATGAATATACTAATAATACAAATATGCAAAATGGCCAACACAGCATGGGCAGCATGTGCAGATGCACTTACTGAACTGTGTGTATTAAAGTGGTTTTCCAGCAGATTGACCGGGGTCAGCCCTCCAGGCCTCTTACCACTCTGATCACTCAGCTTTAATTATTCCAATTATAATCATTACATTCTCTTCTCTTCTCTTCTCTTCTCTTCTCTTCTCTTCTCTTCTCTTCTCTTCTCTTCTCCCCAATAGAGCTTTTTTTTTGTGGTCTGGACTCACTTTAAAGCAACCATCATCAATATTTTTCTAAAAACAATGTAAGAAATTAAAGTGCGAAAACAATGGGACCATATTAAAGGGGTTGATCAGGCCCCAGAATCTGCAGCTCTCTTTGATTTTAGTGAGTTTTATAGTGACTCTCAACATGTTTAGATGTCTGGTTTCTGTTTCGGTTCACTATCTCAAAATTCATAACATTGTTTCTGGCCAGAGCCAACAGCTGTTTTCAGAGAAAAAGCTCTAAAAACCCAGACAGACACAGTTAAGACACCAGTTGGTGAACATAGCGGAGCATTAAGCAGCTAAACAGTCAGATATTTCACTCAGGAGTTAGAAACCAAAAAGAGAGCAGAGACTTGTTGATGGAAAAAAAATTTTTTTTTACATATTACAATACATTTTATATCCTCTCTCAGGCAGCTCTTTGAAGCCTTTAGAGACAACAGGATAGTGAACCTCCTCTCTGATTGACTGTTTTCCTTGTGATCAATCAAAACTATAGCAGATTTCAAGTTGGATGATTGAGTGTAATAACTGCTGTGACACCACAAAGTAACATAAATCCCGATGGCTCGTTTTAAGGCCAAGTGTGGAACCTTTCAAATGCAATGCAAAACCATGTACAAAGGCACTTAGAAGTAGTAAAATTCAAATTGCTTACAAATTTCTTCTTTTACCCTGCTTACCTTCCTCTCTTCCCTGATTGTGGTGTGTGCGTGTTTGTGTCCAGCTCTGACTGCAGCCTCCGGTCGGGGGAAGCTGGAGGTTTGTCGTCTGTTACTAGAACAGGGCGCCGCCGTGGCCCAGCCCAACAGACGTGGCATCGTCCCGCTGTTTAGTGCCGTCCGACAGGGACACTGGCAGGTTAGTTGGCAGCCTGGGCAAACATTTTTTTTTAATCTCCTAGTGATTGGATACAAAAATACTGTTCTCACAAACACTAAGTGTGATGTCAACTTTACATAATAAAATAATGTGGATGCTGTATTTTGGTATTTTAGATCGTGGACCTCCTCCTCACACACGGAGCAGATGTCAACCTGGCTGACAAGCAGGGTCGTACCCCTCTAATGATGGCTGCCTCAGAGGGACACCTGGGAACTGTGGAGTTCTTACTAGCTCAAGGTAAATTATCATATTTAAGATTAAAAAAACAAACAAACTTGAGTTTAGAACAAATTGTACTTTAGGTGATTTAATTATTCATTTGCCTTATGGGTATTTTCATGCAAAACTGAAACCAAATTACAAATACAACATTGTAAACACAAGCACACATACATACATAAACAGGAGGTTTTTCCCAAATGCTTTTATTAAAATACTTTAAGAATATCTCAACAGATGCTCAATAAGTTAATAGGTCAGGAAATAAATATGTGCAACTATTTTTCTTTTTTTGTAAACAGTCTGAGGCCCAGTTTAAAGGACACTAAGATTTGGTTAGATTTTTATTATACTGCTCTTTTTTTTCCCCCAGTTTGAATACTTAATTTTGAATTTATCTAAACTCCATAGTTTCTCATATAAAACATGCTTTAATAAAAATGAGGATAGTTACAGTTTTCAAAACGTGTTGACAATAATAAAACTGAATGAATAAATGAATAAATTAAGAAGTCAGTTATAAAATGGCAATCACAAACTAGGCAACCACAGATGTAGCAGTGGTATGAAAGTTTGAAGTTTGCTGTGTCTCTCTCCACAGGAGCCTCTCTGTCTCTGATGGACAAGGAGGGTCTGACCGCTCTGAGCTGGGCCTGTCTCAAAGGTCATTTACCTGTCGTCCGCTGCTTGGTGGAGAGTGGAGCCGCCACCGACCATGCAGACAAAAACGGACGCACGCCTCTCGACCTGGCGGCTTTCTATGGCGACTCTGAAGTGGTGAGTGACCAGTCTTTGTGCTGCAACTTGTTTTTGGACATTCGTGAAATTTGGCTTCTGTTTTGTTCATATCCCCCAATGTAAGAAAATGGTTTTGTTATTGGTACTGAAAGTTGTGTATAAAAAAAGTTCAGATATTATCTCCATAATTTTCTATCACTGGAACCTTGAAGAGAAATAACTTATCTAGTGGTTCATATAATGAGGTCATCAGAGGAGAGGTGATCATTTCCTTCTGTTCGATTGTTATTTGTTAATCTGTTCATCCATTTGTCTCCGTCTACATCTCAGACATCACTGACTTTAGGCAAATGATTTTGGAGAATCCCACCTGCTTTTGCTGTTTCAATGATACTATTTTAATATTTAACATATATCCAAAAACAAAAAATTATGTTTATTACGATACACATCTTCCAATAACTCAACCAATAGGTCTATTGACAGACTAGACAACTAACAAGCTTCAGCGGTCTCTAACATTTAATGTACAACAAACATTTCTTGAATATAAGCACTTATCCAGCCAAAACCATGCATGAAACGCACCTGAGTGCATGGCACTCTGTTTGTGACAAAGAACCAATTTGGGTTTGAAATATTAATCTTTTATTATTATTATTATGTAATTATGGAGAAATTCTCACTCAAGTCTGGAGTAAATGAGAGCTATAATTCACAATTACAGTTTTTGAACTCTGAACCTAGACGAAGTAGATGTACAAGTGTGTCTCACTTTAAAAGTTCTTGCCACATCTCTTTGTCTTCTCAGGTCCAGTTCTTGGTTGACCACGGGGCCATGATAGAGCACGTAGACTACAGCGGGATGCGTCCTCTCGACAGGGCAGTGGGCTGCAGAAACACGTCAGTGGTGGTCGCTCTGCTCAAGAAAGGAGCCAAGATAGGTAAGAGCAGGTTGACAGACTGAAGAGCCCACCATTTAGCACATGAAGGACCTCTTCTAAATGCAGCATCGTTGTTCTGGGGCACAATAATAAAAAGGTTATTTGCCTGCCATGAAACAAGATACAATTTGAGAATTTGGTTGGAAATGTCATTCACTGGAGTTCAAGCATGAGCTGCATGAGAGACTATGAAGGAAGGACACATCGATGAAAATGTGCTCCCTTTTTAGTTCACTCTTCCTGCTGGTCATTATAGAGCACTGTAGCATTTTACTGCAATAAGCCATGGATTCAGGTTTGTGTCTCCATGTAGCTGAAACCACTTCCTACTACTGTATATCATCCGCCCCCCCCTCCCTACTGCCACACCGTGCTGCTTCGCCTCAGCTATTTATGGCTCTGATGTGTGTTTCTTTTTATTGTACTACTGTTGCCGCTGTGTTGTTTTGCTTTCTCTCTCTCTGTCATGTTCTGTCAGTGCCTCTGTTTGTCTGTAACGCTCATGATATCTCCCTGTTTCTCTCTCAATCACATCCTCTCTCACTTTCCCTCTGCGGTTGCTCAGAGACAGGTTGTTATTAGCGCTTGCGGTGTTTCTTTTTGGTATCTGTGTTTCCTTTTTTTTTTTTTTCTTTTTTTTTTTCTTTTTTTGCTGAGGCACTTATCTCCGCTTCTCACTGCTGCTTTTTTTGTGTTCCTTTTCTCACTTTTCCTCCTCCTCCACCACCACCGCCATCACCTCTCTTTCTCTTTCACCCTCCCGCTGTTTCTCTCTCTCTCTTTCCTCTCGCTCCTACGCACTACCACACCTCTGTTTTCTCTGGCAATTCTGGCCCCCTCCTTCCTCTGCCCTTCCACTTACACTCCTCTCCCTTGCTCATGACCTCCTTCCTCCTCACCCCTCTCTTGCCCCTATCCCCCGCCTCTCTCTCCGGCCCCAGGATGTCAGACGCTGCCCAGTCGGCCCCGAGGTAAAGCCAAGGCTGTCGACTTCTCACCCCACCAGGCATTTTGACAGCTCTATCTCCTCTCTCTGTGTTGTCTGTGTCGTCCTAAGTGTCGGCAGGCGAGCTTAGCTACCAAAACCTTCTCAAACTGACAAATAATAACATGCAAAGGTATTAGCACTGACAGTGACGCAGTCGGGATTGCCTAGAGGTAGATGCTAACGTTCAAGTGGTTAATGACAGCATGCCCGGCCTCCAGCCTGTGACGTCGTATTGAGGTGTTGACCTTCCATCCCACAGATGCATGACGGAAGCCCTCAGTAACACTTGCGTGGTAGTGACTTAGCAGAACAATGCATGTATTTGTAATTCCTCTGTACCACCGCCACCACAGACTGAGGTGATAAACCACTGTACTGTGCATCGCTCATCCTCCAGACGAATCCTCAGTGTCAGCTAGGCCAGTCAGCAGCATTCCTACCCTCACCACCACCACCACCACCTCCACCTCTACCAGCTCAGAGGGACAGCTAACGCCTGCAGAGCTCTGTTATATCCCTCCTGCTTGCTTCTTTTGTTTATTGTACCCGCCCCGTGTCTCCTTGTGCAAGACCCCCCCCTTTTCATGTCTGTGGTGTGTGTTCACGTGTCAAGGATTGCTGTTGCGCAGATACACAACATACACATCAGTTTCAAGTGATTGTGTTTAATTTTTCAGTGTCAGGGGACCAAGAGTCTTTTTTTCCCTTCTTTAAATACGCCTCTCCCATTTGTTTTTACTGGGAGATGGATAGTGTTTTCCTGCTTTTCTGCTGTTCTTAATCACATCCCGGAAATAGCCAGTAGCATAAATAATTCCTGTACATCTGCACTTCTTGACAAGACAGAAAGTGTGTCTCAATAGAAAGACATGACAGTGTTGTTTATTTATTAGATATTTTTTGTACTGTAGATCTACGCTGGGTTTGCCTGGGCCAAAACGTATTTGCAGATAATCGCTAAAGTTAATATTAATGGACCATTGGAGCAAAAATTCAAAAGGTGCTCATTCTGCACTCCAATTATTTAGACCAGTCCTCTGCAGCTCCCAGCAGGATTAAAAAAGCCTCTTAATTATTGGCAAATAGTATTTGACCCAGGTCTGATCTCCCATCGTGAGGTCACAGTGTCCTCTGGGTTCCAGAGCAGATTTTTGTAATCTTTTCTCTGCAGTGGATTGCCTGTATTTTCTCATCCATCCCCCCATTTTGGCTGTTGTCCTCACCCCTGTTATTATTGTTGTGTGTAGTGTGACTCCCAGTCGCTCCTTCCTCTTCTGCTTATTACTGTGTGTCTTTCTCACTGTGCTTTTTTTTTTTTTTCATCTGCTCCTTCCTGTGTTACCCAGGTCCAGCCACATGGGCCATGGCCACCTCCAAACCCGACATCATGATCATCTTACTCAGCAAACTCATCGAGGAGGGGGACAGCTTTTACAAGGTCAGATAACGGGCCTCAGATTTCATAGTGTGAATTATATTATTATTAACTGTGACATGATAAATATCCTTTAAATTAAAATTTTTTCACCAAGGACTGATGTGATCTGTTCCTATTACAAGAAGTATGGTTTTTCTCTGGGGGTCACTGGATATAAATAATATAGGCTTCTGTTTTCTGCAGACTAAAGTAAAGTGAAATTAACCATGATTCTGCATCTATGACTTTAGTATATCTGAGTATCTGTATTACACTTTCCCAAGCAAAGCAAATTGGTTTAATTTGTCTTTTTTGTAGTTAATAAAAACTCAATAGTCTCTCCTTCTAAGTGGATGTAAGACTTTACAGGGTAAATGACAACAAGCCTCTCTTCTCAGAGAGAGCTCAGTCTGAGTGATGAATACATCTTTACATGTAGTTGTGGTTTATATCTTGATTGATTCAGATAAGTTTGTTTCTTTTTCTCTTTTCTTTTGTTTTTTTTTCACTGAATGAATGAAGGATAACCAGTTGTCTCTGTGTTTGCTCAACAGAAGGGGAAGGTGAAGGAGGCAGCGCAGCGTTATCAGTATGCCCTCAAAAAGTTTCCACGCGAAGGCTTCAGCGAGGACCTCAAGACATTCAGGGAACTCAAAGTATCGCTCTTCCTCAACCTGTCCCGATGTCGGAGGAAAATGAACGTAAGTCAGATGGCAGGCGAAGACAACTAAAGTGCACTTTTGGCCGTTTTTGAGACATTTATCATGTGAAACCAAACAGTTTTATACATCATCAAGATAGTGCTGTTGACCACACTTTCCTCTGTGGCCACCATAATGTTCTGCGTGGTGTTCAGTAGTGCTCTCCTCCGCTCAATCTTGACAGGACTTTGGGATGGCTGAGGAATTTGCTACCAAGGCACTTGAACTGAAACCAAAATCGTATGAAGCGTACTACGCCAGGGCACGTGCCAAGCGTAGCAGCAGGTACACACTTTTATCCCTGTACACATCACTACTCTTTGGTACACATGTTAAACACCTTCTGTGGCTACGTTCTTCACCCACATGTGAATATTTATGCTTTTTGTTAGACATTTTGTACAACAATGACTTTTTCACCAAAAAAAGCAGTAACTATCACTCTCCCATTTCCAGACAATTTCCTGAAGCCTTAGAGGACTTGAATGAAGCCATAAAGCAGTGCCCCAACAACCGAGAGATCCAGCGGCTGCTCCAGAGGGTAGAGGAGGAGTGTCGCCAGCTCAACCAGGAGGAGCACCAACAGCAGGACCTCGAACTGGAGCCTCCTCCCTCCCCTCCTCCTACGCCTCCCCCAGAAGATGAAGAGTCCCTGTCCCTGTCCATGCCTCTTCCCCCTCCCCCAGAGCCCCGTCTGGAGGACATGGAGCCTGTCCAGGACCTGTTTGAGGATGAAGACTACCTGGAGCAGGAGCTAGAGGCCATGTCAATGGGTCTGCCCCCACCTGAGTCTCTCACCAATCCCTCCAGCCTTCCCATCATTCAGAGCCCACCGCTCTCCCCCACACATCCAGATCAGATCTATTTAGCTGGAGGTTCGCCCATGGGCCAGCCATATGAGTATCACCCCACTTCCTCCTCCATGTCCTCTCCAACCCGCGGGACATACCAGCCAACATCGCCCTCTTTATCCCCAACGCATCAGAACTCCCACTACCGCCACAGCCCACCTCACACCTCCCCAGTGCATCAGCCATCTTATCGCTTCAGCCCGCCTCCTATGGGTACCGGGGGTCAGGGAATGGATCACCAGAGCCCACCGCCTTCCCCGTTACGTCGGGCTGCTCAGTACAGAGCCAGTCCACCAGTAGAAAGTGTTTGTCTGTACAGGTCCCAGTCTGGATCACCTGTCCGCTACCAGACAGAGCAGCTCCCCAGTCGACCCAAATCTCCCCTCTCTAAGATGAGCAGCCAGCGTTCATTCCAGCTAAGCTCACAGCCCTCGTTGTCCTCGCAGCACCACCAAGCCCAGGGCCTTCGTCTTCAGCCTTCTATAGCCCAGATTGTCCGCACAAATCAGCCCAGCAATGTGATGGGCAACAGCAGCTACGGTGGCCAGATGGGCCACTCCATTGGTGGTCGCTACCAAGGAGGTTCAGTGGACGTGGAGAGCCGGCTGGTGTACCAGCCCTCCCTGGACGGACGGTCCATGCCCCAGGTTCAGGCCAGCCTCAGTTCTGGGGCCCTCTGTCAGCACGGCGGCCGAGGAGGGGTTATGGAGTCGGGCCTATTGAAGGATGAGCTACCCCAGCGCCCCTCCTCTGCCTACCGCGCCAGCAGCGGGGGCCCGGGGGGCATGCGTTACAGTCAGACACCCCAGATCAGCCGCAGTCAGTCAGCCGCCTACTACCCAGTCTCTGAACATGTACTGGAGCGTGCCAATGCCATGCCCCCCTGTCAGCTGGGCTCTCCTGAGATTACCCATATGGTGAGACGTCCTGTGAGTGCCAATACTACTGAGATGAAGCAACATGTGCCCACCCCAAGGCCTCTCATCCATTCTCAGAGTGTAGGCCTTCGATTCTCCCCCTCTAGCAACAACATTTCAACTGGATCCACCTCAAATTTAGCTCCAGGTTTCAGGCCTTCCTCTTCCATTCAACAGATGGAGATCCCCCTGCAGGCCACATACGAGCGCACCTGTGATGACATCTCCCCCATCTCTCCCTCACAGGGTGGCGGTGGGCTGTATCAGGGTGAGACCACCCGTTCTCGTAACACGCCCTTTATGGGCATCATTGACAAGACGGCGCGGACTCAGCAGTACCTGCATCAGCCCTCGCGGTCCAGAGGCATGACGTCCATGGACTCTGCAATTAGCCCCACCTCCCCTGGCCAGCTGGTCCAGCAAGGCTCCACCTACAGCCCCCCTGCCTCCCTGGGAAATATTGCCTACTACAACAAGACCAACAACGCTCAAAATGGACACCTGTTGGAGGAGGACTACTACTCCCAAACCCAGCCCCCCTCACTGGGCAAACTGGCCAACGGCTCCCGTGGCAGTGGGGACATCCTGGAGAGGGTCAGCCAGGTGCCCACCTACCCAGATGTGAAGGTGGCGAGGACTCTGCCTGTGGCGCAGGCCTACCAGGACAACATGTACCGCCAGCTCTCACGTGACTCCCGCACCCAAGGCCCCACCTCCCCTATCAAACCAAAGAGACCGTTTGTGGAGTCAAATGTGTGATGGCCTGTCTGTGACTGGTTGTTTGGACTGGGCTTGTTAGTGGGAGTTAGAGGAGAAAAACAGTTAGCTCAACAGCACATGCTGCTGACCCTTGTATATGTGACATGGACAAACTTGTCTTAAAGAACTCACGAGAGACAGCTCCAGTCAGAGGAAAAAAAACCACACAGCCGGCACACACACTTAGGGTATTAGACATTATCTTATATGAAAAACATAACTAACGGTGAAGCGATTATTTCATTATCATATTCTGCACACAGGTAGGATAACAGGAGGGTCCTAAGTTCTGATCTCACACTGAATCAAAGACCAGTGCACTTCCAAAACGTTGCGTGGCACAAACTTCCCACAAGTGAACACAACAGGTGGGACTGTAGGAGTGAAAGTACTAATCATCAGACTCTACTTGTGGACTCTATCCATCTTCTGTTCTTTCAAAGTGTGCTCTTAACCAAGGTTGCTAGTAGGCTCTATTCTATGTAATACAATATTATATGTTCAATACTGTACATTGCTCAGAAAATACAAATGGCTCAACAACTCAGTACTTAGAGAAAAATGACAATATTTATAATTAAGTTATATATTGTACATAGAAATAAAAGGAAACATAGTTTGCGTTTGAATTGTATTCTGTTAACCCTGCCTTTGTGTCCCACTGCTAGTCATATGGATGTGGAAAACCAACCAGGTTAAGAAAGGAGGGACACAGGCCAACTTTGAATGACATTATTACCTCTTTTGTGTCAAAATGAAAGATTTTGTTGTGGTGTAATGCAAGAGAATGCTTTTTATGCTGCAGTGTGTTCTCAATAATATAAACTAGGGCTGCAACTAACAATTATTTTCATTATCCATTAATCTGCTGATTATTTTTTGATTAAACCTTTTTTTAGGAGGTGTAATGTCAGGTATTAGTAAACTATGCCCAGTATGATTTCCAAGACAATATCTAATGCCAACTAGCAGTCAGATATTCACACACATACAATGGTATAAAACGGATGAAGTAGTGAATCGTCAAACTGGGAAAACTCAGTTAGTGAATTGTTTATATTTTGATAGAAAAATTACTGAAATGATCAATGGATTAAATAACAAATTGTGAATAAACATGCTGAATGAAATCTTACCCAGAAAGGGAAAGTGCAGGTGTGCACCTTTAAAAGTCTAAGGCTTTAGGTTGGTGTTAAAATAATTGTCTAAATCAAACTCCCACAATTGCACACGGTCCCCACACAACCGTAGAATGCATCATCATTTTCCGTTGATTAAATCATTTTTGAAATGACTCACTTTGCCTCATTTGTGAGGCTCTGTTCAGTATCATTCCTGTGTCACAGACCTCATGATATGCCTTAGTGTGATGCTAAACCAGCTGAACTTTTTTCTTCACATAGCTCCTCGTCATTAGAAATCTCTGGATTCTTGTTTAAGCATAAACAAGCAAAGCATCAGTTGCTATGGTTTTCTACAGGCGCTTTATGATTTTTAGGTCAGATTGCGTTACATAAATTAGATTACATAAAATAGGCCTTGAGTGCAATAAATGTTTCTAGTGTGAATCTTCGGCTACAGAAATGGCTTCAGTCATCCTTATCTGAACAACACTGAAATGACTAAAAGAATCCTGTGATTTTATCATGTGGCACATGAGCATCAAAGTTTGCCTTTGTCCCTCCTCAGTGCGTAACAACACTGTTCAAAAGAGAGAGTGGAACGTACAGTACATATGCTAGTGATGGGTTAACATGGATAGTGCTCAGCGACTAAAAGCAAGCAAATGCATACACGACCACTGTTACAGACGTTTTCCCTTTCTCCTGTATTTCTTTTGTGCTATTTCTTTTTACCCATAATGCATTTTTATTCCGCCACCTCTGCACTAAAAATGCCTGTTAAGTTCTTAACTAAGGGTGCACTTTATGTATTTTACTTACTGTGTTGTTACAGTTGTTGAATTTGGAGAAATGGATGTGTGAGGGGTCAGACCTCTGGCCAGTGATAACAGACTATCATAGACACTATTATTACTATTATTATTATTATATGATTTACAAAGCAGTGATGAATGACAATATGAAGAGCAAACAATGTTTTTAAACTGGTGAAGATGTATAGACTTTCTAGCACAAGTTGTAAATACTGGCTCAGATACTCCACTCCGTCCAGCTCGGGTCCGTCAGTTAAACAAATCTGTTTCAAGAGGTCGATCATATTTAAGCATTCACAATAAATAGCCATCAAAGTCCTCAAACTCCAAATCAGCCTAGTGCAGGACCAGTCTAATCCACTGGTTCCGCACATGTCTTGAAAATAAGTTGAATCTACTGCAACAAAAAGAAAGAAGAAAAAAAAAAATGGGAAAAAAAATGACATTTCAGTGCCCAGAAACTCCATATTTGGAGTTTGACTGAGAAAGATGGAAGACTGAGAATATTCAAGTTATTTGTATATGTGCAAAAAGTTATAGACCATTTGTCTGTAACATTTTATTTTGGTTCTAAATAGATAAAATATCTAAAGTGAGACAACTCCTCCTGACTGTCTCTTGTTCATCCTCAGTTTCACCTGCTACCAGAGAATTGCCCTACTTATCTTTACAGAAATGAAGGTATAAACTGTACTATACTTAATTTAAACAAGACTTCTAAGTTGAGGATATTTGAGGGTGTATGGTTTCAAGCTGTCTGTGTATATTAGTTTGCTGTAAATAGTCTGATGCATGTTCTATTCTTTCCATGAGCTCAAGCAGAAACATGTATAGCAGTGTCCTGACTCTGGTGTGTGATACAGTGTTCGGATCAAGATAAGGAGACTGCTATCCCTGAACTATCCTTATCATTTTCCTTAAACCTCACCAGACAAAAGGGAAAGGTTCTTTTATTTTATTTTAATGTATTTGCTTGCTGAGCAGAGTTCTCTTGTCTGTAAATGTGAGCTTTCAGATCGCTGTGATAAAAAGTTTAATTAAAAACAATAAAAAGAATGTGTTTTTATCTCATGATAACTGATTGTAATCTGTACAGTCAAACCTATGTATTGGGGGGAGAAAAAAAGAACATATTTATAAATGGTTACCAACTAAAACATGCCCTGCATGTCAGTTATTTTACTCACTACGTGCATTTAATATACAAATGTAATTCATTTTGGGTGATTTTGGTCCATATATTGGACCATTTTTGGACATATTTATACATTTGGTCCACATTGAACAAAAGTGTCTTGACACAACTTCTATAAAATATGGCATTTCAACACAAGGAACTTTAAACTTACAAAGCTCAATTAATTTTTTAGTTCAGTTGGTGAGAACAGAACAAACTGTAATCACAACACTGACATCGTATGAGGTTTTTTTATGGCAAACATGTCTTAGCAGACGTAGACTAAAATTAGCATTGGTCATGCTTGTGATTACCTTGCAAATCAAAGTCCAAAATTCACTCTGACCTGTTCTCCTACTCCAGTACAGTACTCCACTATGTTCACGGGCTAGACACTAACTTTGTCCATCTACTGTTTGCTGCTGAGCAGGTAGTGTACAGTAGCTTCCAGAGCTCTTCTGCCATCAATAACTTAAACCGCTGAGAGTGGTGGGAATTCACCAAACCAATATGCTAAAAGAGGCTAAAATGCTCTATAGAACCGGGAGAAAATATATTCATTACAGCTGACAATCTCACACATTCACATGGTGATTTAATCCACTGTTGATTGATTACAGCATCTTTGTGTTTCAATGAATGGCTTTTGTTGCATGAGATTACATGAATATTGTAAAATATTCATGTAATTACATACATTTCTTTGACCTTTTAACCCAAGCGTGAATGCCAGCATCACCAAAATTATCTATGTTTTTAAACTGCTGAATTACACACAAAAGGTATTTTATCCATTCTTGGGAAGCAAGTCAGACATGAGGGCTTACTGACAGGTTTGTTGGATCAAAACTTGTGATTATGACAAAAACAAATAATTCTACCTGCAGTCAACTAGTCACATTTTATTGATGTTTTGGTTCTGAGGGCTAATCTTTTACCTAACTAAGGCCTCAGGACCAAAACATTGTTCTTGTCTTAAAAAAAATTCAAGTCATATTTTCATAACTCAAAACAGCAAGAAAAATCACAGAAACATATACAACACTTACTAATACTGCAAATAAGCAGTAAATTAAAAATAACATACATTCCCCTCATTTAAGGCCCATGTACTCATAAAAAGCATCAACACTGACAGAACAAAATACAACTGCTGATTGAATTCAAAAAGAAAAAAAGCAATGTGGTGTGACTAACTATGCCATTTACCATCAACCACATGAAATGCATCAAACAGAACTTTAAAGTGTTTACAGTAATTTCTCTGTCATAGTCTTTCCTTAGTCCTTTTTCTTTTTGTGTGTAAAAAGGTGAACCAGTCCAGGTACAAGCACCATGACAATCTGAGGCACTATCACAAATTTGACAAAGCAGAGCCCATAGAAGAGGCCTTGTGGTTGGACTGGGAGTGGCAGGCGATTCACGTGATATAGTCCCATGGATGAAATAGCCAGAGCTAAAGCCCTTGGAGCCCAAGGCAGAGACCATCCTCCAGGCTTCCAGTACTGGGCCAGCCCCAAACCAAGAAGAGCCCCACAATCACGAGTCAGAGAGGAGAAGGGGGCTGTATCCAGGCGAATCCATTCGGCACGGCTGCACCATTTCTTGGCCAAAGCAATAGACCTGTAGAACGAATATGTCCAGTCATGGCAGGAAAAAATTCTTCCTTTATCTGATCTGAGCTTTTTGTGCATTTAACAAAGTCACTTATAAACAAAATGGTAGAGATTTACCAGGAGAGGTCGATTCCCAGCTGCTGTAATCCAGCATGCAGCATCAGAGCGCTGAGCAGAAGACCGATGCTGAAGCTGAAGAAGAACAGCAGGGGGCGACCTTCTGGTACTCTGCGGCTCAGCACAATCCCCAGAATGAAACCTGACCAGAGCAATTCAATCAGTTCAAATTTGCAATGAAAAATTATGCTGTATGTTCTTTCATTTTTCTTACTAACACAAACAATCGCCATTATGTGACAATATATACCATGAGAATATATACATTTTTTTTACCTGTCAGACTTTTTTACCATAGCATGTATGGAAAACAAGGCTGTGGTGGGAATTGTTGCAAATCAATCAGTGAGTGAGAGGTTATAGTCATTTTGAATTCATATGATACTCTTGGTGTGAAGAAGTATTAAATTCAACTGACTGGCCTAAAATACCTTAGAGAATACTGTCTGGTTATGTTACCCATTTGAGATTTCTCAGTTTCATTTTCTAAGAATGTATCATAATATGATGTACGGTATACCATATATCATTACGTCAATGTAAAATGGATGTAATCAATATGGCCAAAACATACTTCATATTTCAGCTTGCACACGAGTCTCTCTACAGACCTGTAATGGAGCCAGCAACAACCTGATGAGGGAAGTGAGCAAGGATGAAGATCCTGGAGATTCCCACTGCCACCAGCATCAACACATAGAGCAAGTAGGGAGTAGCTGATAACACCAAACTGTAAGCACAGAAAAAGAGATTCATTTAACAATAGCTCTGATATTCGCCAACTGCTTTATCTGCTCATTTTCAATGCCACAACAGCATATTTGTTTATTTAAAAGGGGTATACCTGTGAGTACGAGAGTACAGAAATGAACCCAGTGAGGACACCACAACCCACCAGACTGCTGCTGTCACCATTGCATGTCCCGATGGACTGCCTGAGAGACAGATGTAAGCATTAAAACACTTACTGTGTGTACTTGTGTCGTATTTATAATTGACACATTTTTCTTTGAGGACTTCTCACCAGGCCCAGTTTCACAGGTGGAGGAAAACTGGTGGACTTTGGGCTGCTTGTTGACAAATAGACGTGATTCACCTATCCACCAGAATGGCCTTTCCCCAAACAGCATCCTAGGAAAAAAATACATTGACAACACACAACTCAGATACCTAAAAATAACCCAGAAACTGTACCAATGTATGTATCATAATGTATTTTTTTTAATCTTAAAATTATTTCTACAACCCTTTTTCTTTAGGCACATTGACCTTAACATAACATGCTATGAAAACATGCTCAATATTTTTCATACAGTATCACATGTGTCTGATGCTTATATATTTGACTACAATTTTACATGAAATCCTGTCCTAACATGTCCTACCCTAAATACCTCTACAGACTTTTGTATTCTATAATAATAATAATAATAATAGTTGCACCTTCAAAACAAAGTTACAAAGTAAAATTGAGGACAAGCAATAACATGAAAAATAAAATAAGACATTTGATTTTTTTTTTTTAAATGCTCCATAAATACCATTAACTTGAACGTCTTTAGCTACTCTAATAGACTATAAGACACTAAAGATAATTAGTTTTACTCTCTGACCAGTCTCCTTCCTTTCTCATATCTGGTTCTTGAAAAATCCATGAAGAAAATGCCAGTACAAATCCGACTAGACTGTGCTTCAAGTGTGAATGGTTCCGGGGGTGTCTGTTTCTAATCGGACACTACAAAGGGTTGGACTGCGTTTCTTGTCCCGGCGACGTCATCAGAAAAGAATACAAAATGACTGAGATGTTGACAATGATAATTGAAAAACATTATCTATATCTATATATATGACATAACAGCTAAGTGACACTGACTGAGGCCCAACGTTAGCTAGTTACATGCTAACGTGCTACAAGTAACTGAAGTGGTTGGGGAAGTAAAGGCTACACATTGAAGCCCTGTTTTAAACATTTTCGGCTGCCTTACCATTTAAACACCAAGTTTAACCACTCTGATATAGCTGCCACCCAAAGCACCGCCACTCCAGCTCGTTTGCTGATGAAATAGGTGAAAGGAAAGAGGAGCAGAAAGGCTGCTTTAGGATCTCCAATATGAGTGACAACCAGCCAGAATTTTTCCTGACTCCTCGTCCTCTGTTGAAGAGTTTCAGCGATCCAAATGCCTTGGGTATAAATCGCCTCCATTTCCACGTCCTCTGCAAACGCACGTACTTATACGTCTAGGTTTAAAAAAAAAAAAAAATCAAGATGCAATCCTGATTGTTGTGTATTTGGGGGTGTGCTGAAACGAAGGCCGCAGTACCGCCACATCTCCGGTAGAGGGAGCACTGTGCCTGGACCGGCTGTATAGGTTTGAATGGGAGACAAAGCCAAAACGCTCTTCTTTGATTGGTGGGAAAACATCACTTTTAAGCGACAATTAGTGCCTTTGGTGTATGACTTAATGATACAACGCGAGGTTAAAGAGCATAAATTGTAAATATACGTCAAATATTTGAATAAATGACCACCACGCGACGCACTTCGACACGCCCAGGTCTTGTCACTCTACGAAATCACGTCGTTTTACGTAAGGCAGGCGCTCCGGTTTCCTGGCGGAGAAGATGGCGGCTCCTGGACCGGGGGAGTATTTCAGCGTCGGGAGCCATGTCTCTTGCCTCACCTGCTTGGGCCAACGTCTGCAAGGAGAAGTGGTCGCGTTTGACTACCAGTCCAAGATGTTAACTCTGAGTATCCTTTGTTCGTTTCCAGCTGCGGATGGCCAGCTGGCCTGCCTGGCTGCAAGGGCCTGTAGGGTAACCGAAAATATGTCAAATAGTGATCCGCGCAGGCGTAATTGGTGGTAGCTGAGTTACTCATCTTTAACCGCTTTTAAATATTTTCATTTGAGAGGTAGCTGCCCACCCATCTCTTATCTGCTATAGATTTAGCCGGTGTTGCCGGGTCAATTCGTGGTTCACGTTATCCGCGAGGAAGTGCATGTGTTTTGAATCCACTCATTGTATTGCCAGACCTCAACATGGATCACTATCTGGCAACGGACCCCGTAAGGCATCATGGCTGTGTGCTCTCAACAGGCACAAACCGTTGCTAGTTAGCAAGCTAACTGACATTCCTCGCCCCTCGCTGTGGCTTGTGAACACATATTTACCGCCCACAGTTTGTGATGGCGTTAAAAGGAGATGCTAACGGCTGTTTTTTTTTTTCTTTTTTAAAAGCGCTAGAGATGAATGGACACCGTGAACCGTCCACGCTACAATCGAGCTGCCGTTAGCGCGGCTAACGTGCTAAGTTTCGGTCAGCCACACACCGCCGCTACTAGCTCATTTAACGGCATTAGCATGCACAAGATTATCAACTGGGCTTCCCCCCCCCGCTTCTCATCCGATTCTGTCGATGTGCAGTAATGTTTGTACGACCATGGAGTGAATAATCGGTATCTTTCCGACACGATTGAGGTGGTACAGGCATCACGAGTTCATTATAACCAACGTTAGCTCGCTGGAGGACATGTCTACACCCATTCATGGGGTGTGTGTGTGTGTATTATGGACATCATTTTGGTGGCACTCTGGATCACCTCATGTCTTGCGCTGATTTTAAATCCTCAGACGAAGTGGCCACGATGTGGGGTGAGAGACCAAATGAATGAAGTTAATAGAGTGTGCACGTTTGGCAGTTTGTGTCACAGGCCCGAGTAGTTGTTTGAACCCTTATTGACAGTTACATTTATCCTGGAAGGGATGTAAGTAACTTCACAGGCAAATAAGTTTATAGTAAGTCAGCCAGTGCACTAGGAAAGCTCGCACATCTACATAGTGCTTTCTGTGATGTAGCTGAAGGGCATTTAACTGAAAATGAAACCAAGACCAGACCAGTACAATACATTTGACATTGAGAATTTCTATCACATAGGTCCAACTTTATCATCCAGCCATCCAGTGTCATAACTGATCAAATCCTGTCCTAGTTTAACTAGCTTTTTGATCAAGTTACTGACACAATTAATAGAGCATTTGTGGAGTTGCCATTAATGTCACTAACTAGTTTTAATTATGGGATAAAGATCACTGTGCACCAGAATCACATCAACACGTGATGAGCTGAGTCTGCATTACTGGCAAGGCAAGTGAGGTTGAGGCCCGAGGCCATGGGCTGTCAGGGTTTCAGAAAAACCACCAATTTTGTGGTGAAATGAATAATCCTAAAAGATCTTGTATATGTTTTGGTATACAAGTTATGAATTTAGCTAATTTTTTTTCACTCAAAATAGTCATCTCGGGAAACCAAGGCAAATAAACATCAAGTACTCATGGTTCAGGAACTCTATAAAATAAACCAAGATTTATTGAGAAGAGTTCAGGGGTTGGAAGGCTGCCACTAAGTAATTCGCTCAAAAGCCATTTGATTTACTTTTCAGTGAAGGAAGTCACCCAGTTCACAGGAAGTGAATACTTGCTTTGGTGCTATGTAAACGTGCATAAACTGTACATGAATTAACACACTTCCAACAAGTATTCATTCATTCATCCATGGTTACAAGAGGAGGGCACTGCCTTTGGTAGTCGCATGCTGTAACTGGCACCACCTCTCACTGTCTGTGTCAGTCAGCCACAGTTCTCTGTATCATAGGCTTCTCTGTTCAGTCCAACTATTGGTGTTAAGGTTCATCGGGGGTCAGATTTCAATAGCTATTTTATATTGTGATGCACCGTCATGAAGTTATCTACCTTGACTTTTCTTTCAAAGAATGTGCTTCCTCCAGCGGTAAGCCAAACCTCAACGACGTCATCCTGATCAACTTAGCCTATGTTTCTGATGTGGACATAATAAATGACCGCACTGAGACTCCACCCCCACTAGCATCACTGAATGTTAGCAAGGTGAGTCAATCGACTGTTTCTTTTCTTTACGTGTGTTGCTTTTCTGCCTCCACTGACGATGAGTCTAATGGGAATGATAAATTTGGTCCTAAATAAATCATGTTATACTACAAGTGATTGCAAGGGTCAGCTTAAACACATGTAACTGGATGGTTCTCATTTGATCTGAGCTCTGACCCAATTACCGGCCTGGATTTCTAATAGACGTCGCCCACTAAGGCTGGTCCTTCACAGGATGAGAGGCCAGGGTTGAGCCTGAGTCTCTCCTAAAAATGAGGCAGTCTAATCACACACAGGACAAAACTAATGATGTGTTCAGGTGATCCATGCCAACTTAAAAGTTAAAAAAAAAATTAAATTTTGAGTCTGTCACCAGGTACTTTTCTTAAACAGCCAGCATTGGGCTGTGACTTGACACCTCAACACATGATGGATAAATCAGAAATCTATTGGTCAGTTACATCATGCCACGCCTTTCCAGTTCAAGCGCTGTCTTTACTGGTGACTGACTTTGTAGTAATACCTTGATGAGGGTCACCTTAAGGTCGGTTACCAGACATCCCTCAAATTAGGGCAAGATTTGGCTCATTGCCACTCGTGGAACCTGTGAAATGAGACTGGCCTTGTTATCCTGCAACAAGGCTGAAAAGATGGCTTTTCAAAGAACCTGCCCCTGAACTGGGACACAAGCAACAACAACCATTATTTCCACTGGCAATGTAGAGTAAATTGTGTGTACATGTAAGTTACACCATATTATTACTGGTTCGAGTACTTGTTGGGTTCTTGCTTTGATGTGATAAAGATCAGTTAATCACTTTTATTTCCACAATACAACAGAGGATTCAAACTGTTGTGACTTATTGTTGTTCCAATTAAAAAATAAGAAGCTGTTCCAATATGAAAGTATCCAGTTCCTAGTTTCAGAGATGATTGATGTTAAGAATGCCCTTTGTTCTGTTCAACTCTCCACAGCTTGCCAATCGAGCACGGACAGAAAAGGAGGACAAGCTGTCCCAAGCCTATGCAATCAGTGCTGGGGTTTCTGTGGAGGGCCAGCAGCTATTCCAGACTATTCACAAAACGTAAGAACTGCATGATGTTGTGTTTTCCACAGTGAATGATCAGAAGCATCAATATGTAATGTCAATTACACATGATGCCATTTGTTACTTGTTAAAAGTGAAAGTAGCTAACAAGATGTATATTAAATCCCTAACCTCTCCTCCACTCCCAGCATCCCCAGAGACAAAATCGCAGTCCAGATCGCATTCCTCCTCTTGGCCATAGATTTCTATTGCAGAAAAACCTTTTTGTCTTTGGGTGCATTGTGTGCTAGATGTAATGACAAAGGACCAGTGTGTCCTGTGTGTGTACACCAATGGAAACAGGTCTATTAACTTTGTCAAAAAATGTCAAATGTTTTTTGTGATGGCTGAATAACTTCATAGTCACAGGAAACGCGTTAATTAGCTGTTATTTTTTTTTTCATCATGAGACAACATGATGTATAATTTCCCTGCATGCTGCTGTTTGTTTTAAAAAAAAAAAAAAATTGTGTCAAATTCATGTTACTTTGTTACGTATTTGAGATCAGTTTTTAGTCTCAGATATCTGACTGAATTTTAGCCCAGTATCAGTCGTTGTCATTGGACACCTGACTGGGTGTCGTCCTCCTCCTACTTTGCGGGAACGGATGCAACTTCAGTCACTGGTCACACCAAGATTAAATGAATCTCATTTCTTAATGAAGGGTAATCGCCATCACACGTCTTTCGTGCTAACTGCAGATTTCCACTTTAATCAGGCACGTGTAAAATCCCGTTTTGTTTCCCAAGGCTCTAAATTTAAAGAATAAAAGCATCCAAGACATTTTTAAATCAATTCCAAATGAGTTGAATTGGTTTTTATTTTTATTCTATTAGTTTCTTTTTCCCAGTGACCAGCTCTAATGTGAAACATGTCTATTATTAGATCTAGTTCCACTTTCGCACAGTTGTATGACAAATATCCTGAATGCTTCACTCAACAATTTGACCATATTAATCTTTCCAGCATATTTGTCATGAAAATAGTTGGCAGATACTGTGTTCAGACATCACCCAGTCATTCCTTCATTTACCTGAGAAAGGGATATATAACTGTAAGGCACCTCAGTCTGAAGAGTTGGTGTCTAAGCCCTCCAGGCATGTTGCATCGATCTGCATCACAAACACCCTTTAACTTTTCTTTGCAGCATCAAAGACTGTAAATGGCAGGAGAAGAACATTATTGTGATGGACGACGTCGTAATCTCACCGCCTTACCAGGTTGAGAACTGCAAAGGCAAAGAGGGAAGCGCTTTAAGTCATGTACGCAAAATAGTAAGTATATTTTATATCTATAACTATTGCTTGTAATACTTTCCTTTTTATTTATGAAGTCTATCTATATGAGCATTTAGGCAATTAGAAAAGATGCTGTAACTGTCCTGCTGAAGCTTCAATGCTGTGGAAAAGTTAGAGTTTACCACAGTATCTGCTGCTGCTTGACTGTTAGCTGATGGAGAGTCACAGTCATACCCACCACCTTAACTCCAGAGTTTGGTGACATCCTGTATCTCCCAGCATGGCTCCACCTCATGAGATGTCTAATCAGGGCTGGTAATGGAAAATACCTGTGAGTGTGCAGGGCCTCGAACATCTCAACGTCACATTGGCTTTTTCAATTATCCCACACTGTTCAACAGTGTTTTATTACAGGGGTAGAAATTATTCACTTAGTCAGTTGGTGCGAGATGTTATCTGATCATGTACTGTCACACTCGAAGGCAGGGTGAAAAGCAGTCAGAGAGACAACTTGTGATACCAATACTACATAATTAATAATTATTTTCATTAGCAATTCAAGCAAAGTGAATTTTTTAAACTGTAGCATTAAACAAAAAAAAAAAATCAAACCTCAGTTCAGTGGCAGCATCAAATTCCCACTTCTGCGTCAGTAAATATTTGTTTTATGCTTAAGAAAAATTTATTTTTGTCTCCTCAAAACTTGATGTCGAGACTGTTCATAAATGCTTTCTTTCTTTTTTTTTTTTTTTTTTTTTTAACCCCTAGGTTGAGAAACATTTTAGAGACGTGGAAAGTCAGAAGTCCATGCAACGTTCACAAGCACAGCAAACACAGAAGGACTCCACTTTATCTTCTTGAGTTGGCAGTGTGGGTCAGCCAGGGAAGGCGACGCAAGTGGTTTTGTTCCCACTGCCAGACTAAGTCGGCATTCCTTGTCCTCAGTCTGAGACCACAAGGAGGAGCGCTGAGGGCCCTGGATCCAGAAGATCAAAATACCATTAAATGAAAAAGACAAAAAAGAAAGAGGAAAGATTAAATCTTAAATTAGACTTTATAAAGAATAATTTAAACATGAACCATAAAGCAACCATAGTTTCCTTAACTAACTTCTCATTCTGCCCCCACTCCTCCCCTCCTGTCCCCGAAAGCCTTTTCTTTTTTCCGCCCTTCTTCCTTTGCCTTCAGTTCCATTTCAAAAAGAGAAAACTAGAGCAGTCAGAAAGGCTTGTTAGCTTTATTTTCTGTCAGTTTCCTTTTTTTGCTGTATCCATGTTCTACTGTCTGTATTTTCTGTATTTTAAACAAAATGTGACTTGAAATGCCACACTTTAAAGGACATTTTCTAAAATAAAAGTAACAAAAATTCTGACTGTAATACTGTAATTTTCAACAACTTTTTGCAGGGCTCACAAAGAATGAATCATGCAAACACTTCCTTCCTAATATGGTTATTGAAAGTATTTATCAACAGTGGGACATATTTAACTGGGCTTGGGTCACTGACAACAGTGGTTTGCTTGAAAACTTGACCATCGATGTCGTCCTGAACTCTGGGTGTAAGATCGTGACGGGTCAGGTTTTTATGGGCAATGCTCAGGTTTCTTACCAGGGATTGTCCGGTGGCCTTATTTCGATGCAGCCATGTAATTACAAGGAACTGATCACTGTTTCAAGTTAATTATTCAAATGTCTTAAGCCTCTGGTTTCTGCAAAGCTTTCATGACATCTGGTGCTGTTCTCTGAGGCACAAAGAGCAGTTCGCTATAAAATGCTTGATATAAAACGTAGATAATACAGTTAAATGAATTCTGCTAATGGAGCTGGGCTGGTGTGGGAATTACATCAAGAAAAGCAGTGATTTCTATTTTGGGTGGAAATGCAGCTAAATTTCAGGTAGGCTGCTGTGTTTTGACTTCACTCTTGAACTAATTGAATTGTTTGGTCTTTAAAATGTCAAATTGACATTTACGATGTCTGTTTTGTTCAAGCAAGTTAAAACCCCTCAAAATATTTAGTTTATTTTTATCAAGGACAAAAAACATGCAAATAATCACATATGAGAAGCTGTTATTTTGCATTGAAAATGACTTAAAATATCTATTATTAGAAATATATATACATGTATATAAGATAGTTATGGTTTAGGAGCACATGATGTGTTTTTTTTACGTGACTTATGCCTATACTATTGAATTCATTTTGAATTTACAAAAGAGCTCAGTTATTCAATGTGGTTTTGCATCATTTAAGTATTAATTTACAGCATCATCTTTACTGCAATGGCCAACAAGATAGTTCCCTCAATGAGATTTAGTTTTGAAAAATCCATATAATCTGATGTAATGTGAAGCTGAAATACCAGAATAATGTAACTACTTTCATTTAAAAAACAGCTTCATGTTATACAGGAGCAGATGTAAATCCTTAATCTAGGAGAGGGTCCAAACCAGACCAGGTTTGTTCCCCAGGCAATGTTTTGTGATTATCTGTTTAAGCCCATAATCCTTCACTAATCAGGAATAACTCAATGTTCACAGACAAATTACTGAAATGACATCACTCTCACTCCATTGAAACAGCTTCTCCTGCTTCATGTGTGTGGTTGCTCCCAGGGAAAAGCATAGAGAAGGTAAGCATGCATTAAAGCAGGACTGAGCAGACTGTGATGTGAAAAGATGTTCTCCAGTTGCTGCACCAAGTTCGGCGCGATGCCTCTGCTGCCTCTTCTCCTGAACACAGCCCTGGGCTTCAAGCTGTGCCCCAGCTCCTGCCTGTGCTATGAATCCTCAGACCTGGTGGACTGCAGGTCTCGTGGCCTGGTCCGGGTCCCCCCCAGTGTCCCGCACGGTACCTGGCTGCTGGACCTGAGTGGGAACAAGCTGACGGTGGTACACGCCAGATCCTTCATGGGGCTGTGGTCACTCAAGATCCTCCAGATGTCCAACAACAGCATCCAAACTCTGCAGCCACAGGTACTGAAGTATCTCAGCTGTCCCTTTCATTTATTTGTCCTTCATATTATACTTTTATTTTATACCAGTGGTGGAAATCTTTGAAATTCAATGTTTATTTTTAAGTGTCGTGAGCTAAATGTACTATATACTAAATATAAAAAATATAACTATTCTTAGAAGAAAGGGTCCATATAAATCTTACTTTGCAATTTATTACTTATTATTATTGCTTAATGTGTAAACAGCATTTAATGTTGCAGTTTGTGAATGTGGAACTAATTTATGCTTGTACTTTATATTTATAATAATATTTTATAAACTGGTAATTTAATCTGTAGAAATGCACAATAGTTTATATTTCAGTTGTGATTTAGTCGATACAAGCTTTATTATGATTATTTTAAATACTGAAAATGTAAATTTTTTTATTATATTATAATATTTATTATATAAT
>CM076668.1:14984540-15135407 GCA_038496675.1 Rachycentron canadum
GTTATAATATTTATTATATAATTATAAATATGATTAATCGATTTATCGTCTATAAAATTATTTTAATAAGTTACAATACATTTTTCCTTTTGTTGAATCAACAGACCAAAACCAAATACTTTAAAATTACAATGATAAAAAATTCATAAAAACAATAAATCATCACAATTGACAAGCTAAAACAATAACAATATTAAGAGGAATTATTTTCTTGTTTTTTTTCTTGTTTTTTATCAACTGACCAATTAATTGAAATAAGTAAAATATTTGCCTGTAAAAGTATAAAGTAGCATTTAATAGTCATACCTAAACTTTACATAAATATTGTTTTTGAATAAAAGCTTCCATTACTGGTTTCACACACTCATCTTTATTTGTTCTTTTGCTGCATTTCAGTCTCTGTCAACACTGCAGTTTCTGGAGAGGCTGGACTTGAGTTTCAACCAGCTGCACTGGATCCCTACAGACTTCTCTCAGAGTCTGTCCTCCCTCCTGGAGCTCCAGCTGGACCACAACCTGTTGGAGCACCTGGGTCCTGGTTCACTGGGAGACTTTGAAAACCTGAGGAAACTGGACCTGAGTTACAACCACATCCGAGCCATAGATGTCAGGGCTTTCAACAGCTTGTCTCGGCTGAGCTTCCTCAGCCTGGAGGCAAACAGGCTGAATGTGCTTGAAGACGGCCTGTTGAACAGGCAGCAAAGCCTGGAGGTGCTACTTCTCAGCCACAACAACATCTCAGTGATCGAGACCGAAGCTCTGGCTCCTTTGTGGAGACTCACTCTGCTGGGCCTTCAGGGAAACCAGCTGAATCGTATCAGGTTTAAGACTTTCCTGCAGCTCCAGACCACCAGCACTGAACTTCAGATGTCCCTCAACCCCTGGACATGTGACTGTGAGCTGCAGCGCGTCTTCAGCAAGATCCAACATGTTCGACACCTGCACGTGGAGGACTACAGCGACATGGTCTGCCACGCTCCTGCCCAGCAAGCCGGGAGCTCCCTGGCCTCACTGGATGGCCAGCTGTGCGTGGCCGAGACGGCGTCAGTGCTCGTCATAACCATCACTGTGATGCTCGCTGTGATTGGAGCCCTGGTCAAAGCAGAGCACAACCAGAAGAACAAACAAACTGCAAATGATTCAGAGTCAGAGAGACAAGAAGCATGATGATGTTTTATTCAGGGTCAGTTGTTCTGCGTCTGAGGTGTGGCCTAGTATATGATGCTCTTATGTAATAACCTCATCAACCCACACAATATCATATTTCATGATATATTTAGATCTTTTTTATTTACTTAAATCTTCTCTCTAGCAAAAAGGAGGGAAAAGAAAGATTAAAACAAGGTGCAGAATACCCCTTTAAAACACAGTAAGGAGACAAAATAAGGGGTTTAATTATTTACTTATTTAGTTCTGTAACAATCTATCCAGATTAAATTCAATTTACATGACTTTTTAAGCAACAGTATGATCAATATCTTCCTCTTTTCCAGCTGAACATATGGAAAAGGCCTTTATTACAAACAAGATGCCCAAACTTTTTATATCTATGCTTGTAACAGCTTAGAAAGAAGAAACTTTACTATGTTGGTGCACACATGCCTCCAGACCTTTTTGAAATTCCCATCACTAGTTGACATCTTAAAAATGTATCTCAGCTATGTCTCTGTATCATCTTACCACACCCTTTAGGCCTTTGGAGAACAGTTTGTTCTCCATTGTCTGATCTTTCTTTTTAGGTGCAGACTTAATTAAACTGTGAGAGCTGAACCAAATACTGCATGTTAGTCTATAATAAATATATATAGTATCGCTGTGATGTCATTGTTTGTAGTTTCCTCATTACTCATTAATTCTGATATTAAGCATATTCTGATATTTTGGACATGTTGTGTCATTTGTGGCCACTTTATTACAACAAGTCAAAAAGCAAACTAAACTAATCGTCCTCAGCCAGTGAAGAGATAAAGACTGAGCAGTCTAACTAACATAGATTAACATCTTTACGTTGCAGTCAAACTTCTCTCTCTCACTGGCGAAGCTTACACCTAACTTAAACTCAACCGTTCTACTTTAAATCAGCTTATTTGTTGTAGGAATTTGCTTTATGCTGAGGTACATGTAGTAGATAAAGATAAAGCGTCTGAAACGGTTACCTACATATTTTATATTTCATCAGAAAACATGCTGCTGCACCATGGGCCGTCTCACTATTATGAATCTAACTGTCAGACATCAGTTGCATGTATGTTTTCATCCTTTACACCATTGGTCACTTAAATGTAAAGTTAATTGGTCATAAGAATCAAATAAATATTATTACATTATCACTAAAAGCGAACTAAAACAAGTCAGTCCTAATGGTGAAAATACTTGAACTTGGACAATAATCTTCAGCATCTTGTGCACCATCATGTAATTACATTATTTCATATAAAAATGTGTTTTACACAGAAGATAAAAAAAGCTGCTATTAAATGTAATTAAAATCTATAAATAACAATGCAATTGCACCAGAACCAGTTAAAAGCAAAGCAAATATAGTGTTTTATACCAAATGGTTGGAAGCAATACCACATTAAGTTAATTAAAGTTTCCCTTTATTTGGAAATTATTTAAAACATATACCAGAAAACATTTAAGAAAAAAGTATTTAAGACTAGAATTTTTGGAGTAAAAGGTATTTTGACTGTAGCTGTACAGTATCAATACTCATGATTCAGAGCATAACAGACACAAAATGTAAACATGAATCCAAATAAATTATTAAATTGAAAAAAAAAAAAGGAAGCTCTGGTTTTTTTTTTTCTTGCAAAAGCAAAGTTACCAACTGGTAGGCCATGACAACCAACGGCTTAGTTTACATCCAGCTGTCAATCCTGAGAGGTCACTGAGCCACAGCTGCTTTGAATACAAAGTCGGGCAGAGACAAACAGTAAAGGCCAACAATCTCATCCAGTGCAGTCATCTCAGTGTGTTAAAAAAAAAAAAAAAAAAAAAAAAAGTTGCCTTGTAGAGCCTGAAGGCTCAGCCGTCAGTTGCTAGGATTAGCACGGCGCCAAAGATGCCCACGTTGTGTCCTATCAGCTTCATCTGGTTCCAGAACTCCACCTTACGAGTGTGGTGCCAGAAGCCCAGGTTACCGTCGATGAGCAGGACCACCAGAGGAAGGGCGGTGGCCAGGATCTGAGCGGCCAGGCGGATGTAGCAGCCAGAGAGGAAGGCCAGAGCCAGAACCCCAAACAGCACCTCCAGCAGCATCAGGGTGATCTCTCCTCCAGCTATGTGGTTCAGATAAGCCTGCCTGTCCTCTTTACTGTGTTGGAGGGAGTACACCTAGTGGGGGAAAGTTGTATTGCATTATTTAAAAAAGAAAAACCAAAACATAAACTTAATGGTATGCATGTGATTTAGTGGTCATACACAAATTAAGTGAAAAATACATTGTTTAAAAAAAAAAAAAAAAATTACTTCTCAAACGTGAGAACATGCTGCTCACGTTCATATCATTGTGAAAAACATAATATTTGAAGATGTAATTCTTGGTTCTTATATCATATAATGGACAGTTTTCACTATTATGTCAGATTTTGTGCTTGTAAATATTGAGAAAATTACAGTCTGTTACTTGTGCAAATAAAAACTAAAACTAAAGTAAAACTAAATTAACTGATCAATTCTTTAGTCTAGAAATAGTGAAAAATGAATTGTGACTTGTTTTGTCTTGAAAAATGTCTGAAACACTTAATAAATTATGAACCGAAACCAATGTTTTTGAATGATCAATTAATTGGCTAATCATTGCAGCTCTAGTTATCTGGCTCATAGCAGTTTAACACATGGTCTCTTTTCTTTGGATGATCTTGTTCAGATTATGTTGCTGAGCTCATCTACAAACAGGTAATATATAAAACTGACTTGGGTCTTACCATGCAGATGAGATAGACTCCCAGGAAAACCTGTCCCGTGGACTGCAGGGATCTGCTGCGAGGTTTTTGTCTGTACACCTCCCCCGCCCCACTGGCCAGAACCAAAAAGCCGCCAATAATAGCCAGCGCTCTGGAATACATTCGTACCTGCAGGACAAAATGGTTCAAGATGTAACAATCTGGGGCAGGTTTTTTTACTACAATGCCACTCTGATAAATGTACATTCAAACTTTTAGTGTTGACCCAGATCCAACTTGTCCCTTCACATGTGTCATAGATCAGTTTTTGATTAATATTTCACACTCAGCTGGGCCACTTTAGTCTGTGCTCTGAAATCTGACATCTGATTTTGTTAACAGTCTATTTGAACAGTTTGATCAGAAAGTGATGGACAGAAGTCCTGTAAGAAGTTTGTAATCGCTGATCATGAGGACAATGATCAAGGAAATAGAAAGTTTGGTCTCAATTTTATCAGAAAGAAAGATGCATACAACATAATAGGATGTAAACATCTCCTACTATTTTTTACTTTTGTTCTGAAATCATTTACTGTAAAAGGTGTTGAAAAGTTGAATTAAAAATTTAATTAAAAAAAAAAAAAAAGAACAAAAAAATTACAAATGCTGAAACTTTACTTCATGTAATTCATATAATGCCCACTATTAGAAAGGTATGACCATGGAGGCGCCTGGAGAAGATGACTCTGTTTGGAAGCACTGGGATAACTAACAACAGTAGATTTACTGCTTTCTTACTCGCCTTAAGCCAGTCCCCGTAGTGCACCTGTTCTCCCACGTACGATGCGTAAGTGCTGATGGCCAGTTGTATGGCAGCACCCATGGCAAACCACCTCCTCTTCACCCCAAATGACATGAAGCTGGCACAGAGTACTGCAGCCCCCATGTCCACATAGAGGTATGGTATATGAATGTCTGGCTTCCTGAAGGTGACAGTAAATAAAGTGTTAAATCAAGCACTGATTTAATTCATACAGCCACTCCTTTGCTTTGACTCATTTATTTAATATTGTGAGTATATATGTGTGTGTTTTTTTGTACTGCACTGCTTCTGCTGCGATGTCAACACACTCCAGCTGTTGTTGCAGTTGCTTATTTAATTTCCTTGAAATGCAATAAAACTGCTCAACAATCAGTCTTATCATGCGTTTATAGCCTATATTAATAATGGTATTATTGTGAAAATCTATTGTTCTATCTTTAGGCTCTTAATTGTGTTACAGAAGAAAAAAACGATGTCGTGTTGAATGTTTCAACAATTAATCATTCACCACGCTGGGAGCAATAAAAAAAAAAAAAGATGTGTTTGTTTATCAGTTAAAGTTTTCAGCACAGCACCAACTCAAATATTCTTTCAGCTATTCACCCAACACAGAGAGCAGACAGGTCTGATAACCGCGGCACACATTTCCCTTGCAGCTGATGTGGTGACAGGGTCATTTAGAGGGGTGTGGTAGTCTAAACAAGACCAGCCCACCACAGACCTAAACGATACACACCCACCGTGCATAAGAGATTCAAACCACAGTTTGACAGGGAAAATTACAGACCGTGCGCTGTCCGCCTGAAAATTACAGACCAGGCAATAATGTAACTTGCTGTTTTAAAATTAAACAGCTCCATATGGCTGCAGCCTTATGGACTGAGATTTGGTGTAGTTGCTGAAACATTAGCTAACTGTCAGGTCTGTGCTTTCGACAGAAAGAAAGGGTCGAGAAGCTCACAAAAAGTGTCCAGCTATGGACTGGTTTGAACACTATCTTGTAAACGAAACCTATTATTATTATTATTTTTAAGCTAAAGTTAAGTTAAAGCTAAGTTTGATAGTAGAGTTAGCTCATTCGCTAGCGTTAGCTTCTTCTGAGCGCTGTTTCCGGCCGGTTTGCTTTACCTTTTTGAGTCCGCTCGCTCAGCAAACAGCATCAACATACAGAAGCAGTTCCAAAATCCAAACCGGGTCAAAATAAACGCTCCAAACTGACTGAGAAACTTCAAAACCTGCTTCCTGCTGGGAGCTGCCATGGCTGTTTTTTTAGCTCTCGCCTATCCGCCGAAGACAGTGAATGGACTTCCGGCCAAAATGTCAGTGCGTGTCGAAATAAAAGTACGCGTCTGTGTAGATGCTGAAGAGAAGTCACCTTTGAATGACTATTACTCTAAAACTCTTATTTTGAAAAGACGTTTTGTTGCAGCGCAATGGCGCCCTCCTATTGGTTAATAGAAGGAAGTGGGCCGGACAAAAGATTTAAAACATTCAACAGCGCCACCTACAGGACAAAACTGGTCATCACAGGAAATGTTGGAGGTCATTGGAGGGGAACGTGTCAGTGACTGCAACTGGGCTTTATTGTATTATGTTGAGCGGTTTAATTTGAGTGAAACACTTGTTTATTTCAACTAAAATGAATTATATGGTGGGGTTGCTGTTTAAATTTAAAGAGTGTCTTTTAATTTACTGGCTGATAAAGGGAGTTTATATAAATTTATGAACCCGAGCAGAGAACAGTGAGTTGTATTTAGTGTCCACATAAAAACCCACCATGTACAGTCTATGTACAGTCTGAGGTCAGTACGTAAAATCTTATATGTTCATGGTTCTTCCCCGAAGGCCCAGTTACCTGTTAACCCGACTTCTGGTATTGTCACAGGAATGGCTGGTCTCTGCCTTTGTTATTTCCCCAGTTTATTTTGTCTATTTCTGTTGTTATATATATAATTTTAGCACAACTGTGAATCTAAATACCTGAAGAAAAATATTTTTTAAAACCATCTCATACTCATCAGTGTCATTACTTGCAAATTATAGTCACAGTCTGGCATTGAAAGTGGTTTTCATCCGGTGCTCAATCAGAGGCATCTCAGCACTGCTGGTAATCCAGTGACGTGTTTCAGGTTAATCTTGAGTGGATGAGACTAACCCAGATCCTGAAAATGGCTTACTGTGAGTCCTGCGGAAGGTTTAGTTAAAGATCGGTAACTTGTCACGTCTCAGGTGAAATGTCAGGTGGAGGTAATAAGCAGAAAATATTGGTTTTATAAAACTCAAATAAAATTGAGTCACCTTGGCTACACCATCATCAGTTTTATTCAACATATTCGACAAACCATTGTGATGAAGTCAGTCTGTTTTCAGAGACGGAAAAAAACCTCAGTATCAAGGGAAAAATATCTGAAGTACTTAACAAAATACAGAAAGTGGTGCAATAAACAAACTGCATTTATACTGTATGTATCTATTGAGTTTTTAAAACCAAAATACCTAAAATGATAAACATGAATAAAACAGTGACCGTGGAGCCAAAAACTCAACCGGACTTTGCACAAAAACCAAATTATTTATAAAAACATGAGCATCAATCCTACTGAATGACATAAAGCAACATAGAGCAACTGATTGGATAGACCCAGAGACCAAAGTCAAATCAATGATGAAGACTTGGCCTCCTTCCTCTTGGTGCAGGGCTTGGTGCTCATGATGTATAGCATAAACACACAATGAATCCTTCTCTAACATTAATTTATCACTGTCTATATATAAAACAAAACATAAAAGTGAAAGTTAAAACACTATTACAACTGCTGAAATAACCTAAATGCATTGATTAGCTCCTGATGCAATAATGATGAAATTTGACATGTGTACCACAGTTTACTGTCATTAATAGATGACTTTCACTTATCCATCATTTCTTATTTCATTGTTTCACTCTCTCCACAATACTCCCTGCAGATCTATAGGGATCAGTGGAGTCGTCCCTTCCTCCTTCCTGTTCAGAGGTTACGGCACCTGATTGTTTAATCTCATCACTAGGGATTGGTGACATCAGAACCAATCCTGTTTCGACCTCTCCCAAAAGCCAGCAGCCAGGGATCAGCCGAGATGAAGAGCAGTGGGACGGCACGGATCAGTCAGTGTGAGGAAGCGACCATACCAGAGGAAGGAGTGCAGTCGATGAGCTCTTAGGAGCCAACATTTTTTTCCGATAGTTGGGGATCCTGCCATTCAACAGGTAAAGATTCATGATTGAGGCATTTTTCTCGGCTGGATTTATATTTAATTTGCCACTAAAAGATTTTAATATAAAGTAACCATGGGTTGTGATATTTAACACTTTTCAGCCAGGATGGCTCGGGATATGTCAGATAAGGAAATCTTGAAAATGGAGCTGGAACAGTTGAAGAAGGAAGTTAGCACTGCTAGAACACCAGTAAGTACACAACCTCTCTAATAAACACAGAATTTCACATTTTCTTTCCATCAATTGTTAAAAAGCGTATCTTTAATTTAAGGTGCCTCTTGGGAAACAATATGTGGAGATAAATGCTCAGCGAACCTTTGGCATGCATGTTGAAATGTTTCATTCATGATTGAAAGTGCTTACATTTGTTTTCATCTTTCCTCTGAACACCAGGTGAGTGCAAACTGTACAGACACGATTACTTTTGTTGAAGGACTGCTACCAAATGACCCGCTGATTAAGGGTGTTCCAGATGACAAGAACCCCTACAAGGGAGACAAGGGAGGCTGCATAATAACATAGCACACAGGAATCCAGGGGAAAGTAATGCGTTTTTTTATGGGAGCTGGTTACACTGCTGTAATATTCCTGTAGAAATTCTTACAGATAAAATGTACAGTAGATAGAAAATCTAAGATCTGTAATGGTACTGCAAACATGAGAGAGACCCTTTTCCATCACTGGATTACTGTATGTATCTGTTGATATGCAAATGTTTGTCAATTTGTAATTAAATGCAAATAGCTGTATAAAGCTTTGACCTGACTTGGCTGCTGTTATTATTGCACTTTCATCCTGTTTTATTGTTTTGGTTAATATTAACTGTAACTGTATATTTGAGGATGTCCAACATTTGACTGTAAACCAGCATAAGCAACATGACATCAATCTGTGTTAGTAGACAAAGGAGGGCAAAGTCAAAGGAGTCGTGCAGCTACTGCTTAGTCTAATCTTAATAGGATTTCTTTGCTGCAGCGCAGTCAGTCACTGTTGACACAGAGCTGCTTCCTGTATCAAAGTCTTTAAGCTTATTCCCGCGGCTTCAATCCCGGCTTCCATTTCGGGCTCTCCATCCAATTAGTGTCATTTTCAATCCAGAAAACAACAAATACACACCGCTTGTTCAACTTTTGCAACTACTACTACTATTGGTATAAATATGGCATTTGACTGTCATAATATACAAAAGGTACCTTTCAGTGCAATTACCTTAGGCAGCACTGTATTTGTACCTGTACCTTTACAAGAATATAATTGCCTACTTATCATTTAAAGGATTTTTGTGATATATCAGTCATTTACTTCAAACTCAAAGTTTTAGCTTGGCTTAACACAGAAGCCAAAACAACCTCTAAACTTTGAGCTCTCTGCTTCAGTATAAGGGCAAAGGACGTCAAGTGTAGATTACATATCATCAGTGCAGTAATCTGATTTTCATGCTCCTGACATTCTCCAGGCAAACAAAATAACACACCTCAATTATTGATCTAACTATAAATTAAGATAACAGTGGACATGTAAAACTACAAAACTGTTTATTGCTCCATTTATGGATTTAAGTACATTTATTTATTTTTATAGAATAAGATGATAATTGGATCATTTTTATCAAATATAAATTTATTGTCTGCTGTGAAAAAAGTAACATGAAAAGAGGAGAAAAAGTCTAATTTAAAAAATTAAGTTAAATCTTTGTTTATAGCTTCAGTTGATTCTTTTGGGGAATGTTATTCAGGAAACTGAAAACTAAGAAACAACAGACCTCTCTCACAGTGGCTATTATGACCAATTAAACACAGATCTAACTAATAACATTATTAATGGAAGCATTTCATTCAGGAGTAACAGGACTCTGGTACGGGCACAGCTAAATAGAACAGAGTCATATTAGCCACACCTGTGCTTTACCTTTGACATCTACAGTGAGCTGAGTATTTTCAGACACATTTTTGGTTGAATTTCGTGTGGATCCAACGTAACGGTTTGTTGCTTTGTTGTGGTTTATGTTATCTGTAGCTGTAGATTAAAGCTATAGCTCAAAGTCAACTGAAGTAATGTATAACTCGAGGTCAAAGTCCATGATATATTTAAAAAAAAAAAAAAAAAAAAAAAAAAACTTATTACATACGCCACAAAATATTTATGTTTTATTTATTATTGTTTTTTCAGAGGACATACACTGTGGATGTAGTTGACCAGTGACTCCAGGGTAAATTTTTATCATTTACAGAGTGAAATGTCTGGATTTCTTGCTTTTTTTGAAGAATAACTGTGCTCATTGAACCCGGAATGCTGAAAGTGATTTCACTCAACTGGACAAAACAGGACACTGCCTGTTGTCAAGGATGACTTGTCCATAGTATATTCTTTATCTTAATTGCCTTATCAGATAGGAGTAATTGAGGATATATCTAATCTATCTAGGTTTCCTTTGCGTTTGCTAGAATGACTACACTATCCACACTAAATGCAGGATGAAAACAAATTGTTTCGAAACCTTTTAGATTACAACCCTAGTGAATTCTAGACATCTACAAAGGCAAAGGAACTTTTTGTTTACTTGTTTACTAAAACCATTGATGTGCAAATACTATGCAGATTTCTTACAGTTTGTTTGTAGAACAGTGCATCTCTGTGCTTCAAGACTTTCATAAATAAAAGTGAAATATTGAAAAATCAGAGGAGGGATTTAAATTTAATTAAATTTTGGTGACATCAAATCTCTTGTTAGTCTATGCCGCACTACAGCAGCTGGCGCTTCATTATTGTGATCTGTGCACGGTCATCACTTTATCTTTATTACTTGTCATAACATGAATAGCTTTACGTATCAAACTCCTGCCCCCCTCCTCCAGACCTTTGGCACTCCACATAATAAAAGGGGCCTTATGAGGAGACCTGTGTTCAGATGCACTCTGCTACAGATCAGTCACCAGTGACAGCGATTTCATAATTTACACAATGTGGCTCTTGATTTTCTTAGTCTGGTTAGTGATATGGGCCAGTGGCACATACTGGTACCTGTTTGGGAAACCAAGCCCTTTCTCTCTGGAGTCAGTGAGACCTCCCGGACCTCGTGAGTTTGATCAGAAGAAGCGGGACAAAGTCATCAAGCAAGGTAAAACTATTGCAGTGATAAGCTCTCTGGGTACTCAGTTTAAAAAGATATAATACCTCAATGCTTAAAATATTACAGCAATGTTAAGGTACTTAAAACAACAAGCTGAAAAATGATCTGAATGGTCACGTACAATGTGAGTTATACTCCTTATACCTTACAGCAAAAATGGATAAGTCCAACTTGCAAAGCCCCAGCTGTGACAAAAAAAAGTGGCAGAAGAAAGCAAAAGAAAAAAAACAATTACATCTATTAATTGTGCAATGGTTAAAACTCTGATATTTAGAATAAATCCTGAAGATCCGAGGGAACAAAACTCTTTTTTATTTTTTTTACCACTATACTGGAAAAAAGCAAAACTTTACCTTTACCTTTGCACAGAAAATACCAACCTATTTCCGGTCTTTATGCCAAGCTAATGCTAAACTAAGCCTCATATCGTGATATTCAAAACCTAGTATAGGAACTTAGTTTAGTTCCTATACTAGGTTGTAAATAGTTTTTACAACTGCTGAGCTGTGCCGATAGACTTTTATCTAAATTACCTGTTTGCTGTGCCATAACTAAGATCTTAGAGTAGTACAATACAGTAATTGATTTTCATGTGTTTTATCTTAATTAGATTATGACCTGATGACTATGTTAGCAGTCTAATCTACTGTTTATTGTCAGAATAAGGACACAGATAAAAGCTATAAAAGTAATAGTTCAGCAGTCCTGTAGTTGCGACAGGAGAGGTGTTGGGTGTGCAACCTTCAGACTTAATTATGTAACTCAATTATGCAACACATTTTGATGTCTGAGTTTCAGCAGTTGGACGTGATAACATTTACATTTCCTTTTTTTAGTATCTGAATTAGACAGATTTGACTATGTTAATATCAGTTCTGTGTGTTTTCGTCCAGGTTTCAGTCTTGACCGGGTCCCTCAGAATCTGGATGTCATCGTCATTGGTAGTGGTATTGGTGGTCTGACAGCAGGAGCCACGCTGGCCAAAGCTGGGAAGAAAGTCCTGGTGCTGGAACAACATGACCAAGCTGGAGGCTGCTGTCACACCTACTTAGAGAAAGGCTTTGAGTTTGATGTTGGTAAGAAGTTTGATTTACTTATATTTTAAAGGGGCAGAATAAATTTGTATAATTAATGCATTTGGTTAAAAGATTAATTAAAATCTGACACAGGAGGAACCACTTCAAAGTAAAAAAAATAATGTGTTCAATGTAATACATTATTGATTCTGCCCTGTTATCAAGGGGTTCACAATATCTTGCAGCACATCACAGCAGCTGGCGAGTGTGTTCAAGGTATAAACTGATAATGTACAGTAGACATTTCCTCAAAATGAATGTATGGAATGGCTTTCCTAGCTGTTCGGGGTAGCAGTAGGACATTTGATACAATTTTTAATTTGATACACATAATCTAGACAAACAAGGATGGACTAGCTTTCAGAGGGGATGTGTTTGACACTACCAACTGGAGCAACAACATCCAAATTCAGGTTTGGTTGGAGGTGAGACGAGACTGAGACTTTTTTCTTTATGGAGCAGTCTACCAGTCATCAATAAAATGTTAGGAAAATATAAATTTCCCAAGACTCAAGATAAAGATAATTCGTTAATTTAACATCCAAACATGTAACGTTTACTGTCAGGTATGATAAAGAAAAGCAGGAAATCGTCACAACGGACGAGTTGAAACTCAAGTATGCTTTCTTTTCATATTTAAATTCAGTAAAGCAGGTGTGGTAGTTGATACTTAGGCAGCCCTGATTGAGATGACGGGTTTCTGTAAAAATGTATTAAAGATAGAAAAAAACCCCAAACAATTAGATTCAGACTTGTCTTCATGAGACATTTTTGTGCAACAATGAACATGGACATTCACGATAGATACTGTGAAGACTAGATCTCTCCCTGTGACCTTTGAGACAATATAAATGCCAAATTTCCTTCAGAAACTATAGGAAATAACTTTGGCTCTTTGGCTCTTTCATCTCCAGGGCTTCACTACATTGGTCAGGTCCATGAGAACAGTCTGTTGCGAATCGCCTTCGACCAGATCTCCGAGGGCCAGTTGGAGTTTCAGGAGCTCAATCAACATTTCGATACCATCCAAATCGGCCTGGGCGATGAGAAACGAGAGTACACCATATTCTCTGGTAAAACTGAAATGAAGGCACATCTACTGAAGCAATTCCCTGATGACACAGAGGCCATTGAGACATTCTTCAAAGTCATGAAGGTACAGAGAGCAAGTGGGAGCATATTTCAGCCTTTTTTTTGTCTCCGAAATGCAAACTCTCCACTCAAAACCCTTTGAAATTTCCTCCAAATTCAAACAGGTCTCAGCTAAGAAGACACACTACCTGGCCACTTTAAAGTTGATCCCTCAGTGGGTGTCTTTATTCCTGCTGAAGTCAGGCATTGCAAACCTTGTTTCCCCAGTCTTCCGCCTGACTGGCACATGTGCAGCAGATTTTGTGAAAACCCTGACCAGCAACAAGGATCTCCACATCATCTTCTCTTACCTTTTCTATGGTGGGTCCACAAAAATGTTACTATAACACCTTTTTGTATTTGATTCAAATCTGCAGACAGTGGATTGAGTTTAGAAGACGGCTACGGTTCGTGTATGTACTAGGATTGTTGTCTGAGACATGACATAGGGCCAGTGTGACATTAGTGTGAAGTGGTTTAAATAAGGTGACTTGTTTAGAAGAATTAAACTAGATAAATAGTTAATAGTCTTTTCTCTGTGTACATTTAGGTGTGCCTCCAAAGGACTCCAGCATTCTGATCAATGCGCTCCTGATTCATCACTACAAACGAGGGGCCTACTACCCCAAAGGTGGTGCCAGTGAAATTGCTTTCCACATCATCCGCACCATTCAGAAATATGGAGGAAACTGCCTGGTCAGAGCTCCCGTCACCCAGATCCTGGTTAATGAGAAGGGAGCAGCTTATGGTGAGAGTTGAATCCAGCTGCTCATTCTTCACCTGCTAAAGGCAAAATGCTCTCCAGGTAACTGACTGAACATTTGCCCTTTTTTTATGCCATGTGACAGGTGTGAAAGTGAGGAAAGGTCAGGAGGAGGTGGAGGTTCATGCACCTGTGGTTGTCTCAAACTGTGGCATCTTCACCACCTTCCAGAAACTTCTTCCACCTGAGATTCAAGTCAAACATGGTGAGTAAGGCAAATAATCCTTCTCAGCTATATGAACAGATTCTCAAATATATCATATATTCTTCAGTCCAGATGATTCAAGGTGATTCTAAACTCTCCCATTTTATAGATATTCAGGAAAGACTGAACATGATGAAACATGGCAGAGGATCGTTCTTGGTCTTCTCTGGTTTTGAAGGAACTGAGGAGGAGTTGGGCCTCGTGTCCACGAACTTCTGGCTGTACAAAAACAACGATATGGACAAGTCGTACGTATGCACAACATTGATCACACTGAACATGGGCATTTAGTAACCACAAGGGAGCGCTGCTGTATAAGCAGTAATAATGCAATGAACTGACTGTCCTCAATGTAGGATGGTTACCAGCTACAGTAACCTACATTTTTTCTTGTGAGTCAACTTTTGTTCATTCCTGAAAAGAAAAAAATACAAATTTAGAGAAAAAAAAAACTGAATATAATGTGTCATATTCAACGATCAAGTTAGGAGTTCCCATTTCATCCTCTAGATGGAGTAGAGGATCAGTAAGGATGTGAACACCTTACCCATAGATGCTTGTATCTGTTGCCACATAGCTGATAAAGCTCTGATTTAAGGATGTTGATATATATTTCACATTTTTTAGGATGGAAGACTTCTTTGCATTGGGCAAAGAGGAAGCACCAGATAACATCCCCATGATGTTCATCACAATCCCATCTTCCAAAGACCCAGAGGCCAAATTAAGACACCCTGGTACAAACACAGTTCACTACTTTGTCCACAATAGCAACAGGACACTTTGTGTCAGTCTTTGCATATTTAGATATGATCTGATATGAAACAACAGAAAATATGAGATCTGAGATTCTACATAGACGAAGTGTGACGTCTTGTGTGTTTCATGTTCACAGGAAAATCTTGCATGACAATACTGACCATGGTAAAGTATGAATGGTTTGAGGAATGGAAGGACACTACTGTGCGTAAAAGGGGTGATGAATACTACACCTACAAAATGAGATTTGCGAAGAACCTCTTTGACTGGGCCTGCACTTTGTTCCCTAAAATCAGAGACAAGGTAGATGTGACAAGATTTTTAAGTACATTAAAATGATCTTTAATTTTCTAAAACTTTTATGGTTGCTGTGGGTTATCGGTACATTTTATTCCTTGTTTTTGTGTAACTTATATGACTTGTTTTGCAGCTGGTTTTCCAGGATGTTGCGACCCCGTTGACCAACATGCACTACCTGGGTTCCCAGCGTGGAGCCATGTACTCTGCTGAGCACAACCTGGACCGTTTCCATGCAGAGGTTGTGGCCAGGAACAGGTGCAACACCCCTGTCAAAAACCTCTACATCTCAGGTATGAACATTTTCACAAATTACTATCCAAGAGTTTTATGTTAAATTTTTCTGCAAGCGCAGTCAGCCCTCAGTGGTTTGTGATTAAAATGATCACAGGCATAGAAACGTCTCAACAAGCCCTCTGATTTATTTACATGAGGTGGTAAGGTTCCACGAAAAAGCCACTTTTTGCTGGATTAGTTTAGTGGCAGAGTTAAAACACTTTAAACATAACTGTAAGAAAGCCACTAAGGGAATGATATTATTTTCAAAGCTTGTGCAGAAGATCACAGTCTAGATGGAAACACAGACAAGACTCTGAAGCCAGACTCCAGGTAGTCTCATCTCATCCAGCAAGTTGCACGTATCTCTCTGTTCCAGGCCAAGACGTGTTCAGCTGTGGGATAGCAGGAGCTCTACACGGTGGACTCCTCTGCGCGTCTGCAGTGTTAGATCACATTGTCTATATTGACTTGCTCCTCCTAAAGAAAAAGCTGAAGAGAAGGAAAGCCAAAGAGCTGGCCCAGCTGGCTCAGAAGAAACTGCAGTGAGTGCGCTCTGTACTTCCCCTGCAGGACGTTAGTGAAACTGCACGAACTTGGTGTGAGAGGACCCATGATAATTACTAGAAGCTAAGAGGACCACATCATCACTGTGTCCTAATTCTATCCCATATGACTAACATCGTGTCGGCGCATGCTTAAGCGCCTAGTGCCCTTTTCTAACAGTACAACAGTAGGAAGAGATGTAATGTCTTTTTTGTCTGGAAAGGAAACAATCTAACTATGATGGATATTTTGGCCAGCTTTCAAAACTGAAAGAGCCACGTTTCCATCCTAAGTGGAATCATGGTGGATCATTAGGTCTGATGATCTGTGCTAACACACAGTTTGCATAATAAACTACACAGATCTGGTGAACCACTCCTTAAGTTGGTCCACAAGGTAACTATATACGTGCATAAGTTAGTGGTGGATGAATTGTACCATTTTCTATACTTAATATCCCACTGTATTATCTTATGGGAAATTATATATTTAGCCTGTTTACTTCAGTATAACATAAAATTATGAGCAGCTTTCTTCTTATGAACATGTATACATGAAGATAAATTATGAGGAAAAAGCTTTTTCTTCATTTTTTCTTTATACTCTACTGATCTATGTAAAATGCTATTGCTCCTATTGTTTATATTTGTATTTAGGTATATTGTAATCTTCAACTCAACTATTTAACTGTTTTATATCAGCTAAGATTATGATATAGCAACAAATGCTGAATCATTAGGACACTTATCTAAACAACATAATGCAATTTTATGTACAAATTTTCTTTCAATGTTGAACATATCTTTTTACTTACTTTGCTTTTCCATTGTGTTAAGATTTTTCATGACCAATAAACCATGATAAACCAAACATTCACGGGCCATCCAAATGATCAAAACCACTATCTTCAAACATACAACATACAACATAGATCTAAATTCTTAAATCAATTATTATGTATAAAAAACAGTAATTTACAAATGATGAGATGATATCATTGCATCAGATATAATGGGTAATTATTTTTACTAAATATTTATGCATTACTTACTGGTGAATTGACACTGTAAAGCCCCTCTGGATTTAGTTCCCACCTATGTTGTTCTGACCTGACTTATAACCCTGGTGTTGTTTGGGTAACTTCTGAAATCAAACATTTGGGGGGAAACCTCAGACTTCCTGCACTAAGTGAACATTTCCTCAGTTAACGGTGGGTAGATTGGCTGACAAACTGTGGCCTGTTGGAGACGACTGGGGGGATCCGAAGAGAAGAATGCCCCTTCTGTCCAGGCAGCCGGTGGGATGCCAGTGCCTCTCTCACTCTGTTAACCTCCATCCCTCTGCTGTACAAACCCAGGGAAAACTCTAAGTCCCTGCTGCTTGACGTACATGCTCTCTACTCTCAACACTTTTTCTTTTAGTACTTTAGAATAAAAAGGCCAAATCAAGGCAAGTTTAAAGAATGAGAAGCAAACTGGGAGGGAAAGTTAATTATACTGACTTTGCCTGGCTGGAAGTTCAGTAGACCATAACATATAATTACCATGGCATGATAAAGTGCACAACTTCACCAGAAATAAACGTGAAATCTATAGTAACTCTTACTTTCCTGCGTGGTGCACTGCCTGACTCACAAAGTTAAAAACAGACCCAAACTCAGTTTAACCACCATTTGAGTAAAATATAAAGTCAACACAATGTTTTATTCATGCTAGCAGTGTGGATCTAGGGATGGTAATGTTGATTTGTTGGTTGGTTGGTTGCTCCGCCTTTTTGCTCCGAGCCGAAATTCTCAATAACTATTGGATGCATTGCAATTGAATTTTGTGCAGATATTCATGTTCCCTTGAGTATGAATCCAGAGGTTATCATTATTTATCCCGACTTATCTTTTAGCAAAACCACAAGGTTAACATTTTTGTTTTTTAATGTCACGACAGCTATTGAATGGATTTCCATAGAATTTACTTTAGACATTCATGTCCCAACATGATGAAGATTGACTGTAATGATCTTCTGACTATTCATTTACCACTATCATTTGGTCTGAATTTGAATTTGTCCAAATCATTTTGCTTTACTGAATTGTCCATATCTCTAATTGGCAAATGTTAGCATGCTAATATGATAAATTAACATAATGAACACAGTAGACATTAAACCTGCTTAAACATCAGCAAGTTAGCATTGTCACTGTGAGCATGTTAGCATGTATGCCTCATTAAGAATTTATAAGTTGTAAATAATGATATTATTAATGGTTCGTGAAATTAGTACGTCACAGATCAGTGAAAATAACAATTGCTTTGCAGGTTCACGTTGTTAAAAATACCTGTTACAGCATAAGTGCTTAAAAGCTCATGGCTATTACGAATGACTCACTATTTAATTACATAACAAAAAGTTGTAGTTCAATCAAGGATCAAAATAAAAAAGACAAAGTGTTTATACCAGACCTGGGTGTTCAGCAGCCAAGTGAATTTTTCTTACAACCTGCCAACTTAAAAAAATGCTCTAATGAACAGCTTGTTACTTATCTATTATCATCTCAATGACCAAATTCCCATCCGACTACAGTGTGTAGTACAGATGGTGTGTGTTTTCTGAGGTTTAATACAAAGGTGGGCACTTGTTCTTTTGGGTTTTATGGTGCAAATAACTGGAATATGTTAATTTTCCACATGTTTATGGGAACCTTCACATATTCTTCATTGAGAGTATTTTCATTGATGATGATATTGTTATTTACTGTGTCAGTTTGTTGGCAGGATTTTTGTTGTCTAGTCACATGGACTCTTGCATTTTGGCAACTTTGAGTGGAATTTATTGTTTTTTCATTTATTGTTAAATGAAGTCAATTAAAATCATTAATAAAGCTTTACAAGTTACCGCTTATAAACACTTTATAATGTGTGTTTTATTGAAAAGACGTAGCTGTATTTACTTTTAGAAAGAACAGCGAATATGTGATTCACCTTGGTCATTTGTAATAGTGCGCTTAATTCCTTGTAATGATCACTAACTAAAAAGAACAGTTTAGTCCCTTTCATAGTGTGCCATTGCATTACTGTCTGTAGAAATCTTCACCACTGTGGACTGTTTATGAAACATTTAAACTCTGCAGTGACAAAAAGTTGTTCTATGAAATTGCACAAATCAAGAGCAGAAACTGAAGAGGAAATCTCCTTTTTACTAAGAAAGACATCATCATTTTAGAGAGAAGAGCAAGTTCAGATAGGCGGATTTGAGGAGGAATCTAAGTTTTTCTGGACCAGCTCAGGCACTACCTCAACCCCCTTTCTCCTTTTTCCTCTAACAGGCGGCTCCCACATGTTTAGACACGCTCTTACATCAGGGGAGGCCCAGAGGGTCGGATCTCAACAACAGCAGTCCACTCTTTCAACTGTGACCACTCTGCCTTACACTCTCTAGCAAAGAGATAGACACTTTTATATAAACGTATTACTACAGAGAGTGGGTCAATGCTAACCCAACAACACTGGCACCTGAAACCATTTATTTACACCAGGCAAACACCACAGCAGTAAGATTGGCTTGCTGAGTATTCATGTTGCTGGGCTCTCGCCTCTGCCTTTCAGCCAGCTTTCCCTCTTTTCCAGATGTTGGAGCTCCTCCCCGCTGGCCTGCCGCAGCCTCCCACAGCTTGAACCCAGCCAACAGCCACAGCTGCTACCAATCTGAAGACTCTCCTAAGAAAGTTTCAACCCAGATGAGAAGAAGGAAGATTAGGCCTGGAGATAGCACCCAGAATCAGACTGGGTTTACAGGGACATGCAGGTGATGAAGAAAGAAAAAAAACACAACTGTTTTTAAAGGTCCCATTCACTTATCTGTTTGAGTCCCTTCATAGGTGAATACCTTCCAAACCTTAAATTCCACCATAGATGTGTTTCTAAAAGCAGATGCACAGCTTCCTGTTTCTATGGATTTAACCAAATAAACCTATAGCTGTTTTCCTCTGCACTGATAACAGACTTCTTCTTCAATGTCGACAAAAAGCTGCTGCTTCAGGCCAACTTTCTGTTGAGTTGGATGGAAAATCCAGGGAAAATGGCAGCTTCCCCACTTCTCTTCTCTCCCTTCTATGATCTGAAACACAACCGCTTAGCTGAAGTCCACATGTGTGCATACTTTAGCTCAGAGCAGCAGTTGTATGTTATGTGTAGGTTAGCGCTGCATTCTCTGCTCTAAACTTTTGGCAGTCATGTCAGTGTTATGTGCACACGGGTCAGTCCGAGCTGAAACACTGACTAGTCAACTGGCAAACACTTAATAATCACTTAACTGTTACAGTGGTTTCTCAAACAAAAATGTCAGATAACCAAATGTTCCAGCTTGTCAATTGTGAGGATTTACTGCTTTTCTTTGTTTTGGTGTGTTGGTTAGAAAAGTAGGCATTTTACTGACCTCACCTTGAGTTAAGGAAATTGTGAAGGGGTATCAGGGGCCGAGCAAACAAGTTGTGAACACAGCATTGACATATCATCACCTTTTAAGTTTTCATGGGAAAGCTGCAAGGACATAGTTCTTTATTTATACATGCAGAAGTCCTAGTGTGAGTGTGTTTTTCGAGAGAAATAGTTACGGCTAAAAACGACACTGTGAGAGCAGCGAGTGAATTAAACAATAAGTTAAAAGTCATTATAAAGCTTCATAAAGCTGAGCAGAGCTGCAGACGCAGGTGATAATTGTGCGTGACTCATTAGTACAAACCACCAAATTAGAGTGTCACATTTTAGGTTAGTGTGTTAGTGTTCATAGGTTATAGCTGCATTAACTAAAGAAAATAAATGGCAGATGAATTGAAGCGAATGGCTGGTTGCAGCAGCCAGGTAAAACCAACAACATGCTAGTGAGCCCCTCCATCGTGGCCACACCCCTGAGTGCAGAGAAAGCTGATCAAATGTGTATTTGAACATATATATTTTGAAACTTTTTTGGTAATTGATGGGTAGGTAGTAAATGTAAACTGCACTTTTTTTACATAAGAATCTAGTTTTAACATCCTGTGGCTTTATACTCATCATGATCTTAAAGCACTCATGATACTATCATTGCTTCTTCTCAGCCCATCAAATCAAAGAGGTCCAAACAATCTATCCTGGCAGGCCTCTGCTTTTCCTTTTCAGCTGTTTAATATTTCCTGTGAGGCTGTTGTGCACATTTGATTGTAAATTATGCTGCATGGTGAAGTCCGCATGAGAGAGAGTGAGGGGGAGAAAAGGACAGGAGGCCCAGAAAAAGGAGAACATTCAGAGCTGTATAAAGCAGTACCCTGTCTTTTCATATGCAAGCCATAATAAGTATTCACTCAACCTGGTGATACAAGCTCCTGCTCCATTGTGACTCAGTATAGAGAAAGTATACTCAGGGATCCCTACAATGGCATGAAGATCCCACCTCAAACTCTATGTTTAATCGAAGCGGCAGAGTGAAAGGGATGGAGACACACACATTGGTACAGAGAAAACAAAAGTAATCACCACCTGCTAAACCACAAACCCACAACAGTGTATTATGTGATCATAGTTTGCAGTGTTTCAGAGCTGTGCTAAGGATAAAAATCTCTGACTTTAATCCACCGCTGGCAACGTTAGGTGCTTGTTAGTTGAAGGGAAAGAATTTGGGAATGTTACATGTAATGCAAATACAGCAAAGAAGGTTTTAATACTGAAACAGTTGCACAATATTTAATTAACCCTGCACACAAGAGGAAGATGTTATACTAATAAGAATGATCCTGCGGTTGAATGAAAGAGTTAATCTCTTTGCTTTTTCACACCCATCTGCACTATGTGACTGCAGCTCCTCCTTCCAGCGGATGCTTCAGACATGACCCTGAGTGTCGCATTTCACCTCTTCGTCTTGAAGTTCTCCCACCCACCACCAACTTCCCCATCCAATAAGCCCACCCTCCTCTGACTAATGCTCATCACAGTAATGCATCCGCGTTCGTCATCTGCTCTGCGTTTACAAGGTGTGCCAGCTTGTGAAGTTGGGATGAGCCTATTGCAGGAGGCAGTAAGCACTAGAGGGGGCTTTTCTGTGGGTGCGATCCCAGCCAACATTCATAGGGGGATGACTCCTCAACACATGGTTTGGATACAGACAGTATACCATAGTTTCGATATGGCATTTTTCCTTATCTGAGCCAAGACTCTTACCCTCTGCATACAAACTTGCATTGCAAACATGACTTAACTTGATTAACCACAACAAAGCTATACTATAAAACTATGCTATTTATAAATGAGAAGATACAACAAAAACAACTTTTCCATGCATCCTCTTTACTGTAGTTAACTTTTCAAGATGTCTTGTTGAGTACAGTTTTTCTGCATGTTTCTTCCACATTGTGTGAAGTGTTACACAGTTTGCTGACACGTTCTTGGGCCTTGATCCTCACATGCTAAGTGTTTACTTTTCCACTTAACACAGATACGAGAAACATTTGGCCAGAAGGTGGCATACTCCATTCCTTTATGGATTTTTAATATCCCTTATTTATTAACTGTGTGGTGTATTTAATTTCTAAATTTACTCAAAGTGCCAACTAACTAAAACTAAACTAAAGAGTTCAACATGATACATTCTTGAATGATCATTAGAGTTTCCACTTTCTCACTCCCATTACTACATTTCCTCTGAGGGAAACAAACACATGGGCATGGCTCAGGATGTCATCTGTTGTCTCTCAGCTCCGACCTCCAGCTGACTGACATTAATTCCTTGGTTCTGATCTCCTGTGAAATCTCAAGTGCAGGCTTTGCTCTTTCCCATTGGGAGAGGCTGTTTTCTCTGGCCTCTGCTCACTGGCTGCAGGTCTGAGGACAAGGCCTCACACTGTGATGATCCCAGAGGGGTCGTACCTACATGTTTTTACTTCATTACTGAGACTGTGTGGACAGAGTGACCTTTCAGCTCAGGCAATATCTGAAGGGTTCCATGTGGGAAATATTGGGAACTGGCATCTTGTCATTACACCTGATAATACCACACTTTCCAAGGTAAACATTTTGGACCAGCCATTTTCAGCTGTTTCCTCTCTGCGGGAGACATGATGTGAGATAAAGAATGAGGAAAGACTGGAAGTTATTGTTACTGACGAGATGCTATGGCTTGGTGATTCATCTGCTCTGAACTCAAATGTGTAGTCTTCCAGCAGTCTGAGTGTGATTAAACTGTGCCACAAACACAGGCATCAACTGGACCACAATGAGGGACTCCACCTTTAGCCTTCTGTACTGAGACTTTTTTCTACAACGAAAGCTGCAAGTCTAGATCTCCTTTATGTCCCTCATGCCAATGAGTGCCTGTAGTTGTGGACACATTTGCCATGTTAGCTGTTCACACGTTTTCTCATGGCTATTTTCTTTGTTCTGTAACTAGAAAAAGCTTTGTTTTAAACGTAGTTAGTTCATTTTTCTTTTCCACATTACAGACCAGCATAAAACCACATAGTAGAAATAAAATGTGTGAAGGGTAGAAAATAATGATTTATGTCATTATTGATTCATCTGTTGATTGTTTTCTCATTTTAATATAATAGTCTTTTGGTCCATAAAATGGTGAAAAATGGACATCACAATCTCCAAAGCTGTCCTCAAATATCTCATTTTGTCAATAAAACACAAACAAACAAACAAAAAAGGTGCAGATAAATTTATTGTCGATCAACTACTCAACTGATCGTTGCAGTGCTACAGGAGTGGTTCTGCAACGGACCTCTGAATAGAAATGAATACTGAAAATTAATATACAAAACATAGATAAGCAAAACGCAAAGAAAAAGAGGAGTGTTCGTGTCAAAGAGACATAAGAGTATTACTAGCTGAGTGGTGTGTGTACTAGGTAGAATACACATAGCTATAGGTAATGAAAAAGAGGTAGCCTACTTGTTACAGCTTGTACCGCCCTGAAGCCACTGGAGCAACATACAGGGACTGCAGCAATCACTTTCCTTCTCTGTACACACACACACAAAACAAAGGATAAGGCTCAATGCTGCTGATTACAATAGGCGTGCCAGCAGTTGAATGAATGATAGTATAAATATCTAAAGAGAGAGAGATATATATCACGTGGAAATTGTTTGACAGACTAATTATTCATAATAACTCAAGGTGGACCTACTTAGCAAATGTTATCTAACCCTAACCACAGAATATAAATTCCCAATTACAATCAAACATCCTCTTTTAAAAGATTTATGCCAATAAAAGTATAGACTTATAAACAGTAAAAGTAAAAAAATACTCATACTAGAGTCTGGATAGAGCGTGAAGGTATGAGTGCATTAGTATGCAAGAGACATTTTAATGCTATTTCATGACAAGACGAAAAAAATTTTTTAGCAATACATTATTATTAATATTAATATTTTCCTCAGAAATTAGTTCATTCATGGACATCCACCATGATCCAACATCTTTATCATGTCATTCAGATTACTGGCCAGCAGTACAAACAAGTTTTCTCTCTATAGTTTCATCAGGTGCTCCACTCCTCCTAACTCCTCCTAACTCTGCTCTGTGACTGTCTCAGGAAGCACAGACACGTCAACAAGATCAAAATACATGAGAAAAGCCGGAGTCACACAGTCAGTGAATGTGTTTTTACATATAAGCTCTGTTAGCACATTTTATCCTTTACTACGTGTAAAGGATCAAATCTGGTTTAACTAAGTGCTCTGATCACTGGGATCAATCACTTTTTCTTTTCTTTTTTTTTTTTTTTTTTTTACAATTTTTGATCTCTGTTAGAATAAAGATGATATTACCATGTCAGATAACAGACATAAGAAAATTCTGTGTCAAAAACAGTACAGTGATGGTATATACAAAGGCTTTTTCCATGACTAATAGAGGTGTTGCGATACATCAGTATAGATGATGACTGTGATATTTAAAAAATATTAATTTTGTGTTAATCATACACATATGATAATGATGACGTGGTGGAAGATGTTAGGCCTTAGGAGTGTTTTGTTTATCAGTTAATTTGGCCGCCTTTTTCATTAAGGGTACTTCTTTTCATACACTTTTCCATAGTTACAATCACAGACTCTCTCTTTCCCTTCTTACACTCATAGTTGAGTCGAACTCATTTGCCAGAAAAGGGACAAAACACCCAATGATAATAATAATAACACAGTTAAAGATGAATTGGACTGAATACGCCATTATTATTATTATTATTATTATTTTTCTAATTCCTAAAACATATAGCAATGATATCATTATGACAAATTCTTTTGGCCACAACAACTGTGTAGTGAAAATCTGAGACTGTGACAGCCCTGGTGCCTAACCAACCAAAAAACATTTTATCCTCAACCCTGACTGTTTCGGGACAATTTTCATTTTTCCTTCTTACAGTTTTGTTTGAGGCTGAAGTCACAGCACAGAGCTGAGCACACTGCAGCCAGCAGAACAGCTTTAAGTGATTCCAGATGCTTTACGGATTGAACTCATGTGCAGGGAAAGAACAAAACGATTTCTTCTTTTCCTTCATTTAGCCAAGCTACTCTGTTACTGTCCTTCATTTTTCACTTAGAGAATGTTACCTGGGCTTTGGACATGAAAAAAAAAAAAAAAAAAAATCTGGAACAAAAGAGATCCTGGCTAGGAGTGGGAGGAGTATCTCAGGGCTATAATCTTTTCTTAAACTTTACTGCAGTGAACTACACAATAAACAATAAACCTCTGCACAAGACACTGCTCAAGGAGTGACAGCTAAGGCTGAATCTACTTTGATTAACAATGATCCCCTCCATGAATTTGACAGTCGAAAGACAAACAAAAAAAATCCTCTATGGGCAAGGCGAGGAGAGGTTGGGTTTTAGCGGGTGGGAGAAGGTGGAGTTTGATACACGGTCTGCACTCCTACCTCGTGAACTCTCGTGTCCCCCAGGGTGGCTACTCTCTTTTTAGAGTGGGTGCTTCTCTCCCTCCCACTGGAGAGGGATGTTTAATGGGAAGCGTGGGGTGGGGGGTGGGGCAGGGGTAAAGAGAAATGAAGAACTTCAGCAATGCGCAAGACAGGTAGAGACAGGACAAAAATTAAAGGAAAGAGAAAGAGAGCTAAATACGAGGTGGAGAGTGAGGATGTGGCAAAGAGGAACAGATGAAACATAAACAATAAAATCTTGAGCTACTTAATGTCTGTTCGTTTGATTCTCATGGTTCAAGAGCTGCAAGGTGAAAATATAAAAGTGGACGTACAATAACACCATCATGCCAACAGATGCTTTTAAACTACATCACTTTTTCTATTGCACACGATAGGGAAAGCAGATTGTGTTTGGGAACGGTGTCTTGTTAAGCAGCCCGGATTCAGGAAAACTGTTTAGAGTAGGAATGCAGACTGTTGAGTGTCTCGACATGTGGAGGGAGAGGCAGTGGGCTGACAGGAGTCTGGTTCTGGAGGTTTACATCCTCCAAAATATCTACAATCCTTGTAAGAGTGACAATATCTCGAAGATGCCAATCCTAGCCTCTGTTTGCAATGAAGACATGATTGCCCAAATGTGTATTAAAAGACCAGGATGAAAGACTCTTTAATAGTTACAGAAAATGCAATGAAACAACCAAGATCAGACAGGCTTTCAGCGCGAGAGTGAGCCTTTCTGGTCATCCCGGACCTTTGTAACATCTCTACCTCAAGATAGCATAGAGATTTTTTTCCCCATTTAAAATGCACGTTTTTCCGCTTTTGAGTAAATCTAATTTAAAAAGGACAATCCTAAAGGCAAATCTTGCTCCTAAGCCTAACAATAACCCAGGTGGCTCTGTGGCTTAAGCAGTTGTCATTAAAGTCAGAGGGGTTTGAAAGCGCAGGAAGCTGTGGACCCTGTCTTAAATGTGAGCGGCCACTGTCATTATCAGGTTAAGTGCAACCATTAAACCTAATGAAAAGTCTCACTTCTGACACACTGAAGTGATTCTGACACTGAGGAGGTGCCTACTTGATTATTAGATGATGATATACCCACCTTTCCTCTAACATCCAAGCTGGGCGTCTACTGCACTGATCTAGGTGTGTATCTTCAAATTAAGATTATTGTTCTATTACAGAGCCTTCAAATTCTTTCCTGAGCTAGACATTGTGCTGTAACTAAGACCATCTGTTTTAAATGAAGTCAGACATTTGCTGGACTGCAAGGATGAGTCATTCTGCTGAGACCATGCCTCACAAAAAATGTTTCCTTCATCAAATAACAGTTATCGTCATGCAGCGAAGAGCACATTTCATATCTTCTTTTGAGATTAATTCATGTCAATCTAAGGGATAATGTAGCTTTATTTCCGTAATTAAGTGCAGTAACAGCAGCAGCATCAACACTAGAAACTAGGTCTACGTGTAGGTTAAGGATGTCAGAGGGTAAAATAAGTGCATATTCATCCACCATCACCATACAAGCTCAGTTTTGCCAGAATGGACTGCTCCTCCCTCACTTTTTTCCCCCTCCTCTGTGGTTGATTCTTACATTTTTTGTCTCGACACTGTTTTTGTTCCTCCTCTTTGCACATGGGCCAAGTATACTCCCTTTGTTGATGTGGCAGGCCTGGGAAATGAAAAGTTGATACTTCATGTCAGGCAAAGAAGAGCACCTCCTCTTCTTTTTTGCTTGCAAACGTGGACAGAAAAGAGAAAAAAAAAAAAAAAGCTAATTTGGGAAGTACAATGACAGGAGAATGTCAGGTTTAACGAGCCAGTGGTGGTCAGGAAACATGAGCCATCCAGGCAAGCTGAGCCTGTCTGATTCTGGTTGTTTCATAGCATTTAAACATATCTATATCTATTAGGGAGTCTTTTATCTTGGTTTGTTAATGCATATTTGGGCAATCGTGTCCTTATTGTAAAGGACTGGTATCCTCCAGATATTGACACTGTAGGGCAAACTTGATCTTCCTATTGACTCTGGGGCTACAAAGAAAAACAGATCCTAAATGATCTGATTTCCATCTACATCACCAATGACAGGCCAGGAAAAAAGAGCAAAATTTCATGGACTTCAGTTTCAAAACCTTTCAACATTTCACTCTTGGGAGAGAGAGAGAGACAGAGAGAGGGGGAGAGAGAGCACTAATAAATGACAGAGCAAGGTGCGTTTCAGAGCCAGGGAACAAGCTTGCAGTGAGTTTCCATGATGTGATGTGGAGCGAGAGAGCAACCAGACATCTTGCCTTTCATTCCAAGGCACAGCTGAACACAAACCAGGGAGGGACATGACACTAATCTAAATATGGGCAACCGGCTGTAACCAATCAGAACCTGAGCATCCATTAGCACCCCCCGCCCACTCCCAACTCACCCTAAAATCCCAGTGCTCATTGTAGTTAAACATGTGACGTGGAGACCTTTTGCCGCTGTTTCATCTTACCATCTCTAAACTGCTCAGAGTGTCTGTTCTCTTCTTTTCTCCATCTCATCTGTGAGTCTGAGACACTGAGGCTGCACATCAATGTACCTATCGTTGTATCTTTACACCTGTGATGTCTAAAAAAAAAAACTTGCAAATAAAATAATTCACTTTAGCATAAACCCAGATCTTTATCTAATTTACCTCAACTTCAGAGCCATCTGCAGAACAGACAACCAAATTCAGTATAAAACTCATTACATTTAACAGTTTGCTCTATCACCATGAGCTGTGACGTGGAATCTTAACCCAGTTTGTACATCTTCATGTGGGCTGGCCTAGCTGGAGCTAAATCTGCTTAAATTCTTGTAGTGCGCATCCAGGCTTTAAGGTGTTGTCCAGTTGGATCAGGGCACCCCTCCCCCTCCATGTGATCAGCTGCCAGCGTCACATAAATTGTGTTTCTTGTATTCGCCGACAGAAGGCGTTTAGACTTTAGGTCCACATGCTTACATCTGGTTTGATGGGACACAATCTGAAACTACAGAGCTGATTTTCACTGGCACGGTTTGTCTTACACATTAAGTAGCAACACAATATACCCGGTTCATAAAGTTTGATTATCAGCTGTCTGTATTCCACATAAGGACCTGCTGCCCCCTCCCTCTAGAGATTTCTGACAGGTAGGGGGTAAGGTGTATACACATCCACGGTTTGACTGAGAACCCCACATCTCCTACTGTTGAAACTGCGTAAAACCTTCCACCCCATCTTTGGTACCCTTACCTCTCTTTCCTACCGTATGCTACCTATTAGCTGAGGGGAAGCAGCCTGCTTTATGGAGCCCTGTCACTGGGGAGTCTGATCCTGACTTAGCTTAAACTGCTGCCTAAACAGCAAAAGCCCTGTGGCAACAATCAACAATTTTGGCTCAGATAGAAAAGACCATAAACATTATTCTAGTTAGATTTAATGACTATTATGTTCACTTAGAGTCCTGCTTCTGTCAGTTAATGCTTGCTTGCGTTTAATTAAAGTGGTGTTGCAGCAAACAATTATTTTCATTATTGTTTAATTTTCTGATCATTTCCTTAACTGCTTGATAGTGTGATCTACAACATATCAAAGAACAGTGAAACACATCCATCCCAGTTTCCATGTTATGCTGTCAAATGCTTTGTTTTGTACTTCTAAACAGTCCAAAACCCAAAGATATTGAATTTACAACAACGTATGGCGAGGAAAAGGTGTCACATTGAGAACCAGAGGCCACTGAGTGCTTTTTCACTTGAAAAATATCTTAAACAATTCATTCAATGGACGAATTTTTCATTGAGCCACACAAGCTTTGGTGCTTCCTGTAAAAGACAGTCACCAGTTTTGCCCCGAAAGCATGAGGTTGGACTTGTGACAGAGACACACATGGATAAGCTGATGGTACAGCAGCTGACGTAAACGACACGGCCCAAATACATTTTGAACATATATGAAATATATACATATTTTAATGTGAAAGACTTTGCTTGAAGAGATGAACCCATGAAGAATTATCACCCAACTCTGCAGGTCCCCTAAGGTCTAGGGAGATGATTTTTAGCATCTTTTGGCTCATTGTTTCGATTTAAGGGCCTCATGATATTCTATTCCAAAAATGCATAATTAAATGCATCACATTTGACATTTCTATATTTCTGTAAATCCAACAGATTTGTCACCAAAGAAGTTATCTAATTTATCATTAAGCCGCAAGGATACAGTATAAAAAAAGTTATGCAACAACAATGAACAAAGCGTTGACACTTTTCCATGTTAGTTTTCCACTACCATAAAACATTACAATGCAGCCCTATTTAGCCCTCAGTAGGGGCCTTTGAGAGCCCCCTACTGTACATTTTTCAAGGGCCACAAACTGGCTTCTCCCTCCTAGTTAAACAACAGAAGCACTAGTGCTATTGTAAAACACCCAGGGGTGCTGAAACACCTTGAATAAAAAGCCCTTGATCTTCTTAGTTAGTAAATAATGACGGCAGCAACAGCCTCTTTTAAACATGGACTTACTACTGTGAGGGCCCTTGCATATCAATCTCAGCTTACTCTAATAAACAGTCATGTAAAAGTTTCTTTTTTTCCTAACAAACAAGCTGGTCTTTGATGTAGTCTTACGATGGCAGAGGTTCCCGAATACATTTTTATGATATAATAAAAGATAACAGATGTGACATGTTCAAGAGATGCAGAGGAGAAGGTAAGTTGGTATAACTGAACAGCACACACTGGATATTGCACATTAGTCTTAACTGAGGAAGACTTCCAACGAGACACTTGTTTCACTTTGAATATCGATCACACAGTTGGCTGCTGCAGGGACAATGTTCGCTCAGGTTGCAGCACCAGCGTCCAAAAACATCTGGTTTTGTCACTGTTGGACATATTCATGGCTCAGCCATTAAGCACATCTAACAAGAATGTGGCTGGAAGAGAAATTATGCAGAGGACAGTGTAGAGGAGCAACAGAACGTGGAAAAGTTTTGGGAGGATTTCTCTACCTGTGTTAGGTCAGATCAAAATCTATGCTTATGTGAGGACCTACCACACAGTTTCTCCTTATTCATTATTTCTTTCCTGTCAGAAGTCAGAATTATATCTGCACATTAAGGCTTCATCACTTGTTATATATGAGTAAAATTTTAGAACTGCTTCTGAGCTGAACTTAAATGTAAAATTTGTAAATGTTAGTGTGGATCACAACTATAGTTCTCATAAAATGGCTGCACTTGAACACCTCCCAAGTTTTCTACATTTACTCTGTCATTCAAATCCCATTTTTTACACACTGGAGTAGGCAGGACAGCCGCCCTGCCCTTTTCCTTCAACCTCTCCCTGCCATCTTCTCTGTCTTTTCTCTTACCTCTTTCTCTGTCTGTCTCTGTCTTACCTCATCCCTCCAGCCTCTCCCTCTCCTTCTCTCTTTCTTTCCTCCTAACTCTCTCCCTCTCTTGACTCATCCAGGCCGAAGACCAGGAATAATAGGAGACAGGAAAGAAAACTGCAGTGGCTGAGTGCGTGGGGCCAAGAACCAAGCCCAGTTGCCTTTTTTTCTCTACTCTGTAACCCTATAATTTTGCATTTATTTTAGGATGGGAGTTTATTGAGCTCAAGTCTCAGTGCAATGCCAAAAGCCTGGTACTCAGTCCCTGTGATATTCAAGTTCCTCTCATCTGAAGACTTACTCATCTGAAGACTTTTACTGCAGTTTATTTCAAGTCACTGTGTTTGAACATCTATCAAGGGTCTGATAAGAGAATATGGAAACTTCCATTGTAACATAAATAGTATTAAACACAAAGCTTAATCCTAACCTCCAATCACTTCACCAAATGTTTTGCAACAGCTAAATGACTAGAAATTGTTACCTGAGATGCGGATCATGTCAGGAAACTGAGGTGCCAAAAGAGAGGCTGTTTTGTCTTTATTTGACATTTTTATAGATGCAGTTAAATGCAGAGTTGCAGCAAGTAATGCACGCTCTGTTAAAATTCCAGTTGCCACACGGTACAGTAAAAATGGTTGAATCTGTACATAGACCAGTAAGCTCACCTGGTTTGAGAACTATCCAGGTGTCCATGCAACTTAACTGCATGTGCAGGTGCATAGAACTGAGCAAAAAATTACAGTTCTGTGTTGTAATGACAGCACAGGGCTTCAGTGGGTATGGCCTGAGCCCTTACTGTCACTGAGGATGAATAATGGGGGGAGGCAAGCCATTATCACTTAACTTATATCTAGAAACAGGATATGATTAGTGCCTGCACCTGTGTCTGCTATGGAAAGTGCTGCCTGACTTGAATGAGCTAACCATGAATAAAATTTTAACATTATTCACAATGTACTATATGGGCCTGTCACAACATTCACTGCCTTAACTACACCATCTACTTCAGCTTTTGTAAGCTAACATACCCTTAGAAGTGGGTCTTAAGCAAGGTCCAATAATTTGTATAATATTTCACAACTGATGACAACTTTAGTAATGCTAGTGGCATGGCCCTTGGCCATGAATGGCAGTGTAGGTTGGTTTATTCGCCACTTTGGTCAAGCCTGACATAGCTCAGCATTCATTTCTATGAAAATGTAAACAGACATTCTGTTTACAGAAGACAGAAGGTCACCAAGGTCATTTGAGTCCATCCTCTGGGGACCTTCTGTCTTCTGTAAACAGCATGTCACTTCACTTCACTTCACAGACATTCAAGGTTTCCAGAGGATGAATCCTAGTGACTTTGGGAGTCTAAGAAGTTCTCCTCTCGAGGCACCATGAAGCTGACATTTGCGGCTTTGGGACAACCACAATCAATAGCGTTCAGACTATTTGATGGATTGCCATGAAACTTGGTACAGATGCTCATGTCACGAACGCTCATGAGAGGGAATCGTTAAGTTTGGTTATCCCCTGACCTGTTGTCTTGTGCTATCATCAGGTCAAAATGTTTATTTTTTTACTTGGCTTTTTGAACTAATACCTGACATGAAAATAATATGTTACCATGCTATCACATAGAACTTAAATGGCCTTGATATTTAGCATGTGGACATTAGCAATTAACATCCACATGCTAATATGAAAATGATGCAACTACAATGAATCACAAACATATCAAATAATTGTGTCAACACACTTGCAACCGAGACAGACATCTGAACAAAAACTGATTCTTTTAATGTGATATATTTGCAGTACTGCTGATTTGTATTGCATTACATCAGGCAGATGTGTCTATATTTTCCAATCAAAGTATTAATTATTAACAAGTATATAATCTATCTACACATGGATGAATCAGATATCACCGAGTCAAGGAAATTAACACATATAATGTAACAGCTGACAGACTATCATAACTGCCACACTACACTCAGTTTGCCGTTGCCTTGAAGCTACATCTGATGGTTTACGTACTGTAAATGATAAAATTCAAAATGCTCACATTAGACTAGCTCATTATAACTTTACAAAAGCACAATCTAAAGCATACACCCCTCCAACCCCACCACCGCCATCCTCCAACCAACATCTGAAAGCTGTTAGTCCTGCATTTTCAGGGTGACACAGGAGGCAAGCATAAATCTTAACTCCTCCTCCAGGAGCAGCAGTAGTTTCTGAACATGTGGCTGGCACCAGTATAACTCATCGGGCATGAAATTTCTTCTCATGAGGCCTTCACACAGTAGAATTGCAACATGGCTAAATAAGTGACACTTATACCACAACAACAGTTTGAATGAGATTGATGTTTTTTAGAGCTGGTACCTTCCCTTGCAAAAACACACAAATGATGACAAACTGTTTGTTTGACTAATTTGGACAAAGGGGAACAGTAAGGATAGGCCTGTATCAATGATATCTCGCACTACTGCAAGCAGTTATACACAAGCTATCAAAAAAGGAAGGCAAGGCATGGGCAAAAGGAAGTTAAAAACTGCTATCTGCATGTGTGATCACAATCTGTTTACTTGACTGAAAGACATGGCATTTTGAATGGCTCTGCTGAGTCTGGAGAGGGTCTAAAAACAACAACAAAACTCCGGCCTAAATGTAGAAGGGCGTAACCACTGCTTTAGATACACGTTGCTGTGAATAAGAAATCAATGTGTGTGAAAAAGATGAAGACGTCTACCAGCAACGACTTCACTTCTTTTCTTGAACAATCACAAAGGGAGAAAGAATGAGGATTAAAACGTGGCAAACTTCACTCACATCCTCCCCATGAAAAGCAGAGGTGAAAATAAGGGAGAAAGGAAGAGTAAGGAGGTAGAAGAAAACAGCTATGTGGCCATTTAAATGGCTCAAGTCATATACACTCCCTCTGCTAAACAGTAGGTTAAGAGAAGTCTTCTCTACCCTTGCTGGATGTTAGGGGAGGGAGAACAGACCACATTACATTCTTTTGTACTGAGGTCACTTTTTTTCTTCTCAACCATTCTGAAGTGCTCAGCAAACTGAGAGCCCGATCTAATGGAGCACCAAGAGAGCCACTGCACATGCTCAGAAGAGACATTGCCTACTCATGTTTCCTCTTTTCAAAACACAAAGAATTTTCCAAAAAGCATTACAGTAAAATAATTAATAAAGAAGTCTACGGTGGTTTTACTAAAACCTAATTACAAACTCAATCCATCCATCCATCCATCCATCCATCCATCCATCCATCCATCCATCCATCCATCCATCCATCCATTCATCCATCCATCCATCCATCCATCCATCCATCCATCCATCCAGACTGCTTCAACCAACATCATGGATGTTTTTGAGGAATTTTACTATTTCTCCTGCTTATCAAGAGTCTGAAAAACTTGCAGATGCCTTTCTTATGAATCAGCAGTTGGTTTGCTGAACAGTGACTAAACTTTTAAACTTTTATCCTGTCTATGGGATCAGCTTCTCTGAAAACTATAAAAATAATTAGAGAATATAATCACTATAACAATCAGATTCACATGATTTCTTGACCCCAAATGTCTCACAATGAGCTTTATGCTACTTTTCTTTATTTTACTCTATATATTTTAAATATTTTTTTTTTACATTTTGTCCTTTATGTATGTAAAGATGATGTTAAAAGATGCTACACAAACATTTGCTTTACTTCAACCTTTGCTTCTGAGATGTACCAGTCACAGTTTTTCCTTGTCAAGAAAACAAATAGAACTTCTTTTAGCTGACTGATCAAATGGCCAATGCTCTAATTTTTCACAACAAGGTGGGAAAGAAAATGTCACATCCGTTATGTACAATAATGCTTTCATTCATGCTATAGGTGTAGATCAGATACTAAGAGAAATAAAGAAACCTGTGGCAGGTTGTGTAGTGAAGAAAATATAACCAGGTAGGCCTGAGGTATGGTTGCTACCTTTCACACAACTATTTCAAGATCAATACAGGGTAAGTAAGCACTTAGGAAATGTGATTACGTGTTTCATTAATGAGTAATCTCATTGCAATTTTGAAAGAGTAATTAGTAATGGATTACTTTTTCTTACACGTATAAAATAAACAAACACACAGAGTGTTGTTTACCTCAGCACGTCATTCCTGTGCTTTCCTGCCCGGCACTGGAGGGAGTTGAGAGGCATCTTTTCATCCTTCACTGCCATGTCCTGATGTAATGTCAAGCGCTGGGAGCTGGGGACCTTGAGCAAACAACATTGGCAGAAGGTGAGAGAGGCATTTTGCCCTTTACTGAGACTGTCATCAGGTAACTCTGATTCACAGCCTTGTGAAAGGATGAGACACATGTTCCCATTAGAAACACAACATACCCAAGACATGCAGGGTTTGGTAAATATTCAGATAATAAGGAAGTCTTTATTTAATAATAGTTTTTCAATGTGTGATTCTTTGTATGAAACTGGATGAGCATTTTCAGCAGCCCACAGCTTTTCTTCCTCTCCATACGGTTACACTTACATTAGATATCATCACATATGGCGCACAGATGAATATTACTGTTAGATAGGCGCGGCTCATAGATGAAGTGCTGCAAAGAAAGGCTGAGGTAAAATATAAGGGTTGTAAAATCTCAAATAGTAAAAAGGCAGGTCTGCACACTTTACGAAACACAAATATGATCAATATTCAATATTCAATCAATATTATCAACCTTTTAAATTAAGACTCAGTCAAGCAGCCAACAACTGTACTTCTCTATTACGTCTGCCAACTCTTTTACTTTAAACTGGAGAAGGGAGGACTTTGCAGTATTTTTATTATTATAAATAATATCAGTATGAAGACCTGCCCTGTTGACGGTCTGATGACCAAATGCTTGGCTCTGATATTAGGTATAAAAAACATTTACAGAAGTGCTCTTGTTTGCTGTCTTACTCAGAGGTATATGAGACAACCAATATGTACTTATGTGCAAAATCTGGTCTGTTTTAACTTAGAGCCTGAGTGTTGCTGCTCAGGGTCATCGTTGTACTCTGTGACCTGCAAACCAAGCTTCCTTCAGGATAAGCATAAAGCTGAAGTTGAAGATGGGGGGATGGGATAAAGACCGAAAGCAGAGGGAAGGAGTGAGGACGCCAAATGAGTGGGGAAAGGAAACATTTGCATCCCATCCTCAGGTCACATGGGCTGTCATGTTAGCTTAGCCTGCTAGCTTACTTCCACCGACACATCCAAGTCTAACTCCACCTGTTAGCTTCGCGCTGAGGACAGAGATTCAGAGATGCTGCCTGCGGTCTGTTGTTGGTCAGTGAAGAAGCTGAACTCAACATCTCAACCTTTGTCAAATACACAAACTACAACTAAGAGTCGTTGGGAAGCATCTTTGGCAGAGCTAGGCTAAAGCTGTCCGAAGCTAGCGAGGTAAACAAACGCCTCCTGCGGAAAAAAACAAAAAAACAAAAAAAAAAAAACAGGGCTTTTTGACTTGAATGAATAATTGTGGTTGTTGCTTTGTCCCTGAATTTCAGTTTTATTTCTTTGCACAATTTAAACTTAAATAAATGATTTTAAATAAATAATGGAAGAGACTGTGCAGGGCTCATTATGGGCATGTAAATTAAGTTACTATAAAACAGGCCAGGACTTGAAAACCAAACTATACCATAGAGGTTAAAGTCTTTTACTGTGGTAAAGGTTGTTCAATAATCAGTCAGACCCCTAGATCTCGCTGTGTTTACCAGGTCCTGGGGAGATTGAAACGAAATTACTGTTTGGTTCCTTTTATGAAAGATTTGAATCTCTTCAAATGCATTTGTATATAGAAAATAAAAGTGGAAACAATTAATGTAATAGGTTGCATTAGATGTTGTAATGTCTGAAATAAAGGAGCTGGTTCAACTTTAAATACATCACACAATGTGACAATATCAATGCCAGAAGGTTTTGACTGTGCATGACTGATAGACCTGAATCCTGTTTGTCATACTACATTAAAACAAAGGTTAAAATGACTTGCACTCATTTGATAAATACATGTTTTAATTGTTATTTTTCATGTGTGTAGGAGCTGAATGTTTTCCATGGCAAAGAAATTGTGGATGGCTGAGGTAAGTTTAAGTATTTAAGCGTCTTTGTTTCTCCTTTTTCAGCAGTCGTACAAAAGAACAGACATCCAACGCTTGGACCGTGCAGTAGCCAGGTAGACTAATGCTTTTAGCTTCTGCTCGTTTGTATTGGAGAAAGTTACTAAGAGAAAATCCTGCCAAGACTGTGATAACATGCCAGCTTGTATTTTATTGTAAAAACCGTGGGACAGGTAGGACAGGCAAATAATTTACTTTCACAAGTATTAAGAGGTTTTTTATTACTATTTGCCATCTTAATCCAAAAACAAAGATAACCACAATTCACCTCATTTCAAGAGCACTTTGGGGGATCTTATACGACACACCACAGTACAGTACAGTTACCACCAGCTGCAGTTTATGAATGCATACACAAAAAATGTAAAGATCAAGAATGCATTAAAATTTTTTCAGGCAATTAGGCATTTGTATTCCTAAAATATTTGCCCAGATTACTGTTCTCTCAGCAGTGTAAAAACTAGGACGTTGTTAGTTTTCGTTTCTGTGGCTGAGGGGAGAATATGAGTCATGCGACAGATGGGAATTTTTTCCTCACATAGTTATAGGCTTCCCTATTTCCATTCCCAGTCTCCCTTAGTTTGAGGTTACCTGTTGTCTGTTCTGCTCTTTCCTCTGTCTGTTAGTTCTATAGAATTAATGGAGCTTTAATATGGACAATAAGTCTCCCACTTGATTGCTTTGAATCTAATACCGCCTCTGAAATATTTGCACACTTTTTTTCTCTTCTCAATTCTCTTTGTCTCTCTTGCCGTGTCTTTCTCTTTCCTACTCAGCTGCACCTCCTACTTTCCCCACCGTTTTCCTCACATGTGAGTATCTCTGTAGGCTGCCCCTCTGCGAGAACTTTATGAGTTCTTGCTGAGGGGCGGTAGAGCAGCTGAAGTAACGACATTTCCAGACGGGATCTCTGAGCTCATTTCCCCCCACCATTCCTTGCAAGCTCACGTTGTGACAGAAGTTGACTTGCACCTTAAATTGTGCTTCTTAGGCACAGTTTAAGTAAAAATTTACTAATGTTGCAGAGGCGAAATCAAAGTGCTCAGCATGACTTAGAGAGTTGTAAAACATCAAAACAAGTATTGCAAGCGTGGCGTAAAAAAACAGCTATGAATTAGAAACTTTAAGAAGTGAATGATTCCAAAACTTAAGCATTTGATTTGCTGTGCAAATAAAGCAAATGAGCAAAAGAGAAAAAATCATGATGAAAGGACAAGACAGTGCTGCTGAAACACTGACTAACTTTCCCAGATGTTGGGAAACACCGGCGTCAGGCCATCTAGAAGAGACTGCAGGTCAACTGGAAACTACATTCAGTGAAAAAACAAAACTTTATCTTTAGGCACAAAATAATCATTCTATTTATATATTTTTTCAGTAGGCATGAAAGCTTATAACACCTCACATTTTTAAAGTTTAAAACTAATTTGGAGTTGTTTCAAAATAGCTCTTGACATATGTATCTTGTTTGGAGACACACAGATGAAAGCTCGTGTCACTTTTTCCTTTTTGTGTCTCCCATCCAGAATAGAATATTCCATCCCAACATCATTGTTTTAACCCTGCCTGTGTTGCAAAAGGCCCTCCCACAGTTTGAGCCATAGTGGCACGGAAATATGACACCCACGTGCACAGCGGGGCGCTTCTGTTTTTGTCTTGTGGTCTCTGACGTTGTGCTAATGCTAAATAATCAACATAAACATCATCAGATGAGGGGATACTTTAAGGACTTCCGCTGATTCCCTACTACTGGGACGTGTAATTTGTTTCAGAGCCTGTGCACATCATCTATGGATATATTCATAACTGTCCCCATTTCATAATATACAGTTAGCCCCTCAGATAAACTGCTCAGTGTCCAGTATGCTCTTTCTCCCTCTCTGCTTTTCCCTGTTTTTAGTGGTGCCACGCTAGCCAGCAGTCTTGCACATTATCTGAAGTCAGGGAAGGATCCAGTCATATTTTCCATCCACTCTCTGTGTCTGACTGGGCGTCTGGGCTGCTGGTGGAGAGGAGGGATGGGAGAAAAGAGAGCGGCCAGGGAGAGAAAGAGGGAGGGATGGAGAGCTTGAGTTTGGATGGGGGCTGGGACAATGACGGAAGCCAAAAGCAGAGACGAGAAGAAAACCAGACTGAGAAATGGGAGGAAAAAAGGAAACAAATTTTTTTGTTTTCTGTGAGACAAGTCAGGCCAACAGATAACTGTATCGTGTGCCCTACATCAAAACCTGAAAAACATGTGCCACGTGGGTCTAAAGAGGAAATCTGAAATCTGACCTTTTAACTTGGTCTAGCAATCTAACTAGTATTTAACTGTCAATGGATAATTAGACCAATAAAGGATGTGGTACCATGATGGTGTTCATTGATTTGTAGGTTTCGGTTCCCCATGATTTTCTCTCACGCCCCAAAAGGGAGGTGACGTGTCATTACGGGTGGAGCCCAGAGACTAGCTTAGCTAGGCAGCTGAGCTCCTGTTTCGAAAACAGAAAGATTTAAATATTTCAGCAACCATTAACTCTTTAGACATATCTTGGAAAAAAAAACAGAAATTTAGAGCCAATTTAGTTAAGTTTGTATCTAAGAAGGGGAAGAATCTGTCCATAGCTGATAATCCCTGCCCAGTTCTTCAGTTGTCCAAAACTGGATGAGTTTGTCATGATGATGAAGGCCACAGTAAAATCCAAAATGATGAAGTCCTATTTGGGTTAGAGTTAGTCAATCTTCACATATTGAGCTATAGGAATTAGAGAAACATGCTTATTCATCTTTGTAGTTAGATGATAAAGTCTGAGGGCATACTTAATAATCACGTGATACTTAAACTTTTCAGACTGCTGTTTCAATACAGCAGACACATGTGATATATACACACAGTCTATATAGGCTCATACAATTGCATTCCAACTATCCATTTCCTGCCAGTGCAGAAAATGTAAATGATTACTACACTACCATAGTGGTGAGAGTGTCACTCAGCCAGCAAGCTCTAACCCTGGCTAGGAGACTAAAAAGACAAGTCGGGCCTTCATGAGATGATTACAGTTCACATAGGACTCTACTTGAAGTAACAGTCAGAACTGGGCTCAAGCATTCACCCTGTAATTGAACATTTACCCATAATGCCGCGTGGAAGCCCCACTTTTTTTTCTACTGATGCTTTGAATGAACTTGCAACGTCTGGGCCAGAGCTGGAAGGTTTTTTTTTTAAGGAGGTGACTGTTGTAGTCACACTAGTCATTTGCCCGTCTGTACACGTACACTGCAGACTCTTGTGGCCCTGACTGTGAATGAGGATTTCAGATGGAGACCTGAGGTTAACAACGTAGCTGATTCATATCAGATTTTATTAAATGAGCTTTAGTAATGCTTTGGCTTAGTCACTAAGATTTCTGTTTTATCAGTGACAAAACAATTTCACAGCAACAGGTCTATTACCCCGCTCTCCTTAAAGAACCTCCATATTGTTTCTCACCTAGAGGACAAGATGTTGTGGTATAAGCTATGCATGTAATTATACTACTGTGAATAGTATATAGTTGATTTTTAGTTTTGCCCAAAAGTCTAGTTAGAGCTATGATACATGATTCCCTATAGAGTGGAATAATCTCTCAGTGATGTTAAAGTAGTGTACAATGTGTGGTCACTAGCTACCATCATTACCATGCCAGACACATTAAATACTCGATAGTGTAGTGTCTATTGAATTCTGGATTATTATGTCCAATGTACTTTCAGTAAATAATCTAAATTTCCGTATTTTAAATGAATTCTGAAGTTTGTTATAGGAAGGATCTGACAACATAAATGCTCTCTCCACAATATGTGTTCTGTCAACATACATTAGCTCCCAAAATCTTTTTGTTGGTCCCCTGTGTGTTGTTCTGTACATCACTGTTGCTGAGGGAATCTACTGTAGATGAGCTCTGCTGGATGAAAGTTTTCAAAATAAAAGTGCTTGAAAGTTATTTTTATCATGATTATTTACCAAATTAGTATTTGTCCAGTCCAAATGTTCTCATTGCAAGGGATTAAGAGATGAAAAAAGCAGTAGCAGTGGCTGTGCAGGAACCTTTTCCCACAACCTGTTACATCTTGGGCTCATGTACCGCCACAAGCTGCCAATGACAAACATTAAATTTCCTCCCCTGAGTCTGCAAAGCTTGGTGGCTCCAATTCATTTATTTTTGTATTTCCTTCCACTATTATTCCTAGCGATTATCTCTTCTGACATTAATGAGAGTTAGAGATCATTTCTGATTCTCTTGGCAGGAGATCCTGACAGCAATTTCTCTAATAAATATCTTATTCACCTGTGAAAAACTATGTAGCTTCAATTTTTTGTATTTGAATGCAGCTAAAATGCTATAAAGTCATTAAAACCACAGGTAACAGGTAACAGGGAACTCTGAGAGCCTATGTAAGTAGCACTGAAACTTATGCTTACGAGATGCTTTACATAAATTCAGAGCCAGCATTGTCTTAGGAAAAACCTTAATTGGCTTGACAATGTAAAACAGTGCCTAGACTATGCTCTATGTCCACATACATTGCATTTGTTTGTTAACTATTGCTTAGTTAAGTTAGAGCTGAAGCTTTTTTTGCATCAAAATAAAAGTGCCTGAAATTCATTTCCATTATGATTATTTACTATGAGCATACAATTTTGGAAGAGTGTTAAGATGAGCAGTATTACAGTTTGGTGGTGCTCTTGATAACAGCCATTTAAACTTTAAGGATATACTGTACAGTGACTGATTTAATTTGAGATACTGTACAATTTTCTCCATCATACCCTATAATTTGTCTGCAACAGGTGGGCCTACAATGGGCTTCTACCTAAACAAAGCATGAAATGTCTGTGCAAAAACCCCATCATTGAAAATAATTAACAAACATCATAATGGCCCAGGACAAAGTTTTAACAGCAAGTAATGGTGGCCTTATCGCCAAATTTCTAGTCAGACAGCGAGTCAAAGGAGACATTATAGTTAGCAAAGCACAAACCAAATAAATGCCCCATGGCACCTTAAATATGGGGGGAGGAGAATCGGCCCTGAGGTGCTAAGCGATAGAAACAAGTGAGAGAGAGAGACTGAGAGATTTTGGCTTTGTGAGAGTTTGGAGCAGCAACAGCTCCGAGTCTTACAAGTAGAAACACGTGGACAGAGCCAGGCAGATGCTACGTGTTGCTGGCTACAGCTCAGAGGCCTGATGGGGAATGCACAGTTTAACCCATTTTAGTTAAATGCACTATGTGAGTGCTGCCTCGGTCTTACTGCTGCATGTTAGCCTACTCTTGCATAGATTTCAATGTATTGCTGGTTGCTTTTGTTGCCTAGAAAGTTCCTAAAGCTGCATTAGCATCAGTACAGGACATTTTTCAAATGAGATCTGCATGAGCTGACCTCTCCTGAGGGGCCTGCACCACTTTTACCAAACATGACCTCTCCACCATCAAACGGCTACCGTTTCCATTTATAAATGCTTCTCCAGCGGAGACCTGTTAGGCCTAATTGGGGAAAAATAGTGGTAGTTTTCTCATTAGGAGGAAGAAAGGCATGAAAAAGGCTGTTTAGCAGTGGCTGTGGAGGCACCTTTTTCTGCAACATGTTACATCTTGGGCTCATGTACCTCCACAAGCTGCCAACGACAAACATGGAATTTCCTATCCTTGAGTCGGCAAAGCTTAGTGGCTCAAATTCATGTATTTTTGTACGGCTTCTGTTATTACACAAAGGCTGTTTGACAAGGATGGATCTCTAGAAACCATCTACCCTGGCACTTACAAGACTTAGAGATTGTTTCAGATTCTCTTGGCGGGAGAACCTCACAGCAATTTCTCTGCTAAAATCTGCTAAATATCTTATCCACCTGTGAGAAACTATGTAGCTTCAAGCACAGTGAAAGGGCATTTGAATGCAGCTTAAACGCCATAAACTCATTCTGAGCACTTCAACCCAAACTGCTGGTTTGAACTCTGAGAGACTGGCCACACAAAAATACATATTATAGATCGCAGCAACTTGAGTCCAAGGCAAACACCAGAAAATTACCAGTTCTATTTAAACCCTGTCCTGTGAGCTCCGGCTTCATTTCACTTATGGAAAGTCACTCTGGATGTGCAAGTTACTGAAAGACTGATGTCACTTATTCATCCATTGATCATTTTAACTGTATTTTACACTTTCAGGACACGGATAAGGGCTGAATGGGCCAAACTGAGGAAACTTTTTTCTTTTAGTTAAAATCACAGAGACTGCACACAGGCACAGGTCTTATCAAGTCCTGTTGTTTGTCTAAGTTTCCTCTGGGACAAACAACAGGACTCTGTAAAACAGGACTTCCTTATTTACATTTCATTGAAAAACACCCCGAAACCTGTGATATTCTGTGACTTTAACAATTCCCCTGTCACATCTAAAGAAAAAAGTCACTCACATGGGCGTGTCTGGTCTTGAAGCTTCTTGCTGTGCACTTGTGGCAGTTGAAGTCATTTCATAGTTGTTTGTGCTTCTGCTGCAATATTTTGTGTGGATTTACACACAGGGTAGATGCACATTATGCCTATGTATGCCTATATAAGTTATATAGGTAAAACGTCTTCCACAAAGGAGGTTATCCAAGCCTCCTTCAGACATGAACGTTACACAAAAGCATGACATAAGGTGAACTGCAACACTTTACTCAGAATGAGGAGACAAAAAAATGTGAGAGCCACTGAGCTGGAGATCGACAGCTGTCTGTTTGGCAGGTGTTTGAGCGGACACCTCCTGCTTTCATTAGACCAGGAACAGATGCTAAAAAAAGAAATACCTGCTTAGTCCAAACAAAATCACAAAGCGCACAAGTTTCCCCCAGAAACTGTTTATTTTCCCTGCAGCTGAACTGTTTCATAAAAATGACACAAGCTGCCTGACACTTCAGATGACTGTGCATATGTGGATGAGCATTAATATATTATATATTAATATACTCATTCATTCCTGTAGTTGTTTTGGGGTCTTTCAATCAGCAAAACATATTTTTTCTCTAACTATTTTCCCCTAGTATCTTTTATCTGTTATTCAGCAGCTACAGTTTTGTTTCATTTCTCAGTTATGACCTATGACTTTTGATACTGATGCTGAGATATCTATCACAGGAAATCCATAGAGTGGGTGTGGGGTGTTTTACACTCACATTGGAAAAAACCTATTTCAGGATTTGATCATTTCAATCACTGGACCAACAGTCAAACGTGCTTTCATGCTTGTGATACGGTTTCTCGAATGTTTGATGTCTAAATCTGTCATTGATCCCGAATAGAGGAGGCAGGAAAGCTTCACTGGCTTTGATTGTCACATAAAGACAACGGACGGGAGGAACTGAAAAGGTCGAACTAGGCCATTCTGTAGTTGTAGAAGCTGCAACGTGTCCACAGTGTAACCAGACTGCTTTGTGGATCTGCCAGGTTTTCTTCTCCCTCCCTCCCTCCCTCCCTCCCTCCCTCACTGTCTCTAACATCATGGGATGGCCGTGCCTCTTTTGGAGAGATGGATGTTAACACAGGTCCTTGTACATGTTTTCAACTTCTTTGCTCAGTTTGCTTTTTTTGATGTATTGTTTCTTTTTAAGAGATTGACAGATGAGTGCATCATCATCATCATCATCAGTATTATTATTATTATTATTATTATTATTGGCACATTTTATTCATTCGACAAATAAAAGATGGAGGAGGAAGGTCTCGTGCGTGGGGAAATATAAAACGTTTATTCTTGGTGTGTGTTACACTGTGTTTAATCATGAACATGTTTTTTATCTGTACATACAGTCTACTGGCATGAAACTGCAGTGGATTGAAGGTGCTTAGTACTATGTAGGCCCCATGACATCAAAATGATACATAAGAGAGAGACTATTTATTATTTGTAATAAGAAAATGATCCAATCTGAAACCATTGGAGCTTTGAATGATCTTGGCAACGTCTACCTGGTTTGTTTTCTGTGCGTAAAATGCGCACGGTTTAACTCATCATCAGACTCTACCCTTAGCTCTTTTCTCCGTCTTTAAAATGAAACCACGAAGTCCAAGTGACCATGAAATATAAAGTTTCTCTCTGCAGAACCGAAATAAAGCCGTATTCTTTAAAAAAAAAAAAAAAAAAGAAAAGAAACGGGGACCTAAAGTCTGAGCTGCAATGAAACCATCCAGTGTCCGAACGATTGAAAATCAGCTCAGAGACACAGAGTCTGCAGGTCAGAAGCCCAGAAGACAAAAACACCCCAACAAAAGTGTCAATGAAGAAAATCCACCGAGGACTAGAGAGGATGGTAAAAACGCGTCTGGACGGCAGAGAGCCGGCGCGTAAAGTGATGAAGGGTCCTCATCATCCACGTTTGAGCTGCAACGTGAACTTGTTTGACATGTTTAAAGACGGCCCCCTCTCTCTGATGAAGGAGGGACTCTGTGACTTGAACATGTACAAGATATCTGGTGGGCACGGGACCTCCCCAAAACTTTTTGGCATATAAAAGCCAAGCTAACTCATTTGTTTAGGCAGTAGGGAGTTTCTGCTGGGGTCTGGATCGGAGTTACGCACAGACCGGACCCTACCGTGTATGAGTGGTGTCTGAGGAGAAAAAGAGGATTCCCCCCTTTGCCACAAAGAATCTACATGTCTAATATTTAGACATGTTCAGCTTTGTGGATATCCGGTTAGCGCTTTTGCTCAGCGCAACGGTGCTTTTGGCGAGAGGTCAAGGCGAGGATGATAGTAAGTATCACTTTCAAACATTGATTTGACTTGTTTTGGGACTGTGGCACCCTCAGGATGTGGATAGCCCGCAAGGATGCTGAACAGCTTTGCTGGAACTGATCGTCCTGTGCGGGATACCTGACTCCAGTGGGCAAGAGATGGGGATGGTTGTTACTCATGCAATGAGGCGCTTTGGTGTCTTTTTTTTCTCTCTTTTTTTTTTTTTTTTTTAAAATTGGAGCTCTGGAAGCGAATAGGAATTTATAATCTGGACCTTTCTTTACTGTTTGCTGCTCCCACTGTCGTGCAGATACACGCTCAGTGTGCGTCCTCCTGCTGGAGCGCAAACCTGAGGGGAGCAGCTGCGCTCCCTCCGATGCAGTGACAGGACATTGGGTTCAAAGAGAGTTGAAGCAAAGCACAAGCATTGAGAAATTTGTTGAAAAAAAAAAAACAAAACAAAACAAAACAAGGCAATTGATAAAAAAGTTGATTCTGTTTTGTTTGGGTGGGCAGTTTTCATCAGTTTGAGAAAAGTTGCATCGCAAATCTGTGCCAAAGCCTGTAGCGCTTCTGCCAACAGCCTCACAATAAGCTCAACAAATGTGCGAAAACATCAGTTGGTTTGAGGAATAAAACATGCAAGTGGAGATGTTTTCAGGCGTTATAAGGTTAAATCTTTGCAATGAAAAAACGTCCCATTGAATTAAACATTTTTCCCCCCCTCTTTGTATAAAACTGGATTTTCTTAGCTGAAAAAAGGGGACAATGGAAAAATCGCTTCATCCTGACGTCGATGGTGAAATAGTCTAGACAGTAATTAATCACCATGCAGACAAGGGTGCGGAAGACCTGCTTTTACAGGTTAACAGCGCCTCTCTGTGGCAAGTACCGGGACTGTGCATCCATGCATCCTTTCAGGCTGGGTCCTCCCACCTCACGGCTCAACCACATCCCTCACCTTGAAATGTGATTAGGCCCAGTGCGATTTTCCACACAGTCTTTTCCTGGAGAGTCTGAAACTACATTTGATCAGGGATGTTGGATAGCAATTTATGGAGCCATTGTTCTGCCCTGTTTAACACGCAGATCACGTCCAGCCTCTGTAGACAATCACTGATGCTGTACTTCACCAGAGACTCTATCCCTGCTCACAATCAGTCACCAAATACCAGATTTTCTTCGAATTGACTTAAGTCACAGCCTATTTCCATAACTGTAGCACATCCAAGCGCAGCCCAGCTGTGGCACGGATGACAGTGATTAAAGGGCAGAAAGGTTAAAGGCTGCTATAAGGAAAAAAAAAGTTTTTAAGCCACACGTCAGTGGTCAGAACTAACTCATGCAAGAAGAATATAGCAATGGGGAAATTGATTAATGACTATTTTACTGAATTCTCATATCTAAGATGCACTTTTTTCCTCTGTTTATGATGTTTAGTTGTTTTGCAAGCAGAGACATGTAATGCACACAAGGTGTAGCTGAATCTATACCTGTACATAAACCTCACAGGTCTTAAATATGATATATTTATTAGACAAAAATCTAACCTAGATGTCCACTCCTTTTTTCTGGATATATACCAAACTCACCTTGGTTTTCTGCTCTCAGGCACATTCGGCAGCTGCACATTAGACGGACAGTCGTACAACGACAAGGATGTATGGAAACCAGAGCCCTGCCAGATCTGCGTCTGTGACAGTGGAACCGTCATGTGCGACGAGGTGATCTGCGAGGACACATCTGACTGCGCCGACCCCATCATTCCAGACGGAGAGTGCTGCCCCATCTGCCCAGACGGTGATTCTATCCCACCTTGATCCTCCTCAGCATTTCTGTGCTTAATTTAGCTTTCTGGCGCCACCTTGTGCCTCCACATCATCTCTGACGTGGCTCTCTGGCCACAAGTGGACTTGAGGCCCTCAGCCTCAGCCTGCCTGCTTGCCTGAGGATTTTCAGTCGCTTTGGATTTACCTTCTGTTCATTTCAGTTTCAAAATGCATTCTTTTAACAATGGATTATACCAGTTCTTTGGTGAAGTCTGGCCAGTGAATTTTTAATTTCTCAACATGCCCACCCATGCAGGGATGCTGCTGGTGTGCAGCAGGGCCTACACATGTCACATGTCTCCCAAAACAACCTTTGTCTCACTGATTTTCCATCTTCTCCATTGCAGAAGTGATTTAGAATCAAATGAGTAGGCTCCTGATTCACAATCACATTGAAATACTCTATTCCATGCTTTAGTCAGCACTGACTTTCAGTCTACACCTGCCGTACTTTCACTTTTTCATCATTTTGTTATGAATGTGTCTCATAAATATTCAAGAGGAGTTGATGTTTTCTTTTTCTCCATTGATTCTGTAGGACCCCAGGATCCAGATGTGTTTCCGGTACTTATGCCCTTTTTAACTTTGATTGATACTTAAAATGAATGGTTCTGAGGCCTGGGCATAATAACCATCTCTCCTTGGAGATGCTGGCATGGCCCAGTGTAGTTTGTCATTACGTGCTTGTATTTTTACAGTCTGGATGAAACGTTGCAGCGTAGCCTAACTCACTTTTTTTTCTGTCTCTCATAGCCAGAGAAGGGAGACGTTGGCCCCAAGGGAGACAGGGTAGGTTCCAGTTTACTTGAACTCTCAACGTCACTAACACTGTCCAAGATAACTTATATACTATATGTCATTAGATGCAAATGACACCCATGTATCTTTTAATAGTAACTGTATATGCTATAAAGAAAGACTGATTTTTACAGACAAGAATACTGTTTAAGCAAATTTGTGTTTATTGATATTTCTGAATTCTGAACAACACATTGGTGTTGGTCATTGTGTAGTTTTCATAAGAAATTATATTGTCTTAAACAGTCGCAATAACATTTACATAACACAATATAGTGTAAATGATCTCTGCTACATTGCATTTGGTTAATCATGTTTTCAAACATTTGACCAATTACTGACTTAAAATGTAAAATTGTACACAGCACCAGTGTGTATTTTCTGAGGGAGCCTTTACAAACTGATTTAAATGCTGATGTAACATAAGTGTTACTGATGACCTTTAATAATTAGGTCATGAGGTCAACAGGTCATTAAAAGTTCAAAGGTCGCATAACACAGATGCCACATAACATCCACTTAACACCTTTATGCAAACTTTTAAGATTCAAACAGACATCTAACCTCTTTATTCAAGTGGAAATAATCAGATAACCAAACACAGCATGTACACAGAATATACAATGAAATAGTGTCTATCTATAGTTTCCGACTTCATGAATTTAGATCATGATTTCAGAGACTGGTTTTACTATGAGTTAAAATTCCAAACCTTTTTTTTTTCTTCAGGGTCCCGTTGGTCCTCCTGGCAATGATGGAATCCCTGGACAGCCTGGCCTCCCTGGCCCACCTGGCCCCCCTGGCCCCCCTGGCCTTGGCGGAGTAAGTATCACCAAGTCAGAACACCCACAAAATCTGGGATCTATATATGGGATATATATGGGATTTATATATGAAATACATCCTAAAAACTCATGATGGTCCAAGTTAGGTTAAATCCTAACCCCTTAAACTGTCCCTTAGTTCTGCAATTGAGTATTGATTCAGTCTGTAATCACTGATTTTTACATAGACTTGAGCAGGAGGATCTCCTCCATGTGTATTTCATCTCTTTGAGTGCAGATAGCTCTATAAATAAAGCTCAAATAAAGAGGTGTTGATCTGACCAGTTTATTCAGTCAGCAAATTAATTGCCATGCTTTTCTGCAAGTAATTCATAACCCTCTTTTGAGACACTAGGCTCACTATAGATGTGATTTAGTGTATTTATTCACAGTGGATTGACACTATTAATCAACTGTCCCATGTGATGTTTTTGTCCTACAGCAACTCAGAAACACTTCTCTGAAGTGTAGCTTCTCAAAGCTCAGAGACTAATTCTTTATCTTCTCTCCTTACAGAACTTCTCTCCTCAAATGAGCTATGTTGACCACTCCAAATCCTCTGGCCCACCTATGCCTGGCCCAATGGTACGAAGGTTTTTCTTCCTGTCAACATATCTTTGTTTGTAAAAAAAAAAAAAAAAAATTCATTGAAATATTCAGTTTCAATTAAAAGGCTTTTGTTTCCTGCATCTTAATCAATAGGGTCCCATGGGTCCTCGTGGTCCTCCTGGACCCTCTGGCTCCTCTGTAAGTATTCCTTATCAATCACAAGTCAGTTCAGATCAGCCATTGTGATAATATGCTGATGATATATTTTCCAATTTAAAAAAAATGTCAAAATTTTACTGATTGTAATTTTATAGGACACTGTATCTAAGATAAATATATAAACATAAAAAACAGATGTTGTAGTGATCTGTTTTTTTCTTGTCCTCCAGGGTCCTCAGGGTTTCACTGGACCCCCTGGTGAGCCTGGTGAGCCCGGAGCTTCCGTGAGTATACAAAATCTTCTGCTAAATAAATGTTTGTCTTGGTTTGTTCATGATTAAGATGATGAGCCTGACAGAAAATGTCAATTAATGCAACACAACAGTATTTACCATTTACCAGGTCTCCTTAGACCACCACTGAGTGGGGAATCAAATAAAACTGCATGATTGTTCCGCTTGTTTACATCCAGATTTATTATTAATGGTACTGTTACACAGGTTACTTCCTGTACTCACTGATCCACTTCCTGTTGTAAATCCTAACCCCCTGTCAGTGATAAATGCCCCAGTCACACCCCTGTTCTTCACCTATGGCAATACAGTGAATATTCACACATATTAACTGTAAATAGTTAACATAACTTTGATGCTAATGCAGTTGTTTATTGGTTTTTTTAGGGTCCCATGGGTTCTCGCGGTCCTTCTGGCCCCCCTGGAAAGAATGGAGATGATGTAAGTGGCTTATGGATTTCCTCCCTGTCTATTCATGTTTATGAGATACATCTTGGGATGTTTTATAGTTCATAATTACTAATAACCTACAGAAACACACAGCTGATTTTTGTCCTTCTAACAATTATGAGAGGGTAGCTGATAATCTTTCTCTCTCTTGTCCTGTCAAAAACCTTACTTACCTCACTTCTTTATCCTTTATTTATTATCTGAAGGGTACATACTACAGTCAGTCACTGTTGATGCATCCTTATCTAATACTTCAATTCTTCAACAGGGTGAGCCCGGCAAACCTGGACGCCCTGGTGAGCGCGGTGCTGCTGGCCCTCAGGTGAGCGATTCCCCGTGAGGATGAACGTCCAGAGATAGTCAGGCAAAAATGAATCTGATAATAGCATTTAATCAGATGACCTGTCCAATAATTAGGACATAAATCTTAGTCCTGGTTGTACTTCTTCTATATATACAGAAAAATCTTAGTACTGAGAACTACTACAGGAAGCTATCACACATGAGGCATTTGCATGTTGTTTTTCAGTTAGTGACATATCTTATCTCCTGCAGGGTGCTCGTGGATTCCCCGGAACCGCTGGACTCCCCGGCATCAAGGGACACAGAGTGAGTTTGGAGAAGCATTGAATACCAAAATGATCCTTTTCGACTGTTATGCATGTCGTTATGGGTCCTGACTGAGCTTATGATACTCATTGATTTTGTCCTCAGGGTTTCAGCGGTCTGGATGGAGCTAAGGGAGACGGTGGACCCGCTGGTCCTAAGGTGAGACAGCAGCACATGCTCCTACTCTCCAAAGCAGAATCTCATCATATATTGCACCAATATTTCAGTTTGAACCAAAATGGGCTACAGCCATGCTAATGCAAATTTCTTTCTTCTTTCTGTATCTGTCTACAGGGAGAGCCCGGCCTATCTGGTGAAAATGGTGTCCCTGGAATTATGGTAGGTTTTGTTCAACCTCAATAAATGTGGTTATATGTACTTTACTCAAAGGGATCTCAGCACACATTACACTTTAAGTCTCATCCCATTTATATCTACAAAAATGGATGGCATGTAAGATGTCATAGCACTGTCAAGCTAAAATTGCTCCATTTTTTGTCCTTTCCAGGGAGCTCGTGGTGTCCCTGGTGAGAGAGGCCGTCCTGGAGCTCCTGGCCCTGCTGTGAGTAATCTTATCTATTTACTGAAACACCTGTGACTGCTGGACAGGGCATAGATCTGTCAATCTATGATATTGATTCATGTACTATAGTTTACATTTGCTAATGTTTGCTATCATTTCATGTTTTGAGTCATATATGTGTTTTCCAAATATCACTTTATGCTAATCTCCTCCTTCTCTGCAGGGTGCTCGTGGTAATGATGGCAACAGTGGTCCCGCTGGACCTCCTGTAAGTATTTTGCAGGCCATAACAGGCTTTGCTACAAAACGCTCTTGATTTGGTACCAAACAGATGCTATAAGTGGGCTTATTCATTGTTAACGTCATGCATCTTTGCTTTTCAGGGACCTACTGGACCTGCTGGTCCCCCCGGATTCCCCGGTGGTGCTGGTGCTAAGGTAAGTCACCCAATACTTTTTCATATGACATCAAATCAGACTGTTTAACTGGCTTGCTAAGTAACTCACCCTCAGATTAGGTGCAGCAATACCTCAGTGCTTCACTGCTCCATGTCCAACTTGACCACTTGTATACTATTAAATGATGTGCATTATGGAACCTTTAAAATAGCTGCTATTGATACATCAAATAGCGGTTACCCTTACAGCCAGTGACAACTTAAGAGTAACACGACAATATTTTATCTCATGAGCCCCTCACTCACTTGGTAACCCACCCGAGCGTGTCTCACCATCATGCTGATCTTGCCCATCAGTAGGAAAACACCAACCCTGTCACCTTACTTGGTGGTTTTATTATCTGTATAATCACAATTGGTGTAAATCTCCCAGTGCAAAATTATACAAATGAATTATACTCTCCATGCCTCAAAGTCAGCCATTAGCTTATGTGTTGTAAGACTGTGCTATACACAGTGATATATACCCCCAGGTGTAGCCACCAGATGGCATCAGTAGACCTCTACATCTTACCTCTGTTGCCCCCCCCCCCCCCCCCTTGTTGCAATCAATGAGGGTTGTATTTTTACATTGTGTAACTCTCACCTACAACAAAAGTCACACAAACCTGATCTATTTTAACAACCAAGAAGAGGAGACTATAAAACGGTCAAAAATGATGAATGATGGACAAATCAGATGATTTGAAAGAACTCTCTTAATACATGCAGTGAACATTTTAAGATGAGTGTGGGAACTAATCTCCGTTTACACTCTTTGTTTGTACTGAAACACAAAATATTTCCTACTTGTGTCAATAAACGAGGACAACGTAGCACACACTTTTATAATGTAATTAACTTGTATATCTAATGTAAACAAGATGGACGGTTTCTCTATGCTTTGTAATTTGTGTTGTTTTAATTAAGGTACTCACATTATCAGAGCTGATTTCTGAGACATTGTTGTTTCCCTCCACAGGGAGAGAGTGGTCCTCAGGGAGGCCGTGGATCTGAGGGACCCCAGGGAGCCCGTGGTGAGCCTGGTAACCCAGGACCTGCTGGACCTGCTGGAGCTGCTGTAAGTAGATACTGGACTATCTGTATATGCTCTCTTGTACACTGTCAAACCAATAACATGAGTTAATTATTAATTTTAACACTTTATGTCCTTCCTCTCTGTTCAGGGTGCCCCCGGAACCGATGGTGCTCCTGGTGGTAAGGGTGCTCCTGTGAGTGTCATACATATTGATCACATTTACTACACTTTTTATGTAGTATTATGCATATGATGTTTTTCTGACACCCCGATTCTCCATCCCGTAGGGTGCTGCTGGTATTGCTGGTGCTCCTGGTTTCCCTGGTGCCCGTGGTCCTGCTGGAGCTCAGGGAGCTGTTGGTGCTCCTGGTCCCAAGGGTAACAATGTGAGTGGATAATTCATTGTGTGAATTTTGAGTTTTGGTGTCAACACACATTATTCACCAGTATTATTGAGACCCTGGATCACCTGACAACTTGAATAAAAATTTGTGTGTTTCTGTCAACAGGGTGATGTTGGTGCTCCTGGCCCTAAGGGAGAGCCTGGTTCTAAGGGAGAGACTGTAAGTCTCATAAATACATGATCTTGCTTCATTTAAGATTCTGTATGATATTAACAAATAAAAAATGGACAGACCTTAATTTGAATGACTTTCCTTTTCTTTTGCAGGGCCCAGTTGGAGTTCAGGGACTTCCTGGCCCCTCTGGTGAGGAGGGAAAGAGAGGATCTCGTGGAGAGCCCGGTGGTGCTGGACCCCGTGGACCCCCTGGAGAGCGTGTATGTTAATCCCTCTTTCCTTTCAGCTACATCAAAATTCTCTCAGATACTGTTGATCATCAGCCATCTGTTTTAGATGATAATGGGATTTGCCACAGTTAGATCTTCACATTAAGCTTCTCTAATCAATGTTCCTACAAAGCATTGTGCACAATTACAATATGATAAATTCCCGGGGGGATACACCCCAGAAGTTGACTATATACATCACAGAAACATGGTTGGTGTGTCTGTTTTTCCATTAGGGTGCCCCTGGTGCTCGTGGTTTCCCTGGTGCTGATGGAGCTGTTGGTGGCAAGGTGAGTTTGTTAATCTACCCATAAGGTCATACAGGTTAATCTAATTAATAAATCTGTTATTACTAATTTACTTACTTGGGGCTCACTAAAGACCTTAATAGTCAAACCAACAATACTGTACTCTTAAACACTGATTTGCTTTTAGTATAGATTCAAATATTCCATAACTTTCACCCACTATCACAAAGTCACAATCACAGAGTTGTCTCCTGACTCTTCTTCTCTTGTATGGCAGGGAGCCCCTGGAGAGCGTGGTGCCCCCGGCCCAATGGGAGCTCAGGGAGCCACTGGTGAGTCTGGAAACCCTGGTGCTCCTGGAGCCCCTGGATCCAAGGTGAGTTCAACAGCATATCTACAGCAACATGAAGTTCTGTGTAATCTTACACTAAAAGTCACTTACAAAACTTGTTGTTGACTGGTATCTTTCTACTCACTGTAACTCAAATATTTTCTCCGTAGGGTATGACCGGTAGCCCTGGAAGCCCTGGCCCTGATGGCAAAGTTGGACCTGCTGTAAGTACTGAATCACTACTAATATCAGATAATATAATAATATAATATAATGATAATATATATATATATATTATTATATTATCTTATCAATATATATAACATAATATTTAATAGTGGAGCATTTTTTTTATTATACATCAAAGAATAATAGCAACTGCAGTCAACTATTGTAATCATAACAGGCGAGCATATTAATGTTTCCAATGCTCTTTAGGGTATTTCTGGACAAGATGGCCGCCCTGGACCTCCTGGTCCTTCTGGACCCAGAGGCCAGCCTGGAGTTATGGGATTCCCTGGACCCAAGGGAGCCGCTGTGAGTTTACAGAACATCTTTACTCATTTTTAGGTCATATAGGTCATCATTTAAATTTCAAGTTAATTTTTTAAAAAATCTAATAAATCTTTCCTGGTAACAAAAGACAAAAACAGCTTCTTTTTAAGTTGTAAGGAGAACACAAAGAAATCAGTGTAATCTGTATCAGTTATTTTGTGGCCCATTAAGATAAATTCAAACAGGAATACCGATCCTTACTCAGCAGATGTAAGTTTGGATTTACATCTGGCTCTTTTTAACAGGGTGATGCTGGCAAGCCTGGTGAGAGAGGGCCTGGTGGTGCTCCTGGGTCTGTTGTAAGTACTTGTGTATTTTCAAACTACACAAATAAAACTCTGTAAAACCTCTGTTAACCTCTGTAAAAGATGGTTTCTGTCAGAAATGAATGCCTATTTAAAAAAAAGCTGAAAAGCTGTTGATAATTGGTTTGGGCAATGTTTCTGTTCACAGGGTGCCCCTGGCAAAGATGGTGACGTTGGTGCTCCTGGACCTTCTGGCCCTGCTGTATGTATCTCGTCTGCTTTATTTAACCACATAATGTGACTGATATTTCCATCAGTATCTTGTTGCAACTTTTCCATTACCTGCTCCAAGCTTTCTCATCATTAAGTTTGCTTCTTTCTGGTCAGGGACCTGCTGGAGAGAAGGGAGAGCAGGGACCTGCTGGTCCTCCCGGATTCCAGGTGGGTTTCTCAGCAGCCTGAGTCCTGTCTTTGGTTTGGTTGATGTATTTCCAATCTGTTATGATTCTACTTATTAAATAAATAAAATGTTCTTCTTTTTTATTTGTGCAGGGTCTTCCTGGACCCCAAGGTGCTACTGGTGAGACTGGCAAGCCTGGTGAGCAGGTAAGAGTCACAGGGAATCGGTTACTTGTCTCTACTAGTAAACTAGACCTTCATGTGTAATGTAAAAGTTAGTTGATATTCATACAGCATTGTGAACTTTCAATATTAAAGATTTTGTCATTATTGCCCTGCTGGTTTTATCATTTCTTGAGGGAGATGTCATTCATTGCACATCATTCTGATGCAGTAACTTGTGATAACCTTCTTTTTTTCTACAGGGTGCCCCTGGTGAGGGTGGACCCCCTGGCCCATCTGGATCAAGAGTGAGTATCTCTGTGTTTCAGACATAAGACAAAATATTAAACCCTGTTCCTCTGCTCTTTAGTTAAAATGGTCATGACTAATTAATCTCTTCTATCTATTAGGGTGACAGAGGTTTCCCTGGTGAGCGTGGTGCTACCGGTGTTGTTGGCCCCACTGGACCCCGTGGTGCCCCTGGACCTTCCGGTAACGATGGACCTAAGGTAGAGCTGAAGTCCAGTTTTGAAAAGTGGTTCACTGACATCAACAAACAACACAACAGTTCAAATTAACATTGGAACTGTTAGTTAGTATTAATATGTATATGTCAATTGCAAAACTAAAAACAGTCAAATATGTGTTCTTTCAGGTCCTCAAACTGAGAACAGTCACATATTAAATAAATGCCATACAGAGTTTCTTAATAAACACTTAATATACAAATGCAACAATATACAAAAATAGATCAAACAATGCCCAATCAGGATAATAATACTGTAATAAATATTCTGTCCTTCATACCTTCCCATGTGATTCATTAACATTCTGGGGAGCAAAGCCTTCTTTCTCTAAATATGCCTTGTTTTGTGATTCTTCTATGACATGTGGTCCATATGGTGAAAAAACTGTATTACCTGTAGGATTAATGATAAATTAACAGCCCTCATACCTTAAATGATCATCACACTTAAAGAATAACCTAGCTGTCTTTCAACCCATTTACAATCGTGACTAGTATAGTGTATATAGTATAGATCCACTAGTTGCCCCATGTGCATATTTATTTAACATTATTGTTCACCAATTATTTGCAACATATTGTTCACATGCCCAATATTGGATAATAATGTGGTTATATATGTGTTTGTGTGCAGGGAGAGCCCGGTGCTGGTGGTGCCCCCGGTGGTCAGGGAGCCCCTGGTATGCAGGGAATGCCCGGTGAGCGCGGAGCTTCTGGTCTCCCTGGTGTCAAGGGAGAGAGAGTGAGTATTACACCAGCACACCAGCGTTTTTATTAACGTTAATCACAATAGAAACAATGGGAAACAGCTTGATTTTAGGTTGTTGTGACTAAGTAAGGGTGAGTAAACTTTTTTAATATCGTCCTTTAAAACCTTTTTCTCTTCTCAGGGTGATGGTGGTCTCAAGGGAGCTGATGGTGCCCCTGGTAAGGATGGTGTGCGTGGTCTGACTGGTGCTATTGGAGTCCCTGGACCTCCTGGTGCTCAGGGTGAGAAGGTGAGACTGGACACTAGACTCTCCCAATACAAATATCACAGATCCAGGTTCATAATGGCTTGGCTTTGTCCTCCTCCTCCTTCTCCAAGTTAAGTGATAAATTTCCGGGTTAACATTATCCTTCCCCTCTGGCTTTAGGGTGAGGGTGGTCCCATTGGAGTTGCTGGACCCAGTGGTCCTCGTGGTGCCCCTGTAAGTCCTTTTCCCAACACACACCTAAGACTAGAAAAAGTGCACATATTATTGCTTAACAAAATATACACACCATAAACTTTATATTACATCTGAATCACCCTAAAACTTTTTTTCTTCAACAGGGTGAGCGTGGAGAGACTGGACCTGCTGGACCTGCCGGATTTGCTGGACCTCCTGTAAGTCCCTCCATAATGAGATATTAGTTTGAGACTTAAAATACAGCACACTCACTTTAGATTAAAACTGACTTGAGAAAGCATGTGTTGACTTGTATCTTCTCTTGCCCTCCAACCTTAGGGTGCTGATGGTCAGCCTGGTGCCAAGGGAGAGAGTGGTGACACTGGACCCAAGGGAGATGTTGGTGCCCCTGGACCCGGTGGACCCGTTGGAGCTGCTGGTCCTCAGGTAGGCCAGTCAATCAGATGATATGCACTGTGAAAGAGTGGTTCTCAAACTTTCACACATCCAGGACTCCTAAACTGGCACAAGTTAGACCATAGACCTGCATTTGCAGGGGACTCCCAGCAAGCCCCTTAAGGACCCCTGGATGTCCCCAGACTCCACTTTGAGAACCACTTGCATTAAATGATAATGGATAACACAGTTCAAGGCATTCCAACCAACACTTTCCATTTAATTATTCATGCCAGATAGTTGTGGTAATGAATAAAGTTTTAGTGGTTCCTCTTCAACATACAGTTTTCTCTGTCAACAGGGACCCGCTGGTCCTCCTGGACCCAAAGGTGCTCGTGGTGGTGCTGGATCTCCTGTAAGTATCCCCTCAACATGTCAAAACGACAAGATGTTGTAGAATTAGGTGACACCTAATGTGATTTCATGTGTTTGTGTGTGCACTTGTAGGGTGCTACTGGTTTCCCTGGACCTGCTGGCAGAGTTGGACCCCCTGGCCCTGCTGTAAGTATCATCATGTGCACATGAGCAATTGTAATAAACCAAGACACAATCTTGTCTTGAATCTGATTTCATATCAACACCATGGTTTTCAGCAGAGATCGACTCAATGCCATGATTCCTTCTTTGATTGCAGGGAATTGCCGGACCCCCTGGACCCATTGGACCTGTTGGCAAAGATGGAGCAAGAGGAGCTCGCGGTGAGACTGGCCCTGCTGGTCGCCCTGGTGAGGCTGGTGCTGCTGGACCCCCAGGAATTTCTGGAGAGAAGGGATCTACTGGTGTTGATGGAGCCCCTGTGAGTGCCTGATATAACTGTCAAGGTTTTTGAAAAATGATACAGTGATCTATTTTCATTTATGTGTCGACTAACTGACCTCTCTGTCCTTCTTTGCAGGGTCCCGCTGGTATCCCCGGACCCCAAGGTATTGCTGGACAGCGTGGTATTGTAGGTCTCCCTGGACAGCGTGGAGAGCGTGGTTTCCCTGGTCTGCCTGGATCATCTGTGAGTATACTCTGAGTACACATGGTCAGAGTGCATTCTCTACACTCCACGGCCTAAATGACAGTTACACATAAAATATTGTTATAATATTATAAAGGGTTTAGGGGTTTTCTTTGTATTAGGATGGGACACTATGAATGTTCATTATTCATAAAGCTCTCCTATGCACATGTATACAGATTACTGACCTGTCTTGTATTTCTTCAGGGTGAGCCTGGAAAGCAGGGACCTTCTGGACCTGTAGGTGAGCGTGGAGCCCCCGGACCTGCTGGACCTCCCGGACTGTCTGGTGCTCCTGGAGAGGCTGGTCGTGAGGTATGCTGCCTCAATCTGCTGTATTACTTGGACAGGAGGGTCTCACACATTGCAAATGCTCCTACAATCCACACATATTCATTCATTGGCTGATGATGATGCACTATTTGTGCAGACGGACAGTTCCCCACAGTATGTCCTCACTAGTATATTGATGCTAACCATTGAATACTAATGATATTTGCTCCTCCACAGGGAGCTGCTGGTCATGATGGTGCCCCTGGTCGCGATGGAGCTCCTGGCCCCAAGGTAAGTCTCCATGTCTGGTCTAATTTTTTTATGTTTTTCAAATATCTCGTTATAATATCTCAATACAAAACCTTCTGTTTTGTTTTGCTTTATCATTTAATCTTTAGTGCAACACAGCTTCCCAATAGAAACAATACAGTTTAAGATATCTAGCATTGTCTCATTGGAGATTTACTCTTATAGGGAGACCGTGGTGAAACTGGTATGGCTGGACCCCCAGGACCTCCTGGTGCTCCTGGAGCCCCCGGAGCTGTTGGCCCCTCTGGCAAGACTGGTGATCGTGGAGAGAGCGTAAGCTCCCCCTTTCTGTTTATCGTGATACTGGTTAAAATGCAACTTAAATTTAGTAACTCACTGAGGTGATAACCCGCTCTTTCTTACGTCTAGGGTCCTGCTGGTCCTGCTGGTCCCGCTGGCTCTGCCGGTGTCCGTGGTCCTGCTGTACGTTCGTAACCACATAATATGCATCATTAACACGTACTAGCATAACATTGAAATAATGGAGATGGCCTGTGCCGCCCAACGGTATCTTGACCTCCTGTTGTCTTTGCTCAGGGCCCTGCTGGTGCCAAGGGAGACAGAGGAGAGGCTGGTGAGGCTGGAGAGAGAGGCCACAAGGGACACAGAGGATTCACTGGCATGCAGGGTCTGCCTGGAGCTGCTGTAAGTAACTAATTAAAACAGATAGAAAAGCAAAAAATGGTGGTAGATTACATCATCATACAAAATCAAACATCTTCATCTGCCTCTAGGGAGCTGCTGGAGAGAGAGGACCTGCTGGTGCCTCTGGACCTGCTGGACCTAGAGTAAGTACACCTGGTGTACAATTTCTCACAGAATTTGCCATTATCTATACACAAAACAATAATAATCCTCTTAAAGAGTTTGTTTTTGGTTTTGTTTTTTTATTGACTCAAGACAATGAAACACATTAAGTTGAGCACTTGGCTACTAATCCAAGAAATAGCAGGACCATACAAGTTATAGCTGAACTTGAAATGAAATGGTGCTCTCGTTCTCATTGAGTGAGCATGTGGCTTTTGCTCCATAGGGACCTGCTGGATCTAATGGTGCCCCTGGTAAGGATGGCATGAACGGTCTGCCTGGACCCGTGGGACCTCCTGGACCTCGCGGTCGCAATGGAGAAATGGGACCTGCTGTAAGTGGCAGTACTATCTTTATAACATCCATATACTTGTAAATTTAGACACTTTTAATGTGGCTGCAAAATGGAAATCCCTGGTGTTTCCAAACAGGGTCCTCCCGGACCTCCTGGACCTGCCGGACCCCCTGGACCTCCCGGTGGTGGATTTGAATTTATCAGCCAGCCAATTCAGGAGAAGGCCCCTGATCCCTACCGTGGTGGCCACTACCGTGCTGATGACCCCAACATGATGCGCGATCGCGACATGGAGGTTGACACCACCCTCAAGACCCTGACTCAGAAGGTTGAGAAGATCCGCAGCCCTGACGGTACCCAGAAGAGCCCAGCCCGCATGTGCCGTGACCTGAGGATGTGCCACCCTGAGTGGAAGAGCGGTGAGTGTAGATTATAGCCCTGCTGGAGCCTTTAGATAAAGTATAACATGAGGATAAGCTCTGATTCAAACTGTTCTATGTTCCTCTTATGCAGGTTCTTACTGGGTTGACCCCAACCAGGGCTCTCCTTTGGATGCCATCAAGGTCCACTGCAACATGGAGACTGGCGAGACTTGCATCTACCCCAGCGAGTCCAGCATCCCCATGAAGAACTGGTACCTCAGCAAGAACATCAGAGAGAAGAAACACGTCTGGTTCAGCGAGTCCATGACCGGTGGATTCCAGGTGAGAGGATGGTCACAACAACTTTCTAAAAAATCATCCTCATCCACTGAGACAATAGGATATGTACAATACTATTAAGCCACTGGCAGTAAAACCTAAGCATTTTTCTCTTCCCTCCGCCATGCAGTTCCAGTATGGCAGCGATGGAGCTGATCCCGAGGATGTCAGCATCCAGATGACCTTCATGCGCCTGATGGCCAACCAGGCCTCTCAGAACATCACATACCACTGCAAGAACAGCATTGCCTACATGGACTCCGCCACCGGCAACCTGAAGAAGGCCCTGCTGCTCCAGGGCTCCAACGATGTTGAGATCAGAGCTGAGGGCAACAGCCGCTTCACATACAGCGTCAGCGAGGATGGCTGCACGGTGAGTTTACATAAATTCCTCATCCAGCCTTTGTCTTTAGAGAAGCAAGTTTTAAATCCCTACTGCACTTGTGCAAATGTAAACAAGTGGTTATTGTGAGCAAATTTCTCACCTTGTCTTTTTTCTCTTCCTCTCCACAGTCACACACTGGCACATGGGGCAAGACAGTCATCGACTACAAGACATCAAAAACATCTCGCCTGCCCATCATTGACATTGCTCCTATGGATGTTGGTGCACCTGATCAGGAATTTGGCGTCGAAGTTGGCCCCGTTTGCTTCTTGTAAAAATGAAAGAAATATGGACATGACATTGTTGTTTTTTTTCTAGCAGTCATCTCTAAATCCTTTTTTCTATGCATTCAAAACTCATTCGGCTGCCATTGGTCCACATGCTTAAAACCACTCTACTGAAGACAATGAGAAGTTTTTGGGACTGCTACTTCAACCAAAAACCAACCACAAGGACACTTTAAAAAGAATCTTTTGTTTCCACTGGCAACAAGAAAATAATATATACTTGTGTAAAATTTCCCCCTGGAGATTGAGAAAAAAAAAAGAGATACTCACACGCAATGAAACACAGGTGACTTTTGCCATTTTCTACCACTGCGGAAGGACATTGAAAACAACAAATGATATGTACCATTTTTCTGGTGTTAAATAAATTGTAAAAAGTGTGAAGTGTCTTCTTGTTCTAAATTCACAAAAAAACACCTGAACTTTGCTCAGACAAACGAGACCAGCAAATGAGCAAGACAAAGAAGCTCACCTTCATTGCAATATGTAGATGGCTACCTCATAACAAGAAGTCACCCCCAATTTTTCTTAAATGAAAAGGGTATATTTTACACAACAAGTCTATTGAGGCGGGGGGATTAAAACATTCAAAGGTGCTATTACCAACTCAATGAGGTCCAGTTATTGGTGTTTGACGGTGAAACTATTACCGTCATACTGTAATTACTGCCACTAATGCCTGCAGAACCTTTGGTGCTACTAAATTGACTCACTGTCTTGTTGTCTATGCAGTGCAATTGTTTTCTTCTTAAGTGTTGGTTCGATAACAGAGGTCCTCCGCAAAGGTGATCACTGCAGATGTAATGCATGCAATCATGTCTTTGTAGTTAAAAGCAAGTGACTCTGGTTCAATATCATTTCCCTGCCCATGTGTTCAGTGTTGAACTTTCTGTCTGTTTTGCCCCTGTGGAAAACTCCTCTTCACTAAAAAAACAAAAAAAACAGCACACATCTCCCACCCTGTTGTTTATGTTGTTTGTTGATGTCTTTTTTCGCGAAGGGTTTCTTAAAAAAGAATTTGAAGCAGACCCACTTTCATGGTTTAAAAGAGAGATTCTGTACTTATTTTGTACATGTATAATAAATTGAGATGTTTTTAATTATTTTGGGTGCTGAAATAAAGCATGTGAAGTGGTCTACTCAGTGGCGGAGTTTTCACTGTCCTGTTTTGCAACTGTTGTGAAACTGAAATCAGGTGGTAGGAGCTGGAAAATATTCCACACTGAAGCTGTAGTTCAAATTTTTCAGAGACGAACCCTCGCGGCTGAGCTCCTATGTTTCAACTATGACACTGAAATAGAGTTAAAGCAGGGTCAGAAACCAACTGTTCCGCAACAGTTGCATTGAATATGTTTCTATTAAGCAGCAGTGAAAACAAGGCCAATAGCCTCCAATCTGGACTCTCTTAATCTTTATATTCTCACAATTGGCACAAATTATTTGTTCTGCAGCTCAATTCCTATAGATATCAGGTCTAAATCAGCAAAAAATGGTAACTGGACATGTAGTTATTACAATTTCCTCCTTTGTCTTCCTTTCTTTTCCATGCTCAAAAAAAGGGAACTGGATTTACATGAGAATGGGCATTTACTGAGTATCAAACCCAATCACTCCCAAAACAGATGAAGATACACCAGCGACCTCATCTGGATGTCTAGTGCAACAACAGACGCTTTAAGATGAAGCTCAGTGCTGAGTCGAACAGGATCAGGGGTCTACTGCTGCAATGCCCCCTGAAGGTTTGATATGTGCAGGTTTCACCGCTCACCTGTGGCGCCTGCCAAAGATCTGATGACCTGAGAAAAAACTACTGGGATGCTGCCTTCACAGATTGTTTCATTTTCTCCTCCCTGGAGCTCCGAAGAGGTAAAGTTATACCATGAGTTATAATGAAAAAGAAAAGATCAAGAAACTTTAGAAAAAATACACACAATTAGTGTAACTGAAACATGTTTGTTTCTTATTCCTAATCCTGTTCATAATCTAGTGACCACTCAAAGGTGAATTTTCATAATTTATATGAAAATATGACCCAAGAGTATTTATATTTGAAGTGGAGAAAACAAAGGTTTGGCACCAGATTCACATGGTTGACTTTTACTCTCCAGTCTTCATTGAGCCTTGTTAAGTAAACCTTTGTCTTTATATACAGTACTACCTGCCTTATGTGTAGTATATCCCCTGTAGTAATTATCTTAATTTAATTTTTTATTTTTGGAATTACTCTTCAAAACTGTCCGTAAAGAGTCTCCAACCAACAGAGAGATTAAATGCACCTGGGCAGACATGTAGGTTTTGCTGATGGACACAACAATGAAAAAATACATGAACAAATGTGGCTTTGGTTATTTTTTATTAGTAGTGAAAGATGGTGAAATACATAAAATCATAAATGGCAAATAACAATTTGGGAAAGAGCATGCTATTGATTTATTTCAATGATTTCCAAAGAGGAGAAAACACAATTCCTCACCGCAAATGTAGAACTATATAGTGACTGCACAAATGACACTTTATCCATCTTATTTTCTGGAAAGAGAAACAATGAAATGAGTCTGAGGTTTTTAAATGCTCATCATTGATAATGGTCTAAAAAAACAGAGAGGCCCAAGTATAGATCAGAAAGAATGCATTATTGTAGGAAGAAATCCCACAAGTGTGTTTACCTGGGCAGTGTCTCACTGTAAGGATCACTGTGAAAACAGGAGAGTATAAAAAAATTGTTAAGAATTAAATGACTTTACAGAATTCCCAGTGTGATGAAAGCTGGCAATGACAATAAAAGGAGATCTGTGAATAAACAGTGGGAATCGTGGGTCTTACTGCTCGGCCATGATCCAAAGTGCGGCTGTTGAACATGGGCAGTGTGGACAGAGGCTGAGGAACCCCTCGGTTTCCGGCCATGTCCCTCAGCTCATCTGTGTTCTCGTGAATGGTGTAGTAGTGATACAGCTGAATCCTGCAGCAAAATGTTAATTCATGACTTTTTACTCCACTGTGCTTACCTGACACTTATAATTACTAAGTGGTACTTTTAAGATACTTGGCTTAAAAAATGCACAGTAAGATTCTGACTTGCAACCCCTCATATAAAATAAGTGTGATGCTATCACCTTTCAGCTACAGTATATATGAGTTTTTGCCAGTAACATGATTTCATTTAAATAACTAATCTGAGCTCCAAAGATAAAAAAACAAAAACAGTATATAGTATATAGTACAGTATATACTGTATATAAATACTGCACAATCACTACTTGTACTATGATAATTGGAGTATAATAATATACAAATACGTCTATCTAAATACTTCCATCATTGTTAATGTGTTAGGTTTTGCCTTTTGATGTGTATTTTTTTTTTTTTTTTTATCATGGCTTTTATTTTGACATTAATTGAGGCAGGTAACTTGTCTTCAAGTAATAATAGAATTTCTCTCCCTCTCAGAAAAGGAAAGATTCATGTTAAGTACAAGTACCTCAAAATTGTTCTGCTCTTTAGTAAATATAGTTAGTAATGTTACACCACTGATTACTGCTAAGCTGTTTTGTGTCATGTCTGGTAAGTCAAAGCTCAGTGTACTTACTGGTTTGTCCTTGCATTCCTTTTTGCGCTAAAAAGAAGAAATAAAAAGGGAAAAGGTAATTAGGCAAACTGCTCCTCTTTGTCAATGACACTGTCCATCAGTTTTTCAGTAGTAGTCAGTAGATTCAAAACAGATACATACACTCCCTCTCGGCGGCCGTACATGATGTAGGCCAGCAGCACACACAGGATGATGGCGAGGATCAGGGGCACAATCACCGTCACCATGTAGTCCGGGAAGTAGTCTCTGCTCGGGGGAGACTCGGGAGGGTCGAAGTCACCTCCTTCCTCCAGGATCCCAGAACCCATCGTGGGAGCAGGTGGGGCGGGCTCCTGCTTTGTCAGATCACACTGTAGGGGGAGAGAAGAGAGATATTACAGTTTGTCCTCTGTAAGATGATGGGACTGTTATTAGTCTTAGTCTTATATGTAAGTCACTCCACAAACACTGCATGCTCATGCAGATATATCATCTGTTGGATATTTTCATTCATAAGTGTCTTGCCAGGCCTCACCAGCTCCGTCTTGCACCAGGTGATACAGTTGCTGGGAATGCTGCAGAAATTACAGCCTCCAGGGACCTTGACTTTGGCTCCTGCCCCTGTGCACTGCCTCTGGTGCTCTGGTGTCATCACCCTCTGGAGACAATCTGAGAAATAGTCCTTGGACCCCACCTTCACATAAACACTATCACAAAACCAATTTTAATAAGCATAGTTGGTTATTTCAGTGTTTGAATTAGAACCAAGGTTTTACAAATCTCTCTATTTACCCTTCAAAGTGTCCTGCAATAGGGAGGGGAACTCTGCCGCCACGGTCGAGGGCATTGGTAATATTAACAATTTCCAAGGACTGTGTGTTCCACAGCTTCTGTAAATCCTGCTTTATCTCATCCTGAACAGAAGAGGGCAGCACCTTCTCGATCTCCCTCAGTTTAATGAAGAACTCGGCTTGATAGGGCAACATCTTCTCTGTGAGCAGTGATGTTCCACATATTAACTGGACTATTCACCTGTCACATTCATTATCACCATCATTGTACTATGCTTTTGTGATATAATTTGAACACATACACACATACCTGCTGTGACTTTGATAACAAGTATGTGTCTGGCAGTTTCATAGCTCCGCTTGTTGACAGCATAGATCTGTAAAAACCATAAAATTGATGCTTCAGCCTTGTTTACTTCTGCATTGGTGACTGACTTCCTACATTTCCCAGAATGCCAACCCTCAGGAGTCCTTTGTGATTACAAACACAGTGTTAATGATTAATTTACATTAAAATAACTTATCTATATATCATGCAGAGAAAATCTGAGTAAAACCAGTTGAAAGTGTTTCACACGCAATCTTATATTTATATTATCATTTTCAGTTAAAAATTTATGTTTATAGTGCGTGTCATTTTTCATGTATTGTGGATTCTTTATACTTTATATATTGACAAAAAGAGTAGTCAGATCTAGCTGAGTTTGTGCTAAACAGGATACTATACATATGGAATAAAGACAATTTAAACAATATAAACAAAGACAAAAATTAATGCACAGAATGTCTTAAAAAATTTGCCCAAATCAATCAGAAACTCACTAAAAAGGCTGCAGTTTGTCAATACGGGGAGGATTTTGAAATAGATATATGTCACTAATCCATGGTTACATTCATATGTAGCATGTTTTCAAGCTATAATACATTCTCTTTGACTGAAACTAAAGGGACACTTCAAAAATGTCTATTTCTTCCTCTTCATAGATATGTTTCTTCCTAAATTTTTTAATGTTGAGTTCAAGATAGCAGCTCTCAATAGAAACACAAGCTTTTGTCTCTGAGGGTTTGACAACAACAACTGACATTTGCCACTGATGTTTGAGATGGCTGCGTATATTTCTTCAGATTTGCCTCCGTTCTAGCTACACTGGAATCTTACTTATATCAGGTCCATCATTTACAGGAACAGGAAAAAGCGAGAAAATATTACAACTAAACAGCAGAAATAGAGACAGAACATGCGATGTGCAAGAACTGATGACTTTGTACCTCAATTATACTTTTTCCGGGAGATGTTGGTGTGCCATAAAGGAAGCCATTATCATAGGGGTGCCTTTGGGTTAAGCGCAGCCACTCTGGGAGGTCTGGGTAATTCTGCCTGTTGCACTTAAAAATCATGGGGTCATCATACAAGCGTCCAGCTTTATGACATACAAAAACAGGAGCAGAGAAATGGACACATACAATAAGAAAAACTGTACTTTATACTTTTGTTTCAAAATAACAAAAGGGTGAATTAATGGTTCAAGTTATTACCATAGAGTTTTGACAAAGGTTCAAAGTCGCTCTGGAAAGTCTCTCTCATCAGCTCATATGTAAATAACTTCCCAACAGGAATGGTAAATTTGATCTCTGCATTGGCCCCAAACACACTGACAGCACAAACTGTGTGGAAGAGTCAAAAAATCACAAGATGCATCTAAATAGTCAAAAATATTTTTTTTTAAAACTTAACATTGGCTGTAAAACCAAAATGTTTACGCCAAAAACCAGGACATGAACTATCAGTGTTGTCATATTACATGAATTTGTATGATGTTGGAAATAAACTTGCCTGTAAAGAGGAAGACCCAGCTCCTGCAGCCTGCCATCTTGTTTTGGCTTTTGATTGACAGAGCCAAACGGAGAGGGGCTTGGTCACAGCAAAAGACATGTCAGGGCTATTTTTGTTTCACTCACCTAATAACATCCGGGAGGGGTGTCTGTGAGTCTGTGAATGTAAGACTCGAGACCTGTATTATTCCTCTTGGCCATGTTATCTGGCAATGCATTTATCTGAGAGCTGGAGTCAGAAGTTAAACATTTTTACACACAAAACATATGAAGAGCTATTAAAGAGCTGCTTTGTTATGGACTAAACTACCAACAGTATGTACTCTTTATTGATAACATGATTTATTAGTCAAAGAAGATTAAAGGTAACTATCGTCATTTTTCATTTCATTTCATTTTCATCATTCACTAATTATATGTAACAGTATAACACTCACATAGAACATTTTACTGCATTAGGTGCTTTCAGTTGCCTACTAGATTTTCCTGCTACTACAAATTTAATTTAAGCAACATTCTCAGTAAAGGATTTTTACTTGTAATGTGTAGTATTTTCAGTGTAGGACTTTTACATACATACCTGTGCTGTATCTGCAGACATCAGATGGCAAACTATGCATTTTTTTTTTAAAATTTATATACACAGGGAATTGTTTTTCTCTCCATCTGCTGTAAAAATAAGTTTACCTATACATAGAAATAATTATTTTATTACATTTACTTTTTTAAACACTGACTAACTGACGCATTTTGTTACCGATGCAATAATAATAACACATTTTCATGGGAAAGCTAGATGGCACTACATCACTGCCAGTAGTCTACATCCTGTGTGCCAGCACCTCAGTCTTCTCGGCCTTATTCTCATTAGTTATGTCCTTCAGACTAAACCCCCAACAGCTGAGAGATAAGGCAGCTACTATGATAAAAAGGGGAAAGTGGATGACAGTTTGGTAAACACGTAAGGTTTCTCATTTCTGAGCTGCAGATGTGGTGTGCGGTGGCCTTGTGGGTGAAACAGCCCCCGTAATGGTTTAAAAACCGAGACGGCCGCGGGGTCAAATGAAAAGCAAGCCTCGTCTAATAAAAGAAACGCTTTGTCTACCTGCGGTGGTCATATTTAATGCATCTATCAGCACAGATGCAGGAGCAAGGAAGTAACAATGTGGCTGCAAATAACGGATGTGTTATTGGCCAAGGAGGTTTGACATGGGTGAGCTTTCACCGGGTCCTAGTGCGAGTCGACTCTCCAATGCTGCCTAGCTTCAGTTTGGTTGTACAGGGGCCTGACAGGATTTTCACTGACTTATGAGTAAGTGCTCAAACATCCAGTGTGGTTTTTACTTTCTTAAAAACAACGGTAACGCTACGGTTTTTGTAGGCTGTTTATAATTTCTGTGGTAAATTGTATTTGTGTGATCGAGGAGGGGGCAGCTAACTAAGGTTAGCATTCTTAGTGCTAGCATTTCAGCTAACTGTTTGTCCATTACTACCTATTTCAATTGTTTATGAATAGATTTTAGTTTTTTCAGCCACTTATCTACCACATTTGTTTATATATGATACAATATAGTTATTGCTATCGTTTAAAACTCTTATTTACCACTTAAGATTTTATCCTCATAACTTTTAGCTAACTTTCATTTTTTTTATTTTTATTTTAGCTCTTTAGCCATTTGGCTATATTGTTAACTGCACCTGCTAACATCACACAATTTCATCTGTTTATTCTTTACTTTATGTTATTTAACCACGTATTTGTCACATTTATGTCACTAACATTAGCTCATTTACTGTTTGGCCAACAGTTATTAGCTTACTGCTGTTCAAACCACTCATTTGGTTTTTTAGCCTTTCTTGTCCTTACTTTTTAATTGAAAATTGCAACTGTTTATCTATTAATTTAAGCTTTTTTGACAATTCATCCACCACATTTATTTAGCTAACATTAGGTCATTTACTCTTTAAGCTTTTTGCCTCTTAACTTTTACCTACCTTCTGGCTAACAGATATTAGGCTACAGTTGCTCAAACCACTCATTTGCTTTTTTTTTTTTTTTTTAAGCCCTTCCCATCTTTAATTTTCACCTGTTTATCCATTTCTTTAAGTTTTTTCAACTCTTTTAAACTACTGTGAACCCTTTCTAATCCCCCCCCCATTCACTTTGGCCAGTAATTTCAACTGTATATTACTTTTAGGGTTTTCAACAATTTATCTTTTGCTGAACACGTCTTTTCATCATTTCCTCATTACTTTTAGCTAGGTAGCTATTTCAAATGTTTATCCATAAATTCCAACTCTTTCAAAATGGTTGTGGGAGACCACTTTCCTATTCAAGTGAGAAAGTGGCCTCAGACTTTTGGACCTCACTGTAGCTATAAGTAGTCCTGGTTGGGAGTCACTGATTAACTGTAGGCTAGAGGTGAAGATCCATCAGCCTTTACAACACATACATTATGATTAATTCACTTCTACTGGGGATAATAAATTAGCACGGGCTGTTGGGCTTTTATTAGGCGCTGTGGTCGACGGGCACTAAGACCCAGTTGCTCCCTCCTCCATGCAGCAGCACTGCCGCTACGAGAGGAGGACCAGAAATCTGCAGCTCACAGAATGAAGAGATCAAAATGATGCTGTCTGTAAAAAGGGATTAAACGTAAGCAATCTGTCGTCAGCTGCGGCAAATCCGCGGTCATTACTGTTCTACTTTTCTGTACAAATATTTTTAATGACTAATGCAATTATCTGTGAGGGTTAGGTTTTCATTGTGTAACTGCAAGCGAGCTAATGACAGATGCATCGTGCACACTTTCTCCGTAGCATTGGACGAGAATTGCAGCGGATGCAAGCAGGCCTTTAATGCGATCTGTTGTTTTTGTTTCTTCCCATCTGCCGGTCTAGTCTGGGCGCCACCTCGCTACTATCGGCTGCTGGTGGATAAAACAGATTTGCCACCGGGGGTTGTGAAAGGAGACATGCCGTCGCTGAGCATCCATTGCGACGCTTGACTGACCATGATGAAGACCGAATCCACATCCAAGAGCACCGGCTCTGGCTCTACGCTCAGGAGCCCATCCCCGCACAGGAACGCGTACGAGGCGGGGATGCAGGCCCTGAAGCCAGTCAAAGACAATGCTGCGAACGGGGACGTGCAGGAGGGCCCCCGAGGGCGCAGGTACGGCTCCAACGTGCACCGTATCAAAAACATGTTTCAGCAGATGCAGACCACATCCCCAGCCGATGCAGAGGGAGAGGACGCCGCCAGGAACGCCGACAAATCGGTGCGCCTCTCCCTCCCCAGAGCCGGGAGCTTGAACGAGAACGTGGACCACAGCGCGCTGTTGAAGCTTGGATCCACCGTGTCCGACCGCGTCAGCAAGTTCGACACCAAACCAGAGAACGGGCACCAGCGGGCCTCTTCGCCAAGCTACTCCAAGCTCCAGGAAACACGCCGCATCTTCGAGCAGCAGCAGGAGAAACAGCAGCAGGAGAAGCTTGCCACCACCAGAGTCCTGCTGAAGACAGACAAGGCCTCAGGCTTCCAGGATGGGAGGTTGGACGTGGTGGCTCGTTTCAATGGCAGCACAGAGTCCCTGGACAGCCTGGACACCAGTGAGGCTGTGTCCCCTACAGTCAGCCAGCTCAGTGCTGTGTTTGAACGGGCAGCCGAGCTGCGGAACAACCTCCACCGCCTCTCCTCTACCCCACCGCTCCCCTCTCGAGGGGTCAGTGCCAAGGTGGGTGTGTTGAACTCCAAAATAATCACAAAGAGGGTTAGTGCCTTTGCAGCAGGCAACCAGGACGAAGATATAGGCAATCAGAAGGACCAAGAGTTTCCCAGGGGGAGGGTGACTCCCCCATCTGAAAGCATTAATGGGGGTGAGAGTGTTGGCCAATGCGCCCCAACTACTGAACTTTGCAGTAATGTAGGAGAGCTGAACGAGCAGAGAGAAAAGACTGTTTTAGATGCAGGTGTTAAGGCCAAAGCTGAGGTCAAACCTGAAGAACATCCAGGAGCCAATGAGTCTAACAGCACAACACTGCAAGGTGACATCCACATCTCTGTAGAGAATGGACAAGCTGCTGCTGAGAAGCAAAGCTCTCTAAAAGGAAGTGAGATGCTCAGACAGGATGGGGAAATGGCTAAGGATGATGAGGAGGAGGAGGACAGGACTCTGAGAGACGACCAGTCAGGCCGTGACTCTGTGGATATCAGTACCTACAGCGCAGTTGGGGAGGACTTTGGAGGAAGCCAGGTGGATGAGGAAGAAGATGAGTGCGATGACCGCTATGAACCCGAGTCCAGCTGTGTAGAGATTGCTGGGCTGCCTGCAGAGGAAAGTCCGCCAGCTTCCAGGAAGATCCGCTTCAGCACAGATCCCATCAAGGTGAGGATCCATGCTCTGCAAAAAGGCATAGAATTTATATTAACACTTGCGTAGACACTAACACTAGGTTAGAACATGATGATCCTATGTTTGAGACAAAGCCCTCATAATTGGGCTGAGGTGCTGATATCTGCTTTGTAGTGATGTCTGTATTCTGGTGTGTGTTTGATTTTTTTTTTTTTTCATCCTGTCTGTTGTGAGGCTTGTTGAACTTGACCTTAAAGCTTATCTACCATGGTACAGTCAGCTGTTGTCGCTGTCAGCTGTTTTAATGAACACACTCAGCTTCTGCCGGTGTCAGAATGATGCTGACATTTTGATTTTACCCTGTTTCAACACAGGGCTTTGCACATTACTAACACCCTCCCTGCACAGTGGCTAATGGATGATCCTGCATTCCTACTGTGCAGCTAACATGGGCCCCTAAAGAGCTGTGATGTAGATACTTATCTAAAACATGGTGGTAGCTGCTTCTGTAAATAATTGCTAGAGGGAGGAGGACCAAAGAGGCCTGGATAATTAGCCCTGTTTTTTAGAGAAGTGAATACACTGCTGTGGCCAATGAAAAGTCAGTGGACACTGTGTGAAGAGCTGAATGAGGAATGGAGTGTTTCTATGTGTGTGAGCGAGAGAGAGCGAGAGAGGATGCGAGAAAAGAAACTGTTATCTCTTCTTGGACCAGTGAGATGAGAGAGGAGGAGAGACGAGGAGGAGGTAGAGTTGATTTAAAGTGTCTCTCTGTGTCTGGGGGTGGTGTAATGATCCGGAGAAGAGCATCGGATCCTCTGCAGCTCAGTCTCACTGCTCTGCTCTGCCTTGAGGTTGGAGGCATACAGAGACTCTGCCAGCTAAAGTGGGCCCTGACACTGTACATCACACACACATTCCCTCACAGAGAAAGCCATTTCAGTGACTAAGGGCTCCTGTCCTGTATCATGACCAGTCAAGTTGAAAGTTCCTCTTACTCTCCTCTCTCTCTCTCTCATGGATGCACATTGGCCAGCAGTGCCTTAGTCACTATAGCCTGATATTTTGAAATGTTAGAGTTAAAAAAAAAACAAAACAGATATTGACAAATAGGTGGATATTGACATAACACTTTCGGCAACAATTCGTCATGTTTGGCTGTAAAAGAATTGTGTCAAAGATATGAACCAAGGCAATGTAATGCAGGCATGACCACTAAACTTTAAAGCACCAGCACCTCTATAGCTTTAAGCATATTTCCCAAAATGTACTGTCCCTTTAATATATCACCACCTTAACTAAGAGGTTTAATGTCTAAAATGTCTTAATAACTGATTGTCATAGTGTTCAGTTTTCCAACAGAGCCAAACCATCACAAACCAGCACATTATAGTGTATTTATGTAGGTCCCAAAGCCTTTATTGTCAGAATCCAATAGAGAAAACAGCTATTAAGAGCCTGCATCAGAAAATATGACTGAAATTTCAAGTAATTCAAGTAAACGCCAGTGAAAACGAAAGGCTCCATGTGGATAGATGTTGGTCATAATGCAGAAATGTTGCAGTTCACCATCTAAAGGTGGAGAAGGAGGAGATAACTAGACAATGTAAACACTGTGGGATATAAAATATATAAAGGTTTGCAAATGTTTTTATGCGGAAGGAAATGTATTCAACCAATTTGTCAGTCGTCAAGGTTACACACCATGTGTCTTGAGGAGAAATACTGGAAACATCTCCACAAGGAATCTTTAAATAATACATCTACTTCTTCATAAGGTCTACAAATATAAACACCAACACATGATTTTAAATCTATATTAAAAACTAAGAGATGCAGCCTAGGAACATTTCCGTACAGCAGTTTCTATGAGAAATTAAATTCTGACATCTGATTTATTTTTGAGCCCTATATCTATACAATCAGGAAATCAAGAGGAAACAAACTGTCTCCCCCCATGTTGAAAATCCCATGAATCCTATTTAAATCATGCCTGAGCTCAGCATGCCCATCATGCAAGTGTAATGCAAAAGGAAAAGGGAAAAACTGATTTCCGTCACATTATTTTATCCCCAGGAGATCTAGGATGGATAGCAGGAGGAAGCATTATGTATGGTGTGATAAAGAAGTCATAAAAAGCAGAATTTGGGTATGACCCTACAGCCATCATCAGAGAATAACCTCCCACTGTGTCCCTTCACACTGTATCATTGTGGCCTTTGTTATGGAGATTGATGCAGGGGTGGATGAGAGTAAGAGTGGGATACTGGTGGGGGGGTTGTTGAGGTCAAATGGGAGGGGCGTTATTATGCAGCTCAAATGTCATGCAACTGTATAACTGCCAGCTCTTAAGTCACAGTGTCAGTTGGTTTCTCTTCCAAACAGGAAGTGCCCATTTTTAGTGCACATTTCCCCTCTGTGCAGCTTTTGGCTACAGTTAGGTCTTGTTGTGGTGATGGCGGTTGGACGTCTGGGCGCATGTCTTTCTTTGTCCCCATTTTACACTGAACACTCCTCTCTCTTTCTCTGTCCGTCTCTCCGTCTGTCTGTCCTCTCAAACTGGCAAAAATAGCAGTTCTGCTTCGGGTAGAGTTCACACTAGACCCTTTGTTTGCTCCTCCTGACACTCTTCCTCTCGCTCCTTCTTTTCTCCTTTTCGCTCTTTGTCACCAGTCTCCTACTGTTAGTAAAAATAGCAGCATTGTTATCGTCACAGACTTGCCTCGCTTTTCAGGGCCTGCCTCCTTGTTGAACACAGGAAGCTGCCTCTCATGTCTTATTTATTTGTTCAGTGTGTTTGTTTTGACTTCATTTTACATCACTGAGTATCTCTATACTGTAGTTCATGATGTAGTCCGCTGGCATGTAGTGATTTTTAATTATTTATCCTATTGTTATTGTTTTTCTGTGTAAAATAAGATAATCTCCACTGGATTTGCACTGTGTTCCCACCAAACAAAAACTAATCAGATTTATTTTTCATGCACCTGAATCACCTTGCTCACCCATCACCTAACTGTTACACTTTTTAGCCTCCCCTCCCAAAATCAGCAACACAACACACATACACACACATACTTTCCTGTGGGTTTCTGCTGCCTACACAATTTTGAACAGTCGTTCTGCCAGCCTGCTCTGAGAACACCTATGATTTTCTTTCGCACTATATCATTAGCACAAACAATGACTGTTCTCATATTATAATAAACTGAGGCTGTAGAAATTTGACAAACAGGAATTGCGTTTTTTAAAGTTGCTATCACAATACCCAAAATGCAACCTTTAGTGGTTTGTGTTCACTGCTCAGGTCAGCCAGTGAGCGATCGCCCAGGGAGAGGTAATACATCACCATATGTCAAGGTATCCTCAAACTGTCTATTACTTAGACTCAGCGGGCCTGCAGTATTTCATACAGTGCATTACTCACAGCCAGCAGGGGTGGGAGAGCAGACAGATTATCAGCAAGGTCATTCTGTTCCACTTCTCAGTCCTGCAGTGGTGGTGGGTTGCGAGCATTTTACGTGATGTGCCCACACGCTCAGGTTACTGCGACAAGCCACATTATGCAATGTGTTGCTCATGATGTCTGAGTGCTGTTGTGTCTTGTCCAACCTGCCATCATGTTGTCAAGCCAAAAAAAAAAAAAAAAAAAAAAAAAAAAAGCTACAGTGATTTGTGAGGCTGAGCATGTAGTATATGGAGTCAAGCTTCCTGCTTAATCTTGTTGAGAAAGGAGGAGAAATTAAAGGGTAAAACAGATTTCCCCCCCCCTCTATCTGTGTGGATTAATAGAAATTAGGTTTTAAAAATAAACTACTGTTCCCAAAATAATATATAATAATATAAAGCATATAAAATGCCTTACAATGGTAGTACGGTGACAAGAAAATATGATAAACTCTGATACGAATTACAATAGTAATGTTAAGAATAACACATTCATAAAGTTATATGTGCAAAATACCAACCTTATAAAATATGTAGTTGTATGGTCACTGTATCCCTCCATATATTATAGTGCTATTCAGTCCTCTGTTGCTGACCCTATTCTCATGATGCCATGTCTCTCTCCAGAGTCAGCGCTAAGCCTCAACATGACTGCTGACCAAAGACTGGCCTGCCAAAATAGATGGGCCCTGATGCCATGCAGCCGTTACTATGACAAAGCCACTCTATCCATTTTGTTGGCTAGGGGTGATGGCAGCCAGGGCCACATCCTTATTTTCTGTTTGTGCATTGCACATCTGGGATCTGGATTAACCCCCCAATTTTAGGAGGATTTAGAAGCAATTACCTGCTACTTCTGGGCATGTTTAACCTGGGGAAAGCAATTAATGGTGTCATTAAACTGTTAATAATAGGAGTGCTTCTTTTGGTCTGCATATGTCTAACTGTGGCAGCTGGATTAAGTATCACGCAAGCATTCATTCAAGAAACATGGACTCATTTCAAAATATATACAGAACAGAGGCACACAAAAACAGTAGGAGCAGCCATTTTACAGATCTCACATTATACACGGTCAATTAATTAATTAATGCTGGCATTTAAGGTAGAAATGGAAAGTTGCAGTGAGGCCCACATGTCCAAAATCAGTTAAAATAATTGCCAGAATGGTATGAATAATAAAAATGATGGAAAGTCGGGTGCTACAGTATGTGGAGAGACAGAGTGGAAACACACTATTTCTGTTGTGAAAAACCAATGGCACCACCTCCACACGTTCTATTGGCTGAAGCCAAAATTAGACATGTTTTTGGAGCATTACGAGGGAAAGAAACACAAGGGGGCGGGGGTTCGTTACACTACCACAGCGTTACTCAATTACATTGTAGCCAGAGGGCCATCAAGATGGAAACACACTGTAGGAGAGCAAAGGCCTGCAGAGGAGCTCTATCATTTAGCCATCTTCCTGTCACGGCAACTGCATTGTAAAATGTTAGTTGTCACTTACTGGCTGTTTTTAATACCCTTTATAGTCCCAAGTGGGTGCTCTTTATAGACGCAAACACAATCTGTTAGATGGTGAGTGGCTTGAGCTAGCTGCCCACAGAGCTTTTGTAGGACATCCCAGGCGGCTGGTAGCAGAGGGAGGGAGGAAGGGAGTTTCCTGGCCATCTGTTAGCTCCTCTGACCTACTATCTGCCACAACTGGAACAGTGTCCTTCTCCAGCCCCCCACCCCCCCACTACCCTGACTTTAATCCCAATGTTTGTCTTCCAAAGATAGCAACCTCACCGTTCAAAGAGCTCATCAACTACTGTACATTGCTAGGTTAGGTTGGGTTAGGTTGCATCATAAAGGATCCCATTAGTCTGTCTGTCTTGTGTGGGATCATTGTCTGTGAGGAGGGAAAATAACTTTCCCCAGGAAGCGAAAGTGTTAATACTGTGTCAGTGAGGCAAGATTGTAGCCTGTCCTGCATCATGGCACCACTCCTGAACTCGCCCAAGGCCACAGGTCACAACACACATAGAGTCTTTGGCTGTTTTTTTTTTTTTTTTTTCCTCAGTGCCACGTTAAATGCTGCTGAACTTCCTTGTTTGATCCTCTGCAGCGTCGTGGGCGTAAAATGAGGGCAACACAAACCACCAGCTGTGGCCTCCTGCTCTTTAAATGCATGGAGTGAACCAGTGCCACGGGAGAGCGTTACAGTGGGCACGCAGGCTTTGAGTGTGCTGTTGTTGTTATATGCTTTGTTACTTACTGTAGGATGCAAACAGTGTGTTTTGTGTGTCTGTAATCCATTCTGCTAATCCCTCTAAATACAAAGGTAACCTAAATCAAAAGCCGTTAGAGTTCAGTGCAGCTCCCATGCTATCTGCAGTCAGGCTAGGTTCGATTTGATGACTGAAACTGTAATTTAAATTTATCATTTTTATTGTGGATTAATATGTCAATTCCTTTTTTGATTGATTTGTAAAATAGGCAAATAGAGACCGGTTATAAACACCATTATTTTAGTAAAAGCCTTAAAATTTTGTGAAGCCGGAAACGGTCAACATTTTTGTGTTCTTGAGTTAGATGAGCAGATTGATCACTCTTGTGTCTGTGCAGTGACTATGAAGCTAATGACAGAGGATTGTTAGCTTAGCGTAGCTAAATAGTTAACCTTATGAGCCATAAGGTTAATATTTCCCCTGCTTCCACTCTTTCTGTGTAGATTCTTTTTATTTCAGGACAGACTAGCTCTTTGTAAATGGCATATTTGAGCGCAATGATTTTCAGAAGTTTACCTGCATTAATTGAATACTTTGCTCTCAGCTGAACTCTAAAGTAAATGTAATATTTTTATAAATGTAGGCCTTGTCATCTCTTGTGTGAGCAGACAGTGATGATGAGATAGTGATGTGGATTACATTTTAAACTCTATTCTTATGGGTGAGGAAGGCTTAAAAGTAGAGGCAGCAGCTTGTACGGTGTTCAATGATGCATGAAAATACAATGATACTGAATAAATCTGAGAGAGGAGGGGCTAGTTACATTTCAAAGACACTGTCAAAACTGACAGGCTTTTTACTGTGGGGTTGCTACGGAGACGAGGCCCATATGACTGAGGGGTAGCACTGAAGCTACGAGATGCACAAAACAACAAAACAACAAAAAAAAAAACAGCTGAGAGAGAAGCGAGAGATCCTCCGGATAAAGTAAACAGAGACTTGAGGAAAAAGAGTTTAAAATGTCACAGCGGAGGGAACAAAGGATTGTGGAGAGAAAAGTCTGGAAATGAAATAAAACAGACGAAAGACAGTGTGTGAAAAGGGAAGGTCCAGCACTGAATTAGTGTGGCTAGTGGACCATGCAAGGTGGTGCATGCATAATCACCTTGGAAGACTGAAAGTGAGGCTTTTAAAGATCTCTCTCTCTTTCTCTCTCTCTCTCTCTCTCTCTCTCTCTCTCTCTCTCTCCCTCTCTCTCTCCCTCTCTCTCCCTCTCTCTCTCGGCCTGTGAACGGCAGCTGCAGAAGGCCTCCATTAGCATGCTGGAGGTGGTTATGTAAACTGTCATGCTGTTAGACCACAGCGAATGTGGGAAGTCGGGCCCAGGAAACAGAGGCCCCTGTCTGAGCAACTTCAGTGGTTGTGATTGATTTTACTCCCAGTGTGTTTGATACACATTACCGCTGTGAAATGATACAGTTCATAGACCTTGAGGAAACTTAGCAGCTGTATCAGTTGAAATGGTCGATAAATTTGAATTGCATTATGTCTGCATTAACAGTTGTGGTTAAGTTCTTATCAAACAATGAACCCAGCTTGTCTGTCATTTAACTCCACAACCTCTGAGCGTTTGGTGCTACCCAAACCTGAAAAAAATTATAAGTTGTAGGTTTTTCAATACAACCTATCCATTTTCTATTCATTAAAGCAGAGTTTTTGAATCTAAATTGTGAACCATTCATGCACATACATTCTAATGTGAATTAAATTTAATCTTTCATAGTGAAGTGAATATCTACAACAATGTAAGTACATTTATATCTTGCCATCCTCTTGGTGGACAGGAAGTCGCGTGTTTTCTGTTTTCAGTAGCAGTTACTATATTTGGAAGCAATGCAAGAAGTTCTGAGTAGTTGTAGGACAACAGTGATAAGTTGCCATGGCTGCAAAGAAAACAAAAAGGCACCTACAGAAACACAAACCTCTCGTTGCAGAGACTCAGAGACATTTTCAGTGCAAAAACACAAGAGCTGTCACCAGAGAAGGGACTTATTTTAGGGAATAGTTTGACATTTTTAGAAATATACTTAACTGCTTATATATGAGATTATGCCATGAGATGGTTTAGCATAGTTTAGCACAAAGTATGGCAGCAGGCTGAAACAGCTACCCTAAAACCCCCCAATTCACACAAGTTTTTGAATAGTTAAGGGAAACAGCTTATAATTTGCTAATGAGTTTTCTCCTATTGGACAGATCCAAGCTAACTGTTTTCCCCTGTTACCTGTCTGTCTGTGAAGCTAGCTGTCTCTTGGCCCTCATTTCATATTTAATGGATGGATGTAGAGTAGAGATTTCAACCCTCATGTAACGCTCAACAAGAACGCAACATATAAACATATGCCACTATTCCTTTTTAAGAAAAACAATCTCACACATTAACCTCTTTCTCAAGGGAAAAACTCAAGGGAAACTTTTGCACAAATACCTTTCCCAGTCGATTAAAGAGGGTCAAGTTTTTTTAATTCTCAGTCTGACCCAGCGTCTCTGTTCCCCCCTGCAGGTGTTTGCCACCTACCCCAACGAGGATTACGACAGGCGTAATGAAGACGTGGATCCCATGGCAGCATCTGCAGAGTACGAGCTAGAGAAGAGGGTGGAGAGGCTGGACCTGTTCCCCGTGGAGCTGGAGAAAGGTACTAAACATTATGAAAGCTGCACTTTCTCCTCCAAGTGCTCATCAGTACTTTTTTAAAGTATTTATTTTATCCTGCTGCCTGGGGTTGTGAGTTTGCACGATACTTAGAACATAAAATAAATTTTACATTCATAGGTTGGCCTTTTTTGTCTTTCTTTAAGGCTACACTAAAAAATCCTACATTTGGTTCTTACTTAAGTAGAAAGGCCTTTGGTGTTCACACATTGACTTCTTCCAAACCTCTTCTTTCTCACAAGATTAAGACAATGTGCAATGGCTTTACCTTCTATCTCTTTCCAGCCACACTTCCAACATCCCTTCAACATTACGGTGCATGAATATATTTATTGAGGACTATATTTAGAATTGTGTACACTGCAGGTTACACAGGACACCGTATATGACCATGTTAAAGTGATCTGCTGCTGTGTGTACCGTCTACATTAATTTAGTCAGGGAGAAAAACAAAAGTTCTAGTTGTTGATCCAAAAGAGTAAATAGAGAAACACAAATTAATACACCATCTCATCACATTACACCTCAGGCAGGAAATGGGTCTTATCACGGATCCTGATCTAACTTTCAAAACACGTATAATGAAGGTGCTTTTATTACAGCTATTAATCAATATTCATCTCGTACAGAAAACTGCCGTCAGTTGTAAAACTTGCGAAGACAGGAGCTCACATAACTCCTCATCCGTGCATAGCCCCCTGTTACACCAACGACCGTTTTAAAATCCTTTCACTACCTTGAAATGTTTAAAGAAATTTGACTGTTTTAATTGAGTTGATTAGGTTGTGTGATTTTTTTTTTTTTTTTTTTTTTTTTTTTGACCACTAGATTGCTATTGGGCATAGTTTTACGAATGGGTCCCCACTTAGGGATAAGATGGTGAAGAAGACGACTATTAGCAAGCAACTGATGTAAACAATGCATGGTTTAAAATAGTCAAAAGTTGGCTTTGTAAATGTTTAATGCGGAAGGAAATGCATTGTCAGGCCTCAAGAACACACACAATACATTTTGGTTATTAAAAGTGAGTTTAAATATAACTTATTTGTGTACCAGAAAATTTAATAGGGGACCTTTAGTTTTGTTTTCATCTGTGTTAAATAGAAAGGGGCAAGCAGTGGGATGTTAAGATTGATGGCATTTTTCACAATAACATAGCTGATTATTATTATTATATTTTAATAGTTTTAAATTTAATCCAGAACCTGTCAAGAAGTGTGGTAACAGCTAGTCTGGGATTCTCCATCTCTCTTTCAGACGGCGATGGTCTGGGCATCAGTATCATCGGGATGGGTGCAGGAGCTGATATGGGCCTGGAGAAACTGGGCATCTTTGTTAAGACAGTCACAGAAGGAGGAGCTGCACACAGGGATGGCAGGTGTGTTTATCATGTTAAATTAACTTTGGATTGTTCTGATTACTCGCCTGGTGAAGGGACACAATTGAAACATCCAAGTTTGAGCTTTCTCTTGAAACCATATGTCAAACTTACGTTATTGCCTTGAGTGGATGCTTTACTGTCTCAATTCGATCCCTACCAACTGCAAATAGGTCTTGTTTCTTTTTAATAAATGGAGTTGGGATTGTGTGGTCTTAAGTATAAAGATGAAGTACAGAGTTCACAGTTGAACTGTTACCATAAATCCTTCTTACTTTCTCCTCCAGGATCCAGGTGAATGATCTGATTGTGGAGGTGGACGGGACCAGTTTGGTGGGAGTCACCCAGAGCTTTGCCGCCTCTGTACTCAGGAACACCTCAGGAACTGTCAAGTAAGAGTTAGTTTTTATAAGCAACGTTAGCTGTGTGGCTCTAGAGAGGCCAGTGCAGGTTACTGTCAGTTGTTCAATCTACCACCTTGGCCTAGAATATATGCTGAATATCTAATGGATTGCTTTAAATTTTTGTATATTCATGGTGCCCAGGTGATGAATTACTCTGACACAAGTCCTGACATTTCCTCTAGTACCACAATAAGTCTACAACCATTGGATAGACAACCATGAAATTTGGTACAGCTATCTAGATAGATATCCAGATAAAGATGTTCCCCTCCAAGGATTACTTGGTAGCCTCAGTAGTATTTGTGCTAAATAGCAAATGCTAGCATGCTAATGTGCCAAACCAAAAAAGTTAACATTGTAAACATTACCTGCTAAACGCTGACATGTTAGGTCTGTCATTGTGATCATCTTAGCTTGCTGACATAAGAATTTAGTTCAGCGTGCTGCTGCAGCTAGACAGTTTCCATTTGCCATAGCTGAGAATTTTGTTTCACTATCTGTCGCCATAGCTCAGTATGACACATAGCATTCTTGCTTGAAGAGATGGTTTCCACTAGATATAGACCGATAAGCCAGTCTTAGACATGGGACTGACTTCTACCACATCCTGCCCATTCAACTCACCAGACTGTAGATTTCTATCTCAACTCTCAAAGGGTCATGATTATACCCTTCACTATTGAAAAGCTACTGTTAGAAGACATTCTGAATAAGGTCCAAAGATCACACACTAGAGCCACAGAAAACACTGTTATCAAATACAGTTGATATTAAAAGTATCATTTTGAAATGGCAGGGGGGTATCTGTAGCCTGGCACTTTGGTGTTTTGGTGAAGCTGACTGTTCCCTTTGTGCTCCTTTTGTCATCTAGCTCATTCATAATTCAGGGTTTAGTGGTCAGCGTTGTTGAGGTAATTGTTAGTGTTGTGTGACTTGTGAAGATCAGAGACCTCCATAGATAACTCATACATTATGGATCTGCCGCAGTGATGGTGAAGGGCACTAGAGCTCAGACCTATTCATAAAAAAAACGTCAGCGAGGGGGCAGGAAGTGTGTGTGTGAACATTTAATTACCCGTTAGTGCAGCAGAAATTGAAAGGCTGCAGCGGCTGGTGTAATAACCGTTTGTGGCTTCATCGTGATTCTCTGTACTTTACCCTGGTTACTGTCTTTAATTGGACAAAGATTTGTGCCTCAATCAGGAAGCATATAGTCTCTATAATGAACTGTACAGTGAACTAAAGGAATAGGCCAACAACACAGAGGCTGCCTTTGTTCAAGTATAAACAGGAAGCCATTTTCTGTTATCAAAGGGCAAGTACATTCCTTACTGCATTAATACATTATACTATGCCACTCTAAGCAGTTTATTATATATGAAAAACACTCTCATGGTCCTTGTGGAACCAGTGCGTAGGCTCCACAGTGGTTGGGAGGAAAAAAAGAACCATCATGTTTTATTTATGCATACACATACAGTATCAGATAAAGGCCCTTTGAGTATGATTTGGGTTTAGTGGTTTGTGAGAGATATTGTTTGAACTGGACTGGTGATTTTCAAAACACAGGTTTGTGATCGGGCGAGAGAAGCCGGGTGAACAGAGTGAAGTGGCCCAGCTCATCCAGCAGACCCTGGAGCAGGAACGTTGGCAGAGGGAGATGATGGAGCAGCGCTACAACCAGTACATGGATGAACAAGAGGTCAGTCTTCACAGTCAGCGCTAAGTTTGATTTTTAAATAAATAAATAAAAACACTAGTGCAGGATCTGGCTGACAAAATGACTTGTATTTGTCATACTTGAATTGGTGTTGGTGCAATGTGTGGACATGCAAGGTGCAGAACTGAGGGTGCAGTGCTTACTAATCCATTTCCCTACATCCCCTCCCCCACCACTTGCATGCACAAACACATTTTTGCCATGACTTGTCTTGTGAATATTTAAAGGAAATCAAATCTAGTTATTTGAATGCATTAACAAAATTTAAAGCAAGTCTCACTTGACAACAGAACAAATGCATTTAGCTTTATGTAAGATTATTCATCCTCTTCAGGTACAAAATACTCCCCTTAAAATGAAAAACAAGGCCGATTTTTGTAATCATTGGAATCATCCGTTGGCTCTGTACGTCCTCTGTTCCCCTTTAGGATTACGAAATTCATCTCAGTGCCATTGTCAACAGAAAGGACTCTCTGATGTGACTGTGCTGTTTGTGCTTCTGGCGTAAAGCCACTCTGTTGTGGCCAGCGCGTAGTATCAGTCTGATTAAATGATAATCTCAGTACCAAAATGGGGACAAATCAGAATGACTCGAATGTTGTGACCCAGGGTGTCCTCTGCTTTGTTAATCGTTGAATCTCAGATTTTCTCTCTTCTTTCCTTTTACACAAACAAAGCAAAAACTGTCTGCAGTTTCATTATAATAATAGAGAGGAAGTTGCCTCATTCATGAAAGGTTGACAGTGGGTGGTTCTTGAAAAGCATTAGGTTGTATAATGGAAAGTATTGTCCGCCCTTTTGAGTTTGGCACCATCTAGTGTCCATTTAAGTGTCATAGAATTATGTGCTTCTAACACCAGCATCTGTTCAACTGTCTTTCTTTTTTCTGCAAACAATTAACAATAAATCTTTTACAAATCCACTTTACTCTCCAGAAAATAATAATAATAACAAGAGCAAAATCTAACAGTCTTCCCCTAATTCAGCTCTCTATCTTCTATCTCTTCTCCATCTCTATTTTTAACTCGTACTGTTTGCACCTCTGAATGATCCTTCTACACATTATGTCCCACTGCAACATCTGACACCGATATTAGCATAATATGTAGCATAAAGCTCGATAATGATTTAAAATGTATGATGTAATGATTTAAAAACCTTTAATTCAATTGTAAGACATGTTTGAACCACACACCTCATAAGTCTCTCCTAACCTCGACTTCATCCCTGCAGGGTGCTGAATATGGCACAGACGAAGAAGAGGACGAGGATGAGGAAGTCAGTCCGCCGTATCCCAGCGCCATCGAGGTGTTTGACTTGGCAGAGAATGAGGACATGTCGCCTCTGGAGACAGACCCTGAGAAACTGGCCCATAAATACAAAGAGGTGAGCAGTCGTCTGCTTAATTGGAACATTTCCTGTGTAATCACATCTTATTTCCTCTGATGTACCGAATGTTAACTCATGTATTTAAACCTGTCGACTCTCTTTGCTGTAAAGCTCCAAATAAAGCATGCTGTGACCCAGGCTGAGATCCAGCAGCTAAAAAGGAAGGTAAGCTGTGAAGATGTATAATAATGTTATACATTAGATAATGGTCAACACCAGTCCTAAAGGAATAGGAAGCAAAGATTATTTGCTGCTTATTGTGTTTACTGAGTCAGATGCTTCACCTGTCACCAGCTGCACCACGCGGAGCAGGAGAAGCAGCGCTGGCGTATGGATAAGGCTCAGCTGGAACAGACCCTGCATGAGAACAAGGAGCGCATGGAGAAACTGGAGGGATACTGGATGGAGGCTCAGAGCCTGTGCCAGGCGGTGGACGAGCACCTGAAGGAGACGCAGGCCCAGTATCAGGCCCTGGAGCGCAAGTACAGCAAAGCCAAACGCCTGATCAAGGAATATCAGCAGAAGTAAGACGGCTTTGTTACATGGATGAGAGCTAAAAGTTTATTATGTCTGAGCTCAACAGTCTGACACTGTCATCTGCTGCCTCTAACAGGGAGATTGAGTACCTGAAGAAGGAGACCCAGCGTTGTGCACAAGTTGGGGCTGAGGCCTCCCTTCTGAAAGAGGAGTCTGGACAACTCCAAGAACAGGTATTGACCTACGTTTAGTCTACTTCACTAGTGTGACACTTGCCCTCACATAGTTGATGGACAGCGCAGTAAATAATCTAAAATCTGGATAAAAACAGACTTTGCAAAACATGCTGAAAATGATAATGTCTCAGAGTTAATGTGGCGTTTTCAGTTTTAGCTTTAACAGCACATTAAGTCTCAAATGCTCTGTCATTTGTTGGAGTTGTGTGATTAAAGCCTTTTTTGTAAGATATTTATTCAAGAGTAAATAGTCATCAGTTTATAAACTGAAATCTTCGTATTATCTAGCTGAAGTTGTAGCACCTAATATTAGCCTGATCATAATTTATTCATATCTTTTCTATATCAGAATTGATATTTGTACGTTAGTTCATCACTTAATATAATGTCACATCAATGAGTTAGATCAGTTTAGTTTAGATTCATCAGCAGACACTAATAAACAGTTTTACAGTGAATTGAGCTACAGCTTGAGGAGGTGACAGTTTGTTTTCAGCACTCGTGAGAACAATTTAGCACAAAACTGCTTCTTAAGTCAGTCTTATGGCAGTGATACAGGCCTTAAAATAGTTTTCAAATGAATAAGAACAAGCAATAAGAACAAAACCTCAGACCATATTTAGTCAATATGTTGCATTAGTTATTAAAAGCCCAGTGTGACTCACTGCAGCATACACGTGATAACATTTGAACAGTAAGTATTTGCATGTTTGCCAACAACACAGAAAAATGTATAGCTATAGATCTATTTTAATGTCAGAAAAATAAATAGAAATATAATATATTTATATATGTGTATAAATACATATTGATGTGTATCAGTTCTAGACAATGAGAGTTCGGGTTTTGAGACCCTGCTGTAAACACAACATTCACATCATGTATCACGATGGCACATTGTCATAACTGCGTTTTCCTCTCTTCTCCAGGTGGCTGACCTGGAGTGCAGGGTCGAGGAGCTGAAATCCGAACCTTTATAAAAGCCTTTGTTCTGTTTCGTATCTCAGAAAGTAGAACTTTGCTTCAGATGAAGAAGAAGACAGTGTTATTGTACTTGGGATGAACTGCAGGGTATTTCTTGATTCCAACCTGAGCTTGGTTTCTGGTCGCATACTGTATATGTGTCCTCAGACTTCGTATTTCAGCCACTTAACCCTTTTAACCATGTTTTTCTGTTAACATTTACAGGAACGCGAACGGTTTTACCATCACAAACATGGACTCTGTTGAGCTCTAGATGTACTGTTCCTTTTTTAACTTTCAGAGTTCAGTATTTAATCCCTTAATTTGTGGTTTTGTGACAGACCAGGCTGTTGCTTTTAAATTGCCAAAAAACAAATTCCTCTCTTTCTTTTGCCTAGTTTTGTGACCTTTTTTTCTGATTGTACAGATGTGATACTGTGTGGTTTAACAATCAGTTTGGTTTGTAAAAATTTTTAATTGTGTATAACATTTAACATAATATAAACTAATGAGATTGAGGGTTGTTGTATATTTTATGTGACGAAGACATGTAAATTGGACGGAGATTGCACTGAAGAAGACATCACACAAGGTGCTTCACTGGAATAGAGAAGGAATAGATGAGAAGGCGTCTGAGGTGTCTTTTAAAATTGTACAAACAGTAACCCAACCTTTGTAGGGGTCTTGTCACTTAACCCTGAGAACCACCTGCTGCCTACCTTTCAGAAGTGTTTGTGTATTTTTTACACATTAAGACTCACTAATGAGCAACCAATCCTCTGGTTTCAACCCCTCGCTTCTTTCAAAAAGGAAAAAAAAAAACAAACAAAACAAACAAACAGAGACAAGCCTCCACAACTGCTGTGCCACAAATGAAAAAGGATCTTTTCTCTCCCCCCTTTCTCAAAATGGATGTTGTCAAGGACTTGTGTAACTGGTATTAGTTAGAACTACTGATATAAGAAACATTAGTGGACTGGGATGTTAAAGAAGTCATTACCAGCAGCAACGTTATAGATTTGAAAAGCTTGTCTCTAACCAGCAGCTGCACTTGACACCGCTGTGTGTAGCACATGGAAATACACTGCCAGGTTTCTACCTGTTTCAATTTACGCACAGTTTGAAATGAAATCGAGTCTACTTGTGTCAACTGTCATACCAGTATGTTTGTATAGTTCAGGTAAGACTGAAATATTTTACTTAATATTTATAATATAGTCAAGGTGGAAATAAGAGCTAACAAGGACAAAAACTGACTAAATCAATGCAAAAAGCAACATTCAATAGACAAAGTTATACTGTGTCATGTAAAAAAAAATAAAAAGTAGTAGATCTGGATGACACTGAAAAAACAGGCATGGTTATGAGTATTTTCATAATATTAAGGCTTGTACAGTGCACATGCTTTGCATTGTATGTTTTGTGGAATAAATGGTCAACAGTGATGGTCAAGTTGGTTGTTTTTATTGCAAAGCAAGTTGATGTGAAACGATAAGCATTTGTTTACGCGGCTGAGCAGCTTCCTTCACATTTGTTACTTGAAGAAAATCCACTGAATGTGTTTTTATTCAGATTTACTCTCATATGAGACAAATATATTTTAAGGAAAAATTCTGTCATTTGGATATGAAATGCTTTGTCTTAAAACTAACTTCAGATTGAATAATGTTATGTACAGGACATTGAAAAATTCTCTGCAGCTCTTCTACAGTGCCTCTATTAAGTCCTAACAATGTGATCTGATTACAAGTGCATCTTCTGATGGTGCCTCCTGAGGTGATAGTTTCGTGAAAAGCTCTTTCCACACTGGGTACATTTGAACATCCTCTGTCCCAGGTGAAGCATTTGATGGGCTTTGAGACTCTGCGGGCGGCTGAAGCTTTTGCAGCACTCGGGGCAGCTGTAGGGCCTCACCCCCGTGTGCTTCCTCTCGTGTCGCTTCAGATCACCCGACTGCCGGAAGCTCTCCCCGCAGTGGGTGCACAGGTACGGCTTCTCCCCGGTGTGAGTCCTGAGATGCACGTTGAGCTGGCCGGTGTACGAGAAGCTTTTGCTGCAGTGAGGGCAGCTGTACGGCTTCTCCCCCGTGTGAATGCGCTGATGCTGCTTCAGACCGTAGTGGTTGGTGAAGCCCTTCCCACAGTCTGTGCACAAGTACAGAACCTTCACCTGCTGGTAGCACGTGTGAGATTTGAAAGCCTTGGAACTTGCACAGCTCTTCCCACAACGGGGGCATACATACTCCTTTTCCCCCTCCTCTTTTTCCAGCTGATCCATCAGGCTGTCTGAATCGCAGTGTGAGAGATACTCCACAGGGTGGTGCCTCTTGATGTGTTTAATAAGGTAGCTCTTCATAGTGAAGGAGAACTGACAGTAGGAGCACGGGAAGAGCTCAGACGTGCAGTGATACTTCATGCATGTGTTGCTCTTCTGATGCTGCTTAAGGTTTCCAGATGTAGTGAAGACTTTATCACAGCGGTCGCAGCTGTAGGATTTTGCATTTGCGTGCACTGTCTGCTCATGTCTTCTCAGGAAACCAGACTTGTTAAAAGTCGCCCCACACTGACCACACTTGTGCTGTCTCAAAGCGCACTTGTGTGCCTTCAGGTCATCTGGGTTCCCATATGTTCTTTTGCAGCGATTACAGCTAAACCATTTGTACTTTGTTAGCTTTCCATTTCTGACAGCAGGTGTCTCTGGTTCAGTGCAGCTCTGCTCAGTCTGTGCTGGGCTGGTTAATGGCTTCTTGCAGATGTCCGCCCTTCGTTTTGGAGCTATGAGCTTGGTTATGGCAGAAATTCTAGATCTTGCCCCAAGTCGTTGAGGCCTCTGAGAGGGAAGCTTTTGGATGGATTCAACTGTTCCAGCCTCTGAGGGTTGTGGAATGAAGTCGGGATCATGGCTTTGATCACCAACATCATCGTCATCCTCAGCAGGCACTGGATCACCATGTTGATTTTCCACAGTGGTATCCTCTGAGTGATGCTCACTGATGTGCTGCTGAAGGGTGTCCACTGAAGAAAAAGTCAGTGAACACTCAGCACAGCTAAAGGGCATGACTTTTGGCTCCTCAGGAGTCTGATCTAATTTTTCTTTCTTTTTATTTTCGTTTTGGTGACGCCGCAGGTGCCTGGTCAGGTCGTTGTACTGACCAAAGCACTTCTGACACACGGTGCAGACATATGGGCGTAACCTCTCGTGGACAGTCACCTTGTGCTTTTTGAGGGACGCTTCATTTGTGAAGCTCTTGCCACAGTCTGAACAGCTGGACTGGGACATTTCTGCTTCTCCTGCAGAAGTATTCTCAGTTTCAGTTACATCCATAGCTTCCTGTAGATTCTCACTTACATTCATGTCCTGCGTTTCATCAGTGACGGCTGGATCTGGAGTTTTACAAAGTTCTGACCTCTGTGTCAAACTCTCTGTTCTCTCACAGAAGAGTTTGTTTTGATTAGGGACTTTTGGCACAGCCTGCTTTCTGTGAACTAGCTGGTGTCTAATTAAGCCAGACGCTTGGCTAAATGTTCGCCTGCACTGTGTACAGCAGTAGGGACGCTTGTTTGAGTGGACACAAAGTTTGTGCCTCCTCAGGTGAGGCATTTGCTTGAAAGTCTTTCCGCAATCACCGCACGTTTTGGCTTCTACAGGATCAACAGGTAATACCACCAGGGATGCTACAGTGTGACCTGAGTCAGCATTGGAAGTGGGGTTTTCAGGTTCAGCTACCTCAGTGCCAGGTGTTGTACAGTCCCCTGCTGGCTGTGAGTGGAAGTGCTCTGTGTGTCTCTGGAGAAAGGCCTCTGTAGTGAAGGACAGCTGACAGTGGGAGCACAGGAAGATCTGAGATGTCGGAGTAGTGTTACTCTCTACAATTAAAAAGAAACATTAGTGTCACACCTGTTTCCATTAAGTTTTACATGGTGTCTTGAATATCACACTAGTGAGCCAGTTAAAAAACATAAAATACTTGACTAGTGAAAGTCAGGCAGGAAGCGTACCTGCTGAATTCAACTTCATAAACCATGTCTGGCTCCAAGCTTCACTAAAATGGGCGAGAAGCTTGTTGCTGGGCCACACCATGAGCTCATCTCCAGGTTGGATGGTGCGACAGCAGTGAAAGAGGATGCTGCCTTTGTACTGGACCGCCAGCAGGTTTGTCTCGTCTTTATTGCGAGCACAGTTGACATACCTGTGCATGAGGAAAGATGAGAGTATAAACACAGTCCAATTTTTAGATCCACTGTTAGGGAGAGAGGGTAACCATCAAAACACTGTGATTGTGATTCTTTGTTAATCCACTATCATGGCACAAACTGAGGATTTATTTTCTGTCTTATTTTTCAGTTTTTAATCTAGTGTTATTTAAATAATACAAATAATTGAAATACTTTACCTCATCCAGTTGGAATGTGTTTCTTTGGAACCATCAATGTACTCATACTCATCCTTTCCTTTGTAAATCTGCAGTAAATGAGAATATTGTCAAGACAACACAGACACACCTATAACTACAACTGGAATTTGCTGTGAGAATGAGTCTCAACTACAAGTCAAGACTTCAATTTCAGTTTGACACTTCTGAGCTCACCTCCCAGGAGAAGTCACTGGCCATGGCATTTTCATTTGTTGTCACCTCCCCCCCATATGGTCCAAAATGCATTCCTGGAGACACAATGGGTCCATGATTTATGACCCCGACACCTGCCCTGGGAATACTAGATCTGCCTATCATCAGACCATAAGGAAGTGTGAGGAGGGCCCTCTGGGGGACACCCATGCTGGTCGGAAAGTCAAGAATAAAAGATGGGCCACTGATGTTAGCAGGATCACTGTGGTCCTGGAAGAGAGTCAGACACTCCTCACAATCTGGAAAATATAAGGAGCAGGAAAACAGAACATACAGTAAATTATCTTTATGGTTATGAATGTATTGATAAATTAATGATAAATACATTACTTTGTAAACCAGGTTTCAGCTCAACAGGATGAGTTTTGGTCACTGTTCTTACTAGTTTTATATATTTTTGATCATTTGTGTCCTTATATATTAAACATTGTTTGGGACCATCTTTGGCTAATCTGTAAGAGTTAATGAAATTTTTGTTCATTTTCTGTCAACAATTTTCAAAGATATTGAGGAAATGATATATAAGTTCAGCTGCCAATCATCAAGTACATATAGCTGAAACTAAAAATGCAGCCAAATACAACAACCCTCTTGTAATGAAGGTTATGTTCAGCTTTTGTAGAAACTCTTTGAGAGAGGCATTACTTCAACAATGTTATCATTTCAGGACCATTTAACCATTTGTGCTGCTGATGAATTGTATTGTGTTATACTGACAGGCCCCTAATATTTTGTCCACCTGATTCATATTAATGAGGGCAGGCTAAATAACAGAACAGCACCTCTCGCGACAGTTTCAGCAAAAACTGAACAGAAGAACCAGCACAAAGGTGGAGTTCACCACAGGGCTGCTGTATTTGGCAGCATAATCTTTAGCTGCCCAGTAAACAGGAGTATTGCATGTAAAGTAGAAGAGAAAAGACAGTGTCCTGCTTACAAAAGCCATCCTCAGCCTCTGGGTTCCCTCCCTTCCCCACAGTGTCCGGTTCCTTCTGGACTGGTGTTTCTGCTGCCTCTAAAATCACTAGGCCAAGAATCACAACTCTTTTAGAAACATGCGTATCAGAGCATGTAATGTCTCTGGTTTAAATGTTTAACAAGAGCCCAAACTAACATGGAAACTTGTACCTGTTGTGGTGTTGTTATCAGGTGGGAGACACTCTTCCGTTACAACAACCTCCTCGGCTGTCTCAACCCACTCCACACCGTTGCTACTGCCCGACATGAGTGCAGACTGTGTGGGAGTGTTTAATAAAACTATTACAGCTGCCTTTGTGGATGCTGCTCACACAAATGACTACGAAGCGCCCAGACAACTGATAGCTAGCGTTAGCATGTTAGCCCAGCTTGAGAAACACTAGCGTCAGACACCAGCGTAGCTGGCTAACGTTAAAGTATATTAAATATGTTAAAGGGCCACAGTCCTGATGAGATTCAGAGCTAAAGGTGCTGTCATTGGTTTGTTATAGCTGATAGCACAGGTTTACAGCTAGCTAGCTATCACAGAAGCACGACAAACATAAACAAACCTCACACTACTCTACAGAAAAATGCATTCCCGCTCAATTTTTGTCTTCATAAAAAGTAAATACGCTTTTACACCGACTACAATCGCAGCGGGTCTGTTCCTCGGACTACTTTGCTAACTAGCATTCAAAGCGGTTGCTCTTTAGCCTGTTCACATATGGTCCCTGACTTGAATCCAGAAACTAAACTAACCGAGAACTAGGACGATCCCCCGGAAGTAAATAAAGTTTCCTTTCAGCGTAAGGGTCTGTATTTCTATTCTTTTCGAAATAAAAGTGGTAACATCAGAGTGACTTAAATATTTGAATGTCGCATTTTTTTTTTTTTTTACATCTATTAACAACTATACACATAAAACACGACGAATGCGTGTTTTAAAAACAAAACAAAACAAAAAAAAAAAAATGTCTATATGAAGTTATGTAAAGACAGTGGTGATCATCGTTGACATCGGCGCCGCTGGTGTAGTGGTATCATGCAAGATTCCCATTCTTGCGACCCGGGTTCGATTCCCGGGCGGCGCACGGATCTTTTTCTGGTCCAATAAAACACTTTGGTTATTTAATGTCATGTGGTGCAATTTGCTTATACTCAAGCAAAATGTGCACGGTGAAGTCGTGCACCGAAAATGTTACGTAGACCTTAAATTATTGTATTTACATTAAAAGCACTCAGTGCAGGAAATGATGATTAAAAACTGTACTTTACTGTTTAAGATGGTTAAGGTGGAGGCAGTTTTAACTAGAGCATTTTATATTGAATTGAAACTAATGATTCGTTCCACTATAGAATAATTTGCTGTTATGTTAAACTTCAAAATGATTAAATTGAAATGAAAAACAAACAATGCAATTCTGCAAACCCTTCAAATTATTAAATCGAAATAAAAAAATAAATAAATCTGCAAATCCTGACATTTGAGAAGCTAGAACCATGAAATTTTTGGTGCATTTGTATGAACAATGCAATGATCAAAGTAGTTCCCACATAATTTTCTGTCACTCGACAAATCGATTAATTAACTCTTTGTTTTATTAGTCTACCATTATCTCAGAAGATCTTATCTATTATAGTTAGTCATAATTATGACATAAGGTTTCAGTTATTACAACCTTTAGGTTAACGTTCAAGGAGTTGTGTTTGCAGAGGAACCTTCAGAAAACCTAAAAAAGTTCCCTTAAGGTTCTGTTAAGGTTCCTGGCCGTGAAAACTTAACCTTTGCAGACTGTGGTTTGTAACCGAGAAGTTTAATATGATGTAAGGAACATGAGCCATCAACTAGAGATCTGCACATATTCTCAGCCACTTTGATCCCTGACTGTATTACAATGTTAATGCTACGGGCTGTATATTATAATCTGTTTGATTATAATAATACACCTATGCTTTTAGCTCAGTGTTTGTTTTTGGGGTTTTTTTTGTTTGTTTTTTTTTGTCCTAATTTGATTGGCTGATGTTGGTACGACTTGAGACAGAATCGATTGGTTATCCTTGGTATCCCGGATGTTGAATAGGATTTCTTTAAAACTCTAATTTGGGGATCCGAAGTTAAACAACTATGTGATTTTGATGAAATTTTTTCATTCAGAATTTGTGAACATTGAAAAATTGTGAAAATAATTCTTAAAGTTGAATTAATGGGCAAACATTATTAATATTATTTTTTTTTAAATCAATGCTAGAAATTCACAGAAGAGCCTCCATGCACCCACAGCCGGTGCGTTGTTGCCCGGCAACCTGCTGATTGTCTGCATGTTTGTCAGTGTTGCGCAAAGGACAAAAAAAAACATCTGTTGCGTGGCAACGACGCAACCAACAGAAAACACTACAATCTGCTTAAAACGTCGAAATGAAGTCGGCTAAATTTAGCAGGAGTGCGTCTGCGTGCGAACTGCGTGCGGCGGGGTGTATAAACATGTGCGGGATGTGCCCGACGTGCGTCTTTGCGCCCAGTCCACCGGGGTCCACCCAGTGTCTGTGGAGGGTGTCGGATGACTTCAAGAGGAGATTCATCGTGGAGCTGCTTTTACGCTGCAGAAGCGCCCACGTGCTCGAAAACATCCAGAGCATGTTGTGCGTGACATCGTGGACGTTGTTCACTTATGCCAGGTCAAGACGCCCAACCTCCCCGGAGGATTACCGCTGCCACAGCGCGCACGGAGCCCGGGATGGGAAGCCTCTTGGCATGGACACGAATGAGATCTGGAGCTGGTTCAGCGACAGCCCAGACTGGATGAAGTCTTATTATCTGTGCCGCCTCTTTTCACTGTGTGACTCTGAACTTTTACGCATTGTATCCAACCTAACCAGCGTCCTCCTGGTCAGACTAAAGCGAGGGTTTCTGCAGTTCAACTGTAAGACAACAGACTAAACAGCACGTTAAAGCTCGCGATTACACAGTGTCTTATTATAAGTGTTTTGAACTTTAAATTGTGCAGACTCATCATTTCCTGTTAGGTACAGTTAGTGGTCAGCAAATGACATAAACACTATCTTTGGACTCTTTAATCATATGTGGCCTTTTCAGTCAGCAGCTGCAAAACCAGTCAATATGACGAGGACACCGGTGGAGACTCAGAAGACCCTGCTCTCATGGTGGTGCCTGGATCCTCAAAGTCTGTGTCTGGAGTCAGCCGATACCGGGACTTCATAAGCTGCCTACCTGTCAACCTGTCAAAGAGGATATTAGGTGAGTCCCCACATAGATAACACCAAAGACATGCTGTCTAAGGTCATCGAACATTTGCAGTTTTCACAGGCCTCTGCAGCTCAATTCACGTGCTTACATATTTCCCAGCATGTAATTTTCATGCAACATAAAACATTACATATTGCAAGTCAGCGTGAGGCAACTACACCAGGCCAATGGTGCCAATGCAGGGGCCACATGAGAATGCTGCTGCTAAATCCAGCACATTCAAGTAGGTAGCCTTTGGATATAAGAAGAACAAAGCCCTGTCAAGCCACTGCTTGTCTGTCAGCTCTCAGTGACCTGTCGAATCAATGATATTGCATTGAAAGGAAGAATATGACAGACAAAAGGCTTCTAGACAAAAACCAACCACTTTCATCTTCAGACTCTCACTGTAGATGCAGATTCTGCAAAAATATGTGTCTCCTAACAGGTCTGTTAGAGGAACACACTTTGAGACAATGCCAGAAGGTTTGTCGATACTGGCAGCACCTTGCAAAAGACACCATGGAGGAAATGAAGTTCAGAAGAAACTTCAAGGATCAAATAAAGGCAATGATGAAGGTAGGGCATTTGTATGTTTACACCATTTAGTAATATCCTGTAAATACTTACAAAATAAAAGATGAAATGAAATTTAAAGTGAAGACAATTACACACTTTTTTTCTGTTCTAGAGGTGCAAAGGTATGAACATAGTCAGTCCTACCTACTCCAACATTGTTGAAGTCCTTGTGCCCGCAAAGGATGATGAGAGAGCCGATCATCTTTCCATAGTCCAGAAGGTTAACGTATCAAAACCATCAACCTTATTATGACTTATAGTTATATTACTCTAGAAAGCGATTTGTCAATATATTGATTATTTTTTCTTTCACTGGTTTCACAGGGCAAGCCATTTGAAGCTGCTTATGCCAAAATCAAAACCCAAACTGTACAAATGGAGGAACGAAATGTTTATTGTGGTGCATATTTTGCCAAAATGCTGCTGAGCAAGTTAGTGTGGCTGGAGGCATATTAATCAAAACCCTGCACATTGGAAGTAAAGCATATAACATTCACACACATTGTGTGTTTGGATTTGACAGAGAAGACCCACATCGGGTGGTGGACTACAGAGGCAGATCATTCATGGCTACGGGTTCCAGGGACCGCACAGTGCACCTGTTTTATGTGGCATCAGAAACAAAAGCTGTGTCAGTGATGAAGGGCCATGTTGGCGGCGTCCGAGCTGTGCTGCTCTGTGAGGACAGAGGCCTGGTGATAACTGCCAGCAGTGATGCCAGTATCAGGTGAGGAGGAGATGGAAAATCATCATAACTCAGACAGACAAGTAGAATTCATTTTGCAGATGATGATGACTGAAGTAGGATGTGATGGTTTGCGATAGTTTATTTGATGTTGCATCACAACTGTAGGTGCTGGTGTTTGAAGACAGACAAGTGTGAGATGGTGCTGTATGGTCACACTGGGACTGTCAACTGCCTGGATGTCCACGCTGACAGACTTGTCTCAGGTGCTAAAGACTGCTTAGTCAAAGGTAAGCAGTCTTTGAAGGATGTATATAGTCCTTCAGGCGTAGGGTTACATGTCTGCTATCAATCACATTATACAGTCCTGTAATGTTGCTTAGCAAATGTGGATCATCATTTCTGGGACATGGAATAACTTTTACTGGGTTTTACTCAGCAAAAGGTGCCTCTTACAACATGAAGAGATAATGCAGAGACAAAGAAATTCTTGCCATACCAGAGCCATGGTTTTAAGTTTGCAAATATGAGAGCAAAAACCAGGAAGTCAACTGATATTCAACATATTTAATGGTAAAGTTAGTCCTAAAAAGGACAAAGTCTGGGTGGCAGTGTCTTTTAAAGCTGGAGCTTTAGTAAAACATGCTCACAACATCATGCCAACAACTTCAGTTCTCTGGAAGCTTTTAAATCAATGTTCCAGGAAGGTTTATATAATCAAGAGGCGCCACACAGCCTCATTAGTCTTTGGTCCCTCTGCTGGTGCAGTGAGGATAAGACTGTTTGTGTTTGCAGCTTAAAAGGTTTGATGTGAAGTTTGTGCACTGCTCTGTGTGAGTGAACTAATCCTGACTACCACACTGTCAGTGTGGAATCTACAGACAGGGAATCATTTAGAGGATTTTAATTTCAAGCACCCAAGTTCTATCCAGTGTGTGAAGATCAACACAACAAAAGTCTATAGTAGCTGTGATCGGGGCCTTGTCAAAATATGGGATATGGAGAAGGCATCACTGCTCAGGGTGAGAATATAAGTCATCTCTCTCTCTCTCTCTGTCTGTCTATCTATCTATATCTATATATCTATATACACACACACACGACAGTCTGTCATGTGAAATATGTTTGTCTTTGTTCACACACTGTCACTTCTTTTGCATAATGCACCACATTCAGGTGATTGATGCCCACAGGAAGTCGGTGAAGTGCCTTTTCTTTGATGAATGGCATCTTCTATCCGGCGACGTAAACGGACAAGTCATGGCGTGGAGCATCAGCTGTGATACTAAAGAGTGTCTAATGACCTTCAAGCACCCAAAGTAAGCATAAAAACCTTCTGAGCTGGTATTCAAAAAAATCAATTTATCTAAAATTCTATCTATGTTTTGTCACTTTGTATTACAATATCAGCCATTTGCAGCTAATAGAAATGTCCTTATGTGAAATATTGTTGCTGCTAATTTATGTGCAGCTAAATAACCTGAACTTACCTTTCTGCAGGGAGGTCAGATCTCTGACCCTTGTCTACCTTCGTGTTGTTACTGGCTGCGTGGACGGGAAGATTCGTATATTTAATTTCCTCACAGGAGACTGTTTGAGAGACATCACAGCCGAGGCTGAAACAGGCCGTTTGCTCTCCCTGCATTTCCATGACAACAGGTGAGTCAGATGTCCTCTCATTAAAGCATGTTCATTTTTTATTTTTGTTATTTTGTGACTATTGTTTTCAGGTTGTCTGCCTCAGTATCAGTATCTCAGTAACGCCTTGATATCACCTCTTGAAATTTAAGACAAATGTTCACTTGCACTCAAGGAGTCTAAAGGTGAAGGTCAGTGTGACCTCACAAAACACGGTTTTGACCTTTTGAACGTTTTCAATCTGGCACGAGTGGCAGAGGCACAGAACTGTGAGGTGATAAAGTATTTTTCTGAGATTATATTATTATTTCATCAGTGTAAGTATACATTTGTCTCTTGAATTTGCTTTCTCTCTCTTCCCATTTAGCATATTAGTGAACACACCATCCAGTGTGAAGCTGTACCAGTTTGCCAAAGTGTTCTGGGATTGCACAGAGGCAGCAGAGGGAGGCCACGGTGATGTTCTGGCTCAGGAGGGTTTGGTTTCTGAGAAATCTGCCGCATTGCCCAGAAAGCTTCCTTGTACCACTTTTGGGTTAGATCACAGAGCACAGGTGGCTTTGCACAGCCGAAAGATGCAAAACCATGACAACAAGAAGCCAGAGAGCGCAGAGCTGCATTACCACACCCGCTTCCTGTTTTCCTCCACTAACTGTCAAACCCAAGGTAAACATGCACAAGTGTAGGTCAAAAGAACAAATACTGTGAGGTGAGTTTGTGCTTAAGCAAAATTTTCCCTTTCTAGTCAAAGAGCGCCGTGAGGCTGCCAAACAGTCAGTGATGCTGAGTGAGAAGGCGACATGTGAACGGATGAAGAAGCGGGGTCTTCATCATCCTCTGACACGTGACTCCATTCTCCTCAGAGTCAGCGCCATTCAGAGGGCGCAGTGCACAGATGAAGTTAGCATCAACATGGAGTGCAATGCGAGGCTGCGAGATTCCTGGGGTCCTCACACACCCCAGGATCCTCTTCACTCTAACATCCAGAGCCTGCAGACCCAGATATCTCAACTGCGGCACACACAGGGCGGCCATCACAGGCGGGCCAAGACCTGTGTCCCGATTCTGAAGAGAGGCGCCAGTCAAAATATGACAAACACAGATGTCACCTCTGCTCTTGACAGCGCCAGGAGGCACTGTCACTATTTATTTTCTAAAAAAACACAGCCTCAAACTGCTGAAACACGTAGGGCAATCAATAGGGTTGGTGCTTTCTCCACAAGTGCCAAAGAGGGGCCACGGGTTCCTGAGTGCATGCTCTCAAGGTCGCTACCTAATCTAGAACACTGCATAAAAACTTGCACCAGTTTACCTAAGATTAACTCTTGAGGACCTGCTGAGAGAGCAGGGATCCTTCAGGCTGGAAGACAATGTCCAGGCCGAGAGGGAACTCATGCAGAGATGTGAATGAAAGCTGTCTAACAGGGATAAGAGGACACGCTGAGAAACATGTGTATCAGCAGATGGTCTGTTATTTGTTTTTGATGATAGAAAAGTCAACTGAGCTTTGTCACCACTGCGCAATTTCCATCTTTGTTGACCTTATTTTCAAATGTGCTGTTTCACTAAAACTCCACTAAGGGTCAGTATTGTATCATCTAATGGTGGCCCAGCATTAACACTGTACTTTTGCAGCTTGCTTTAGGTTTTATTTTACTTAACGTACTAATTTTCAGTATCGGAATTAATTAAATTTGTAATTAGATTCTTTCTAGCACAAAGTTTAGTTAAGTTTTTTTTTTGTTTGCGTCCATATTCTCAGTTAATGTTAATAATGAGAGAGACACATGGTTAATTCATTCATGTTTTTTTGTAGTTTATGTAATTTTCTTTATTGAATTGAATTAAGTTGTATTTTCAGATGTTTGAGCACTTTAAAATTTTGTAATGTGTTTTTCCCCCACAGCGTTGATTCATTTTTGTAATTAGCTCTATAAAAATGATTTTTCAGGCATGTATTCTCGAATTCCAACAGTTATAATAAGCAGTGGCTGCCTCATAACGCCTGCTGTTTGTACCAGATTGGTTTTGTTTTGTTTTTTTTTCTCATGAAGCACATTATCATCTCCTAATTTTCCCCTCAGTTAATGAACCATCCTGAAAACACTCCTTCACCACTGCAGTGACAACAAATCATTGTGGATTTTTTAACTTGTGCCATACTTCAAACAAGACGAGTGAAGTCCTCAGAGTGTGAGGAGTTCGTACCGTCCAGAGTGACCTTTCACCCTGCCACCTGCCCTCTAGCCCCGGTGCCTCCAGGGCATATTTAGGGGCGAGGAGGTAAAAGATCAGCCTCTGCTTTGACAGCAGCAGCACAGCAGCTGGGCACTCCTGAATAACAAAGGATTATGAGGAGGACTGACCGGGTAAGACGTCACATTTTGGAGACTGTCTGCATTCAGGAGCATGCCTCTGCTAATTTGATTTGGTCTACAGAAAACTGGGGATAATGGTGTCTCCCCCTTTTTTTTCCTCCCGTGGCAGTGTGACGTAGTGAGACAATGCAATCCCCTCCTGCCACCACAAGCTTAGCTTTAGTAGGCAGCATAGTCTTGTCCAGGAGCGGTAGAGCTGCAGGGGGGATAATGAGCGTAAAATCAAAGCAAAGTCAGAAAAGGGAAAGTCTTCATGGAGGAATGCCCTTAGACCTTCTGCTCCCTCGACCAGGCCCAAGGGTTGGTCCGGGAGGAGGATACAGGTTTATTTATGCATGAGGAGAAGCTTGAAAGAAATGACAGTTCACCCCCTCACAGTGAAAGACGGGTTTAAGGGTTGGAGGTTGGGCAGAAGGCAACAAAAGACGATTCAGTACGACCCAGGTGACCTTCGATCTACGTGGATCTCCATCTCCAAAGGCGCATATTTGCATCATAGTTAATTTGTCAAATAAATTTTTCAATTTCTGTCATGCTGTGTCAGCAGCAGGCTCAAACTCACAACTGGGTCTTGAGTAGCACCATCTTTTCAGGCCAGGTCAAGTCCACCCCAGTCATGGAGCAGAGTGTGATTAACCAAATTTTGAACTGCATTATTTTTCGTATTTGCATGCCACACAGACGGGTGGCTGACTTGCCCTGGAGCTGTTGGGATATCACACCATCACCAGGTCTAACAAGATGGGCATCAGATGCAAAGGCGCAGTGAATATGCAAATCGCACCAATCTCAGGGGGAACTGAATCGTGATAAGAACAGTGGCTAAATCCATCCATTGCAGAAAACATACTCTGGACATGGTCGGAAAAGCATTCACTGTTTTTTTTTTTTTTTTTTACACTGAAGCGCGGCTCAAACATGGAACGTCTTCAAGGCCTGACATATCAGCAACATCAACACATGGGAGTGACAAGTGCCTTAATCTGAGGACAGCTTTAAAGGCCGGGCCACACAGGCAGCACTGTTTCCGACCGTTCCCTGTCAGGATCGAGGAGATCAAACAAGAAACAAGATTCATATGCCTTTCTGACCTCATTTGCAGATAAAGATCGTAAGTGCATGGGGGATACAGCTACAATGAAGGGAGGAAATTAACAGGAACACCATTACTGAGATATGGGACTGATTAACATCCACATCCAGTCAAGCCAAATAGATAAAGCTGGAATGTGATTGCTCATTGATTGGGCCTCAGCGGGCCTCTGCAGTGGGCAGCTTCTTGTTTTCTGGAGTTGGACCTCGCTGTGTTCGCGGGCCCTTGATTGAGCCAAAAAGAGTGGAGTGAAACCACTGTGACCACACATCAGGAGGATGATCAAAGAGACTACTGCTGGCCCCCATGTATAAGACTCAACCCCCTGAAGAGATGATTGTGAAAAGTTGTTACTCGCATATGGCTCAGAGTGAGCACACCATCCAGTGTGAAGCTGTACACAAAAAACCCTGATATGGGCTGCGGAGGTGACACCAAAAATGAGTTGTGGTTGAGCCTGTGCTTCATTCCACATAAAGAGGCATTGTGTACCTTTTGGACTGAAAAGGTACACTGATTTTATTTTTTCCACCACCCTTGATTTTGTTTATTTCATTAAGTTGAAACCTTTTTGTTTTCATTTTTGAATTGACTGATTGTGCCGTGAGACCATCTGGTTTTACAGCGTGACATCTGGAATGCATTTCAATAATTGCAAAGAGATTATTTTCTATTTGCAAGACCTATTCTATACAAAAGACCTATACAAAAACAAAACACACCGGTGCTTTAACACCAGAGGCCATGGCATTTAGTACACTGAAGTTGGATGTCACTATGGCATTAATCACTGGTGTTTTAGCTCTACCACTGGGGGGCGCACTATCACTGCTCATAGACGAGTTCAGGCAGACATTATCCACACTTCTACAGTTTAAATCTCATCTCTCTATGTTACATCTCACAGTGTTAATGTTAACATGTGGCATTAATTGATGTTACAATTATTTAAAATGTTGTAATTGCCTGTGAAATGACAATATATTGTTGCTTTATATTACCATAATCACATACTCATAAAAGAGCATTTCAGTACAATTTGAAACTACTTTAAAAACAGGCTTTACAGTCCATTTGAATATGATATTGCTTAGATCTTCATGCCAAGTCATGGTGAATGTGTCTCAGTGCGTCACTATTAAGCAAGAGCGAAGGGTGTCATGCATTGACCTGTGGTCTCAATGGCCCCCAGTCTTCACAGATCTGCTCCAGACACATGCAGGCGACAGTGTTAAGTGTCATAATTTCGCTATTTTCTCAGACATAAATACAGAGACGTAAAAAGTCAGAGGTCAACTGCGTAAAACTTCCCTATTTAGAGGTCAGTAGACTCATATCGTCGGCGGGGGGAGGGGTTGAGCGGCACCTTCGGAACAAGAAGGCAATTCACAGAGGAAAAGTTATGGCAAACGCCATCTGACTCGACTTCCTGCCACAAAATGAACAGAAAATTAATTGTAACATAGGACTCCAAAGGTCTTGGTGCACCACAGAAGAAGAACAAACTACTTAAGTAGGCTCAGAGCTGGATTGTGCTTTACTAGATATCTAACTGAAGAGGCATTATTTGAAAAACAGGGCCACCACCATTTTTTCTATTAACAATAATGTCTGCTGAGCACAGCAAACAGTGACCGGCTTCTATTTAAAGCTCAGTGGTCAATGACAGCTAATGGATATCTTTATCAGGGCGTTCTTCATAGTTTGATGCATTCACTTAATCACAGTCTGACAAACAATTAGCTGTTCACTCATGTCAAGTGCAGATGTTTGTGCTCCTCTGAATCCTGATAGCAGCAGAGCTCTCCCTGTTTGGAGAGGTCATGGTACCTGACAAGAAAAGGGCTCTCATGGCGCTTGTGTGGTGAAAACATAAACACCAAAGTTGCACCCACGCACAAAACCTAACTTTTAGGGAGAGCTTTATGGCTGGATTGTGATTTTAAAATGTTTTTTTTTTTTGGTTTAAAAGTGAGTCATTTAGTTTGCATTAATCAAGAAACTGCAGCGTGGGATGAACTGCTGCTGCCCTTGCATAACAATGAATGGAAATTCTGATGGATGTGGCCCACTACAGTCTCCACTAAGGAGGTTATCACTTCATGCAAAAACTTTCTACCTCACAATCTTACTTAAGAGTTTAGATAAACCCCAGAATAATCAATGCAATTCAGACGACTTCTATAAATGTTCATTGCCATTTTCCCTGCAGCTGAATTCACTATCTCTACAACCCACCAAATAACAGTCACAACAAATACCACTTTCCAGACACGATAACTCGACTGCTGTTTGTACAGTAAATACTCTGTGGGATTTTCACTCTCTCCTCACATGACCCTGGCCCAGGAAGAGCCTTTTTTAGGAGCTGAGAAGAACCGACGGGCGTCCTAGCTTAGATATTTCACAGCTCAGCAGGCTCCCAAGCATGTTGATACAAGTGCTGGGAAATAACATGCAAGTCTGGTTGATTCATGCCATGTTGTGTTTTTCATTTAGTTGTCATGTGCAGTTTTTTTTTTTTGTTGTTGTTTTTTTTGGAGACCTGGGGTTAAAACTGACCCATATTAGCAGCAGATGTTTTGGGTCATGGACCAGAGCGTCTTATGTGCTTTTCCCAGGGGCTCGTGTGGTGAGAGGAGCATCACTACGTTGTGTGAAGAGGACGAGCGTTTGGACCCTGAAGGCAAGAGTTAGTTGCTAAAGGAGCCAGACAATCTTGAGGGCGAGAGGTGGAAGAGTAAATTTGTTCCTTCATCAGCTATACAAGCTAATACTTGTGTCTGAAATGCACGGCAGTCTCCAAGCATCAACCATCACTGACTCACATTGGAAATTTAAGCAGCTTTGACTTATTTGTTTTTGAAAATCAAGAGACATTTCGTGACAGTTTCATATGTATATTTTGTTGTGTGTTTCAGCCACATGTAGGGTCAATGTGCTCTTGAGCAATTTGTCTTGCTGTTGGGTTGTAGGCCTGTTTGCAGCTCGCTTTTTGCTAACCTGTGAATAGGAAGCTTGAGACGACACGTGATTAGTTTAGCTTAGCATAAAAAACTAATAGCATGGGGTTTCACAGGGAGCTCGGTGCTGTAGCGCTGTCTCTGCTAGATGCAGAGACTCGGAAGAGTCTCAGAATTTAAAGAGCGAAGATTTAAGTATCACAGTCAGTGCCTGGATGAAACAGATCATTTGAACACATCTTACTGAACCCTCCGCTGGCACAAGAAACCAGCAGCTTTCATTTTCAACTTGTTTCATACTGAAATGTACCTTTTTTTGTCATCTGCAACTGGGATGCCGGTAACCATTGTGATAGGTCTCTCTTCTCTTGTCATTCCACGATTCATCGAGACGCGCAGCCTTTCACCCTGCCCTCCCCCAGTCTACAGCTGTTAAAACAGCCCATATTATTCCCATAATTGTTTCAGTGTGTGGGCTGTTATTTTAATGTGCCAAGCAGGATGAGTCAGGAATCGAAAACTGTTGCGGTACAAAAGGCAAGTATTTTCTGACTACTGACATTCTCATTTTCCTGAGTAGCTGCCTTATTATCAGTGAGCACCATTCAAGTATAAAAGAAATAAAACCTGACGTAGGCAAGAGTACGGCGAACAGTATTACAACTGACCCCCAGACTTGAGTTCGCTATGTTTAATATGTCGGAAATACTTCTTCTTCACATCCTTCCAGTTGCAATAAGACACACTGTGATACATCTGTTTGGCCCTGGCCGACGTGTCTGATATGCATTTTATAAAGTGTGAAATGGATATGGAGTGGGGGAAAAAATGGAGTTAACATGAACACGGGCAATTTTCCTTAGGAATGATGGCAATTTTATTTTATGGGCTGATATGAATTAGCAGGTCCTCCAAGATACACACATTTTCCAAAAGTTGTTTTCTTTTGGTTTCAATAGAGGTTGTGCAGAAACTCACACTCAAGAAAATATTCACATTTTGCTGGTGTTGCCTAAAGCAAACAACAACCAAGAAAGAAGTTTTTGAGTTTTCGAAGAGCTCTTTTCCTTTTTCTGTTTTTTTTTCCTTCAACAGTTTCTCTGCGTGACTTTAATGTTAATTAAGAGCAAATTAGATTTTTTCTTACATCTTTTAAAGGTGTTTCTGTTACTTAATTAGTGATTTAACAAGAAAAGTCTTAACCCCTTTTTTTTACAGTAATTTTTCTCCTTTCTTTCTCCAGAGCTTAGTGATGGTACAGTTTTTCCTTCTTTCTCACTCTGTTGGTGTTTTACGTAACCTCCCTCTGTGGACTTTTAATAATTACAACCCCTTATTCTTTTGACGTCTGTTAACAGCTGCGAGGAAATTAATTTGAAGCTAAAGTGAAAAGGGAGAGATACTTTAAAAAAAAAAAAAAATGAAACCACAGATACACAAACAGTCGCTGTTGAGTAGTACAAGCCTGGAAATTTATAGTTCTCATTCAGAAAAGCTCTATAAGGTGAGATAAAGAAAGAAACTGATCCTCATGCAGCTGCAGTGTGGAACAGTTATTGGTGTTTAAAAGGTGCTCTGCCGAGTCGTTTGGGTTAGTGTGCTGCTTTTCTTCAACAATAAAAGAATGAAGTAAGAATGACATAGCTGGAGTTGTCTTTCCCACACAATCTGCACACAATATCAATTTAGCATTTCTCAGGGCGTAATGGGTGTGAGTTGGATGGAGCTGTCATCTAGTTACGACTCCTCTCAGGGGCCGTGCAAAAGCAAGATGTCATGTTTCGTGGTTGCAGTGGAAAGCTGGTTTTATTCTATGGAGCTGTTACACATATACACACATAAACAATGTCTAAACAACATGTTGAAGGTTGCAGGGATGTAGAGATGGAGAGAACACAAATTAGAGTTACAGGAAGAATGAAGGATCTCAGTTTGAATCTTTTGGCTGATGAAATAAAAGCAGAGTCCACAACAGTTTCACTCAGCTCTTTCCAAACACCAAGCCGCTGCATATGTACACAAAGGAAACCTGATACCATGCGATAAGTTGGAAATGTCAGACCACACTTTTCTTTCTGTAAGTGTCTATGCTTGTGTACTGATGTGGCTACATCAAAAGTCGTCTTTACTTTAAGTTTGAATTGGAGTCTCAGTCTCTCGAAAGCAGCTCATGTGTTTTGAATCAGCTAGATTCACTTAAAGCACTGCCAAAGAGGCGGTGGAAATGAACTGCCGGTGTCACAGGGAAAAACACTGCTATCCCCGAGTGATATTACAGCATGAAGAGGTTATGCTACATCTTTTGCAGCAAAAATTACACAAATCTATGTCATACTTGCCCTAATGAATGCAACACTTTGTCAAGCTGAGTATCTTCACACATCTTGACAGACAAATAAGTGACTTTCGAGCTTGAACTTGATTCAAAATCTTCTTAAAATCACAAAAATAGTTTGTAAGGAAAACAAAAAAACAAGAAAATATAGACATTATAGTGTTTGGATTTAGAAATACCCACTCCGTTTCAATAGTTATGATTTTCTTTGGGTCTGAGGAGCTGATGTGGTAAAAATGCAGCACAACTGAGTAATTATGTTGTAAAATCTACAGTACTAGTATTGCATTGGTCCAAGGTCATCAGGCTTTCAAAATAATTAAACTATATATATTCTATGGAAGACATAAAATAGCATGAATGAAACAAAAGGCAGCATGAGTGAGAGCTGGATAAGTCACATATTAGACTCCATTGGTCTGTAAATGTCTGTTAAGCCTCTGACTAACGTGTGAAGTAAAGCAGCATCTTTTTAAGGACACATCAGTTCGGGGCTTAAAGGAGCTACTTGTAAGATTTGCTACTGATATATACAAACGCAGCTATTTACTAAACAGTCTAGACAAAACATTATGAGTTCATTGTCATACTTCATTCCTTTACTTGCTGAGAACTGTCTCCAGTGCTGGAAAGCAAGGCCAATGTTTTGTCTCTATTTCTATCAATTATATTCTCCTTTTTAAGTTACCACACTAACTAGCTAACTCCAGTCTTGTCACTTTCCGATACTGAGTCACTGCAACGTCCGGGCTGCCCTTGGAAAACAGATGCAGAGATTAATAATTGCTTGTTTACAAAAAGAGTTCAAACAGAGTCATGTCGTCTGTCACCTGAAGACAAGGATGTAAAACAACCACTTTTGTCAGTGTCATCTGACAGAAAACTGGAGATGTAACACAGCTGGTTGACACGTTCATTAAAGAGGAGGTAAAAGCTATCCATCACTTTCAGGGCAATACTTTTGTTTAAAGTTCTGGAAATCACTGGCATTGTCTAAAACTTACCTGGGAACCAGTGCCTCACCAGATCAAGCGTGTGTTCCCCCTCAGTTCTTCACATTCAGACTGGAATTCCCCTGGATGGTGACTTTGAATGGCGGATGAGTTGGACGGGCACCTAGAGTGCAGTAAATTGAATGTAAAATCTAATCTATTCAAACCAAATGTTGAATTAAAGGTGTAGCCTGCTACTCCAAGAGCAGCTACATAAGACTGGATATATTGGCTCTGGTGAGTCGAGCCATTTCTTTCCACTTGATCGGCTTATAGACACCACGCTGTCTGAAATTTAGCTCTGCTTTTTTCTTTCTTTTTTTTTTTTTTTTTGAAACTAGGTTCTGTGTAGAGAGCATTTTAAAAGCAGAAGTGCCTCGCAGAGCACGGGAAATATTTCCATAAACCCAAGCACTGCTGCAATTGGAAGTCTGGTTTGTCCGACAAAAGCAATTTCTGCACGACTGATAAGAAAGGAACGAGCGAGAAAATACATGCTCGAGTGTTGTTAATTAAATTTTCACTATCCCTGCTGTAGTAATATGGTCTCTGTCTCTCACACAAACACAAACATACACATAAATGCACACACCGGCTCACATAGTACAGTATACATGGCACAGAATCAGGGATGGTCCCTCCTTTTTACTAATCTGAAATGAAACCCAACCTCAAAGGGCAACAGTGGGACTTGATGGAGACTAATGTTTTGAAAACTGGGTGAGTCACACTCAAATCCAACGGAACTGCTCTCCATGGCTAATTAAAATAAACCAGTGGCCTGCAATCATGGATCCAGTTGGCGCAGCCCGTATAAACAGCACGTTGCCTTAAAAAGGGAACCCATGGTTCTTAGGACCAGAACAGTGGCGTGTGTCCCAGGCCGGTTAGAGTAAGAGTGCGGAACTGGACGACAACACAAAGGCCACATCTGGGATCACTGTGTCGTGAAAAACACTCTGGAGATGTTGAGATATCCACACAAACAGGCGCCCGGAATATTTCTCCAAACATCCATGTGAATATTCCATATTTGACTGGCCCTCCACACAGTTATGTGTTTACCTCTGGAAATGTCTTCTCTTTAAGTGGCATGAAGACGTGACAGCGGATTTTGGCATCATACTTGATCCGTCCCAAATGGGCTACTCGTCAATGTGACAGTAGGTGAAAACAAATACCCCTCAAATCTCATGTGAGGTTAAGTTTTCCCACATGGAAAGAAAGACATTCTGAGAACTACTGGCATGGATTGAACCATCAAACCTGAGATTTGGGTAGTGATACTGTATACTGGCAAAGGATTGACTCCACCTATCTCTTCCTCCCTTTCACTGCTGGACTGGAGTGTGTGTTGAGTACGCCATGAACTTGGAATTGTACATGAATTACTGCTGACCCTTTGTCTTTCCACAGTTTACTCATTTGTTGCTATTCTGCCTACATACCTGCAAAGTATTCATACACACAATATACACTAAAAGAAAAAAAAATATTCAAGGGCACTCCCAGACACAGTATTGGCTTGTTCTCAATCTTTCCTGCACCATTTGCTGTTTTTGGTCAAAGCTTTATTGAACTAACTCTGTATACCTGGCTCACACCCTCATCATTCTCTGCAACAATAACACAACTGTGCCAGGAAGTTCCTGTTCTCAGTGTTCAGGCTTTGCCAGTGTTGAGGGGAACAAGGCAAGGCCTCACATTCTTTTCATGTGCGTTGATGTGATATTTTGTGGTTTTCATTTGTTTTAAGAAGGAAAGAGTGCCACATCCACTTCATGCTCCATTGTCAACATGGAGCTCTTTCCTGGGAGCTTGGAGGCAGGATGAGATGTTAGTTTTTGAAGAGGGCTGTTTATCAGTTTGGTGTGCCACACATGTCATTCACATCCATATGGCTCCACAAATAATGTGACCTTGCTGGGAGCCAACAGAAACACAACTCAGGGTTTTAAATTATTTTTTATGTTCTTATCGTTTTTAATTTATTTTACCATTGCCCGCTGGCATTTCATCATCCGTGTGGTTCAAACTCGCAGGCAAAGAATAACACATATCAAACCACAGTGAGCAATATACAAGACCGGAGTGAAGGATAAGAATCACTTATCATGCCCATTCTGATATGTAAACAATCCGCTGTAGGTCAGTGGCTGCAGCACTTGTGCTATTACAGCACATATAAACACGCCTTGGATGATGAAAAAGGTGCTAACAGGGCCCAGGGCATGAAAAGATCGCATAAAAAAAGTCAATGATAGATTTCTTTTTTATCTTTGCAAAGGGCAGATCAGGGACTCAGATAAAGAACAAGTTGTGTGAAGCTTTAAAAAGCACATAAATATTGAACAACACTCAGTTGGTCTCAATCCATTCAAAGTAAGAAAAACTAGCATAAAAATGTCACGCAGGCAAATGATGAAGTCACCAAGTTACAATGAAATGAATGAAAACCTTTTCTTTTAAAGAAATGAATCAAGATTTTGGGAAATATGTTTATTCCTGTCCAGAAGTAATTGAGAAGACTGCGTTTGTCAAAAAGCTTAACTTTTCCCACTTGATGGAGCCAAAGTTTTGCTATTGGCATTAATATTTACGTACAAGTCTTGGCATGAGCTTTAGTCACTGGTGCATTTAAAGAACAACAGGTTATATGACCTCTGAGCAGTGATACTTCTTCAAGGGCAGCCTGTATTGACTCGGTATTGGAAAGTGACGAGATTGGGACAACCAGGTTAGAGCTACCTGGTTAGCATGCTAACTTTAGTACAATAAAACAAGTGATATGAATAGAGGCAAAACAAGAGGGTTGGTCTTCACCACTAGAGACATCTCTGGGTGAGTGCAGGAATAAAGTTTGAAGCTTAAATTGCTAGAGGAGTAACACAGTGACTAGTAAACAGGTGTTAATGCTAACGCTAGCTGTATAGTGATAGCAAAAAAAATGGTCCCTTTAAAGTGCTCAGAGGAATGGAAATTCACTATTGGATTGACTGTAAAAGTAAGATTGTTTTCTCAAGAATGAACAATAATTAGTCCACTGAATAAAAAATAGGTAGGATAAATGTCGAACAGACAAATACTGAAGTCCATGACTGAATAACCAACGTATTTCAGCCCGTTGTGTATTTTTTTATTCTACTCTAGACTTCTCAGAAACAAGAATACACACACAGGAGGAAAAACTAGAACTTTCTGTGGTTTTTATTCAACATAAAAATGCAGAGTGAAATTCTGCATGTAAAGAGAATCCTGGATATAGCAGGCAGCCACAACTTAGCTACCTCCAAAGAGTTTATTATACTTTGCATTTTCTGTGACAGCTATCATTAGTGGGCTCTTTGTTACTTGCGTCACAGAAGAAATAAGATGCCTCCTGACTTTGAAATGGTGAAATAAACCGAAGAAATGTATGTTCACACACAAAGACCACCTCACTTATGTATGCAAATGATTGTATTGGAATAATGTGAGAGGCAAGGTCATCCGAGAATTTCTTCTGACTTTAAGACAGTAAGCAGATTTTGGACTTTCTCAAGATCTCATGTTTTATTAGTACTTTCATCACATTTGGTGTGTACAGCTGTGTACAACACAATGAACATCTTCAAGAAGAGACTGAAAATGCTATTATCCACCTCTCACCTCTTTTGGTTGAGGGCTCAACATGAGAAACATACCCTACCAGATGAATTATTTCGGTCTGTCCTGCAATATTCTGGTGGGAAGTTCTTCTTCCAGTTGATCTAATACTTGCCATTTGTGAAATATGATTAGTGTTTGACTATTATTATTCATGAGATCTTTGTGACATAAATATACACATAAAATAGACACATAAGGTGCAGCAGCAGGTCTACGTGCTGATGATGCAGAGCGGTCAGTCCATATAAATTTATACTCATTCCTTTTGGTCTTCTTTAGAAAAAAATTGATGTGAATATGAACCAGACCAGAACTAAAAGAGAACAATCTATATTTTCCCTTGATCCAGAACAAAAGAACCAAACTACAGGTGTGAAAACATCCTCAGACACGGGCGTATAAATGGATTGGAAGGAAGCATGGTCTTTGTTCCTCGGCCTGACTTTTGACAACTTTATTGTGGAATGTCAACTTCCAAGCAATAAAAAAATTTAACTAATCTAAGGTCACCTGGATCTGCATGTTTAATATGACACTTATACAGATTAAGCTTTCTAGGCGCTCACTTCCCAGCATGCTTTGTTCCTTTAAACAGAACCACAATCACTTTCTGAGGGTACATCCCATCAGGGTGAAGCAAACAGCAAAGCCAACCATAAAATCAGCTGTATAAAAGGAAATTATATCTGTGGACACACAAAGTGGGGAATGGCCACATGATAAAGCAGCAAATGAAAAATGCAGATAGGTGCCATGGCAACGCGGCCCTTTGAGCAGCACAAACAAACAGCAGGAGCGGATATGGAGAAGTTGAGAGTGAATGCCAATTAAATGATTTTCTAATGCACTTCCTTACAATGACAGCAAACAGACATGCTTTTTAAAGTGCCTTTGTGAGCATTGCAGTTGGGACTGAATTTATAATGAGTCTGTCTTGTCTTTGTACTGAAGGATGGAAAAAGTGACGTTGAAGAGGAAAAGTCTGAAGCAAAAAAGAGGTGCGAGATCCTGTTTCAAGCTGTGCTTCAGACTCATCTGGGAACATCAGGATCAGAACGTGGAGCCAGGACCTCAGTGAGTGATGAGGAGACAGACCTGGCATGTTCAGAGGAAGATGGTCATGTATGGTATGTATCACCCAACCTGGGTCTTCAGTTAGCCATGTTTATTTGACACTCAGTTGGTCACAAGATACTTTAAAGCAAACTCTCCTCTTACATAATTATTATTTTTATGTGCCAGGGTGGGAAAATTCAGATTTGGACCTCATACACAGTGTCCTGGAGTTAAGCAGATTTTGTGTGTAAATATGGCGCCAAGCCTTTGAAGTACAAACAGAACTCTGAGGAAAAACCATGAAGGAGCCAGAGTTAATATACTTTAATGTGTCTCACTGTGAGATATCACTCGCTTATCGGCAAACACCAGCTGACAAATGAATTTTAAATCATCTCTTTTTGGTCAAGAATGTTAGTTAGAAACAGTGGTTCAACTTTTATAGACTTTTTTTTAATTTGAAATCTTTCACTTGCTCATGAATCTTTCTACTGAATACTTGAATACTTAAAAAAAAAAAAAAAAAAAATCACTCTGGTTTCTAATAGATGTTATTCCATTGTTGGAAAGAAGTTATGTTTCCACTTCTGTCTCTTTGTTTGCAAATTATCTTAAAAAATTGTGAACAATTGTGAACTGGATGAAATCAAGTGGGCAAAAAGCCCTTGATTCAAGGCATCAGGCCTCAATTTAACCCATTAACCAACCAATTTAGATTTGTTTTGGCTGCATTCGAGTTCTGGTGAAAATCTTACATTCTGATAAAAAAAAAAAAAAAAAAAGACGATTGATACCATTCTCATATCTGTATAAAGCTATAGCCAGTAGAAATTTAGCATAGCTTAGCTTGAAGACTGGCAACTGGAAACAGCTAGCCAGCCTCTCAAGTTGACAAAATCTACCCACTAACTCCTTTAAAAGTCTCTAATTAACATGATATCTCTTTAAATCCTCCATACACAGCAAGACTTGCTGGAAAACCACAAATTCTTTTTTACAGTTTTTAAAAAAAATATTATTGCATCTTAATTGTTGAGCTTTACAGTTGCTGGTTGTCACCTTCACATGGAGACATGCTAGCGTCACCCTCCCCCTTTTTCCAGTCTCTGTCTAAACTCTTCACATGAAAATCAATCAGCAAATTTCACAAAATGTCAAGTATTTGTTTAACATTAACACATTCGCTAGGGTTGATAAAAAGAAAATCAACAGAACTAATTCATTTATTTGGTATTCCATTATTCCATATGTTAACATGAGCTTGCGAGGGACGTCCCAGCCTCAAGCCACCTGTGCATGAGAAGCACAAATGTGATTATATTTACTCTACATTGCAATTCTATGCCAGAAAGGGCTTTTGAATGGGACTCTGTGTGCCTCTGAAGTCTTGAAACTGGATGCTTAGCAGTGGTCGGGGGTCTGTTTGCCGCCGTGCAACCCCACAAAGGTTTATCCCGCCACTTATCATTCCTTAGCCATCAGCAGCTCCACAGTGGAGCGATACCAGAGCCGATTGCCTAATACAGTACACACATAGTGATGACAACAATGGCTGATGAATAAGGTTGCAGGCCACAGAGATTAATAGACATCCCATTAAGACTGTAATTCATGTTGGATATGTTTGTTTTGTCTGTTTTCTAAACGATACTACAAATACTATAATTTGATTGATGGTCCTCTGGTTTGTGTAGATATAGGAAACTAACATAAAGAGTCTTTCTTAGAGTTTCCTAGCATCCAGAGCTAAATGTGCATAGGATTTAAAAGTGTCGGAGACGTTTTGGCCACCACTGAAAAACAAGATGTCAACATGCACTTCTTTCTCTGTTTATATATCAGTCCCTGTCTCTCTCTGTAGAAGTCTCAGCAAGTGTGGAGCCTTTCAGACGTCTCACACTATGGCAGACTTCCAGCGGGAATGCTGTGACCATAAACTACCCTGGCTCAAACTAAAAGGATAGATAACCCTGTCTTTTTATAGCAGGCGTGCAGAAAGTCTGCTTAAGAATTAGAGCCAAGTAGATGCATGAAGAGGGAAGAAGGGAGTTTAACTTGAAGTTTGTCTCAGTCACCTCATACTGAGACAAAGTGAGGATGAGGAGAGACAGATGTTTGAAGTAGAAGAGAACACGTGGATGTCAGGCACAAATTGAGTTAAAACTGTTTAGTATTTAACAGGACTGTTGTTTGGCAAGGCTGATAGGTGCTGAGCAGATTTGTAACAGTCATAATATTTCAATTTGTGACCCTTATGGGGCAGTTTCCAGGTGTACTTGTAAAAATGCCTGTAAAACCCAAAATATGCTTGTGTGAAAGTTGGCTTTCCCACCAGGAGGGGATCAAAGAACGCTTTATGAATAATGCTGAACAGACACACATCAATGGCAATAAGATTAGCGAGGGAGAAAAGGCGAGTTTGAATTTGTTTCATATTAATTTCATGTTTAAAGTCAGATTCAGTGCATACATGTGAAGCCATGCCATCTCCCCGTGAAGTGGCACCAGCAAGTGCCACATTCAGACAAACCTTTTGATGCAGCTTCACGGGGCATCGAGCCATTCCTGGGATCAAGTCATTTCAGAAAGTGGCGAGCTGTTGTGTCACCATCCCACATAAATTACACAAATGCACAAGAACAAAGGGGACACACTGAGGTTTTTCCTTTTTTTTTTTCTTCCATGTTTCAAAGGTCAACGTTAAAAAAACATTTATTATGAAAACTTAATGAGCACCAGAGGAATTGCTTGGCGACCAGCCTTTTTTTTTTTTACCAAGGCGTTGTGCATCACTCTCAGCCATGGATTTGTTTGGTTTGACTTATTTACAGTGGAAACTGCTGAGGGGCAAACTGTCTGCACTGGATGATGGAGAGAGGGCAATGAGATCAAGAGGTCAAAGCCCCGACAACACACACGACCTAATGTGACTTCTTGGTAATGCTTTGTATACACTGATACTCACACATATTTGTACTTCTGGACCCTCTTTGACATAATGTAATTGCTGTACTTGAGCACACATTTAAGCTATTTTTTCTTGTAAACATGCAAATTATAATTACTTACATTTTTACTCACTTCAGTAATATTGAATGTCATTACAGTCATTTGATTTAGTTTCCTGTTTAAATTTAAATTCAAAACATAATTACTGTTACAGAATAAAAAAGCTGCTTGGTAATACTATAATAGAATTGGCATGGTTATTTAAAGGCACAGTGCTACAGTACAATGGTACTGACTCATTACTGTAGTGACCAGATTACATCCCACTGTATTTCTGTGCTACAACAATATCATGATGTTGTACCATTTTAATATTAATTATTATGTGCAAGTACAATTAGCACTAAATGAACAAACAGAAGAAAAAGATATGCACATAAAATTTTAAATCCAATTTAAATGTAACAGATTTAACAGTATCCTAACAGTATTTGTCAGTATTCAAGATGAGATTAGATTTTTTTTTTTTTTCTATTTCATTAATTTCCTCACCTCAAACTGCCCATAAGGCAATTTTGAATGTCTGCATAGTGGTAACGAAGGATAAAATGAAAAATATTATCGCAGTACTAATACAATTCCAGCATAAATGATGAGCAGTTCAGCAGTCACGCATAACTGGGGTGAATGTTGCTTTTACTTCCATATTTTCATATATTTTGATTGTGGGTATTTTTACTTTTTTGTAATGCCACATTTACTATATTAAATCATCTGAATAATTCTCCCACCATCACCTTTCACACTATCCATTACCTAAATCAAATCAAAGTCCTAAACCTCAAGTAGCCATTTGATAAAGTGAAGACCGGCCAGTTATATAAATACAGACTTAAACAGAAACCTGTGTGACCTATGACTTTCAAATTTTGATGTATGGGGAGAAGACGCCTCATTAAATCTAAGTCTTGTCACATGCATGACTGACTGGTCATCACCCCAAACTGTATTACTCAAACACCTCATGACTCAGAAATGTAACTCGTGTAAAATGCATCGTTGACATACAACAATGGAACTGTAATGATTTGTTAAAGTATTTTCATGATATTGGGGAAAAAATAAACTCAAGGTCAATCAATGTAGAGTATAGCATCAACCAGGCTCTAGACAGTACAACAGCTGTACTTGGACAAATCTGCTAACCACATTTTACAGCAGATATCACATTTTAGGCAGACCTGTGGGGTCCTGACAAGGCTCTGAGACAAAGAATATGCCTGGCACTGACCGTGGTTCATAAGGAGGACCAGACTTCTCCCTTCACAGCGTGACTCCCCTGGTCTGCCAGTGACATAGGAGATGAATGGCACTGCTGGCCGGCCAGCGCTTGGTGTCAAAGACAAATGAGAGCAAAGCCCACCAATCAGGGACAAGACGCCCCTGTAGTCCATGGGGCGGCGGACGAGTGAGTAATTTGTTACAGGTCTGAATATATCACCAGGATTGACGTGAATGTAAGTGGAGTCAAAGCACAGAGATTGAGGTCTATATGGACTCCAGTGAGCTCACTGTGTATGTTCAACAAGCTGTGGGAATGATTGGAAACCATTTCTTTTAATTATAAGGCGGAAATTAAAGAATTCAACAAGCCATTTATTAACATAAAGAATTAAATAGAATAGAATAAAATAAAACAGTTAGTGAAAAACAGGTAGAAGTACTTTTGTACCAATGAGCACACACAACATGATACACTGAGACTCTCATGACACAGCCCCTGTTTAAACTTTCACAAACTTATACAAAGTCTTCATAAAAGCTCGGCTTATGGGCACATAAATGAGGATGAGTCTTTGTGAGAGTACGGTCACATCCCACTCTGCGATGATGTGTATATTCCCGAGGACATTTATGACTCTCTGTAATGGATTGTGGCCCATTAAAGATTCCCTAACTGTTCCTCTTTATTGCCAAGCAGATTTGTGTTTGGCACAGATATTTTCTCTTGAGAACAGCACGGTTTCAATTAAGTGCTCCGACCAGTTTCAAGTGCCTCCTAACCTCCACATTTTTAGTATTCTTCGTTTGTGACAATATTTTTTTCACATTTGATGAGTAATAGTCACCCCCCTTTCCTCTGCCTTTACTAATAATAGTCTTGGTATGAAATAATATTTATTCTGTATTGATTTGGAAACAGAAATGCTCCCCAATCCACACCACATTACTCACAATTTCTCTCAACCAAACAAAGACCTGCTCTATTCACTCATTTGCTCGCTCACTCAAGGGCAAGGACCCAGTTTACTCGAACAGAAACGCACCTTCATGCGTGTAAATACTGTATGTTCATGCACATATACATCACAAAAAAAACACACATATACACACATGCACCCTGAACACAAAGGCCATTCATCTGTTTGTTTATATCAATAATTTCACATAATTACAACTCTGTTTTGTCAGGGTCTGTAGAGTTGGAGAGTACATGCTTGCTCTTGGCCCAGAGTTATATTTCTCATTCCAGAAGGGGAGGGGGTTAGAAATGGAGGGTTCATGAATAATACCTCTTGCCGTTGGCGTAACAAGGACAAGATTAATCCCCTCACACAAACACCAAGACCTTTTTCTGATTAATTTCACATTTATAATTTAGTAATTGTACAACTCAGACAGTTGGATATACAGCTAATGAGATTTACACATGCTCTTTAGACCAAGGTCTTTCTCAGCCCTATATATTCTTTGCATTGTGCATAAGGCAGTGCGCTTTCATTCAGATTCTGTTTTGAATTTTATTGTTAATTTGCAGCATGACCATCAGGGAGCTACTAGAACACGTTGCAGAACCGTAATTAGGTAATATATTAATATAATGTAAGACTGCAAATATAATGTTTTGGAAATTAAATTACTCTTTTTATTTTCAATACATTCAATGACAGTATCAAAACCAATGATGAATTGATTTCGAATTAAGTCAGCTCTCGGTTAATTCTTTGTGTGTAAAAATAAAATAAAATAAAACGGATCATTATTGGTTTTGGTCTTTTCCCACGATTATGACAATCAGAAAGAGAAGAATATCAGAATACCTTACAATGGAGCCATTTTTCAGCCTCTAAGTTAGAGACAGTTTTGTATGCTTTAAGAAGAAAAAAAAAACCCGACCTGACGTGGCCCTTTGCTGCATGTCATCCCACCTCTCTGCCCCCGTCTTTCCTGTTTCTCTTTCATAATAAAGGTATAAAAGCCCCAAAATAACTTTAAGTTATTAAGTTTCAATTTAAAAAAAAATCTAGATTTTGTCAATTCCAGTTTAGCAGGAGAAACGTTTCTCGACATTTCTCGTATTCAGCGTATAACCTGCAGTAGATTTGGATCGTTGCCTTTACAGTTGATATAGGCAGTCTGGAGCAGAACACGCACAAGCTCACTTTCTTTTAGTTGCTGTTTGAATAGTGAAGCGTGGGTATGCTTGTGCGTGGGGATACAGTAGTTCAGCAGTTCAGAAAAGGTAGCTCTAAAAGAAAGTGCTGTTTGACGACAAGATAAAGGGGTAAAAACATTCAAATTAAAGCACTCTTCAACTGACGTTGACTTTTTTCTTTGTACATTTTTAAAACTGGCTAGCCATGTCCACAGCAGTACATCGCTCAGCTTCTTTGTGATGCCTTAGATCCAAATCTACTGCTAACACACTGATTATGTATCAGTGCTTCACACAACCCCATGTCAAATAACCCACACTATCACTTTATGTATCAATTACCTTAAACTATGGACTTTGGCCTTTATGTAGCATCAGCTTTTGTTTGGTTTCAAGGGAACTTTTGTAATAGAGCGAGAAAAATAAGGATCACCCGTGAGTTGGATGTTGATGTGAATGCTATTTAAAAGTCATAAACTGCTAGTTACCATTTCAAGGATATGACATGAATGTGTCAGCATTGATTGGATATTCATAGTCAAACACTTGGGATGGACAAAAAAACAAGGCAGATGAAACTTGGAATATGTTTGTTTTTTTTTTTTAAATGGTAAAGATGGTATAAATGACTTCCACATACCACCCATATGTCTAAGTCAAGGCAGTGAGCATTCGAGCGGCTGCTTTTTTGGCCCTGATTAGTCCCACATTCTTGTCAAAGTAGACGTGTTGTTTTTATTTTCATGCTCCAGCAGAAGACAGGGAAGCGAAGGGAGAGGCAGTTAAAACGACCATGACCAGAACCATACGCCGTAGCTGTGACTTTCACTGCTGCTCATATCACTTCAAAACTGTCCAAAAAGCACTTCTCTTTGGACAGTTGAACCAGTTGAGCAGTCTTTCATCTCTCGCTCTGCCTAACAACCTTTGTTGGTTCTGCCCAATCTGGATTTCATTCTCCTTTTCTGTCTCTGACACTGAATAATGCCTTTGTAGTCACTCCCTTCCTGTCACACACACCCTTCACGTCCAATATTTAATATGTACCAAGTGACAAGCCAAGGAAGTAACCAAGAATGTTATACACTAGTTATTGGCCCTGAGAACCAATATACAGGTTAAAAGGTCGAACACTTTTCCGAGCTGTGAACCAGCATACGAGAAGTAATCATGTCTAAGAATGTCATTGTCAAATTCACGAGACTGTAACAAGAAACTCAGTTTTAGCTATTACCCCAAAGGGACACTGTTAGTGCCGAAGTGTCATTTTTACCAGCATGAAAGTGAGAAAGCCAAACCTACTGACTCACAAATAGACTGTGAAGCAGAAATGTGAAATACATCACATCATTGCTGAAGCCTGTGTGCAGGCTTACGGGTGAGCAGCATTAATGGTGGCATGTTCCCATCTCGCACATCTGGTTCACATGATCAAACAGGCCATTAATTCTACTGTTTCCAAAAGAGGGAGCGAAATGGTTTAACTTGTAACACTCGGAGGTTAAAGGTCCAACCTGTGAGCCAAATGTAAACAGAAGTGTCACCAAAACAGATCCAAAACACGTGATTAGATGATGCCATCACTCTTAAATTCATTTACAAGTCAAGACAACTGAAACTAAATTATCAATAATCTCTGATGTTGTTAACAACTTGTTTGCACCATCAGTTTGTTAACTTCGCCCCATATTTTCTATTGACAAACAACAATAATTTCCCAATAATTCCAAAGATTCCCAGACATGATACACTATATAATCAGCTGGTATATGGCCAAATAATATATTCCAATCAATTCTCAGTGTAACCAAAGGTCCTGAACATGAGACAAAAATGTAATGTAATTATCTCTAAAGCCAAGCATATGATATATAGAAAATAATGAACCTGAAAATTAAACAATCATAGGTGAAATATTTATTATATTAGTTTAATTGGAGCAATTATTTTAAACAAATTCATATTTTGTCAGTTCATTAAACCAAAATGCAATTATCCACAGAAAAGAACCAATTATAAGTTCTTCTTTTGCTACATACATAAATATACATGTATATATATATATGTAAATTCAAGTCATGTTTTTATGGGAAAACCAATTTAAGTTTTATGCTTTGAGGGATCATTTTGATTGATTTTATTTTCTCTTTTATCAGTTAACATTGTATTCACCAAAGTAACTGCTGAGATGGATAAACACTGACAGCAGTCTGACAGAGCTTGAAACACAAAAACAGACAGGTTGTAAACAAGCCAAATGTAGTCAAATTATCTAAACCACTTTGCTTTGAAACATGGAGGTAAACAGAATAAATAATCCTTTATTGGACCAGGAAAACTGTCTGCCTGGACACCTAAAGAAAGTCAACAATGAACATTTACAATGAAGAGTGTGGGTGATAATTTTAACATTCACCAACCATTGGCTTGTTAACAACCTGTCTGATTGTCTGACCGCTAAGTGCTTCATGCCCCATCTAACATATTTTTTAGCAATTCCCACATTTCAGCAGTTCATTTGGTGAGCACAATGTTATCAGGATTGATAGAAACAATGGCCAAAACTATAAAAATAGAGCCCAAGTTCTCATAAAGCTGAACTCATAAACCTTTAAGCTGCATGTGTGGAGTTTATGGTGTTGAACTGCATGTTCATGGCTTGGTAAAACTTGAGAAATCAACCTGGACAGACAGGATGTTTGAAAGACTGAAGGACGAAGAAGAAAAAGTCAGAGCTGTGTAAAGTGTTTGGAGATCTTTTTTTTTTTTTTTTTTTTTTTTGCTAACAAATATTTAAGCCTAATTAAAAGGAGTAGGGTGTGGGAGTGAGCCTTGGAGAACCAGAAAGGCTGAGAAAGACAGCGAAGGAGACAGGGAGGATTTTCCAGGGAACTTAATCGTTGGTAACTCGCTTACATCTGTAAACACATCTGTGGATATCACTTCCCTGCCTGAGTCCAGTCTGCATGAGAGAAAATACCACATTTAATGGTGATGCAGGGTATGGTCAGGGGCAGTCGTGGTTTAGAGGAAATGGCCTATGATAGTGTGTCCTCATTGACTTCTTTTGTGACTCAGCCCCCTGCTGAATGAGAGCACAATTTTAGGAGTAGACACATCATTAGGCTGACGTGGGGATGGCCACGCTCCACCGCATAGGATGAGAATATGTCAAAGCATGATGGACCACACATGTTGCTCATGACCTACAGTGCACAGCATGTAGAGCTGAAGCAACCCTTTTGTCTTCAGGCTTTTTGCTTCCTTCCTCATCTCCAAATGCCCTTCCCCAATGCCCTTTGCAAGCAGACAAAAACTAATGGGATTCAGAGGACAACTGCAGCAGCCGTGATAGACAGAGATTTATATAGAGGAATGAGTTGGGAGAGTGATGGAGTTGTCTACTGCAGATCCAGTCCCCACATCTGTCCGGTTCTACTTGGCAGCACTTCTGAGCAATTCAGTTGGGAGAGAGATATGCAGGTGTTTTTTTTTTTTTTCCTCTCCACAAACAGATGCATCAAGCTAAGCCGAGCCAAGCAGCAGACGGACGGCAGTGTCAGATGCATGAAAAGAAAAATGTTTTTTCAGGCTCAAGCTGTGCATTTGGGGGAGGTGTGCTTTTAGCAAAGTGTTTAAACAAAGTGGCTGTTTTGCATTTTTTGGCAAAACAGTCCATCCTCTTTGTTTTGCCTCCACAGTGGAGCTGAATCACCTGAGGCCTTTGGGAACAGACCAAAAAAAAAAAAAAAAAAACTCTTCATTTTTATGATGCTTTGGATAATTAAAATACACAAACATACCTGCTTAAAATGCTCTTCAACCTACTCAAGTCTTCCAATCTAAATAACAGCACAGGTTGCTTTCTGATCGGTGCCTGTGTTGTTTATCTGTGTGGACACTTAAAAGAGTTACAAAGTAACTTAAATGAGCATTTACTCATATGTGCCTTATCACGGTGATGGTTAAAAAGAAACCGACTAAGAATATTCATAGCAGACAGGAAGTGAACAGTGGTCTTGGTTGTCAAAAAACTTTTCCAACAACAAAATCATTCAACTTCCACCTTTGACCTTTGAAAGTTCTGACCAATCACTGTACGTAATGATGGATGACATCACACATCCCCAAAAGAGAAGGTAAAACAGGACGGCTGCAGTGTGGGTATTAAGCCACACTCCCTCTATATTAGTCGGTAGGAATTGGGCAAACTAACTAACTAACCAACTAATTAAGCGAGTTTTTATCACACTAATGTATGTTTTTGACAGCTGTAATTGACTCACAATTTGGATTGAGCTGGTGTGTCTTTATACCCCTTGCTCCACTCCCAGATCACTACCGTGCACCCTGGCTCCAAGCACAGGGGCAGTAGTAGTATATGGGATATTTTTGCTTCATTTTTTTTTTTTTTTGTCAGTGGGAGACACATCGTCAGTCATTGGTTCAGACTGAACACAAAGTCAAGTGTCACCTCAAAAAATAACCCAAGACAAAGTAGCAGAAGTACATTTTTTATTTCTCGCACTCCCAAAATATTTTTAAACTGAAGTCTTTAGGTGACTTTTTTGGGCATTTTACGCCTTTATGCCTCAATGCCATAAATGATGATGAGTAAAGGTCGACATGAAAAAAAAAAAAATCTTGGGATGTGACGTCAGGAAGGAGTGAGCTTTTCCAGGCCTCTGTAGTCTGCAGAAGGTTTTGAAAGAAGGCAAAGAAGAAGAGAGACGATAAAGAAGAAGATTTCATGAAACAAAAAAAGATAATTTCTCTGGTTCTACTACATCAATTTTGATTAAAAGGAAAAAAAAAATGTTGTTATAGGACTGCACTAATGCAATCTGTTGGAATATTCTTTTAGTGGTAGCATTATAATCTTTCATTTACTTTCATACAAGCATTCAGTATAGAGGAATTAGCATCTCTGTCATTTCAGACTTTTGAGCCACACTCTATTTACATGAGCAAAAACTGAACTCCACTTTTCTTTGTTTTTGCAATGACTAACAAGTGTGTTCAAAAGGTCATGCAGAAAAGACAGGGTCAGAATAAATTTTTACAAATATTTCCCAGCACTTCACGCCTTCACTGAGCATGCTCCTTGTCGCACTGTATGTCCAAAACACAGACAAGCTTTGTTCTTTAACAATGCTTCCTGCACACTAAATCTAGAGGCCACGACCCAGCGAGACACTTCTTCTCTATCCTCTGTTTTCCAGCTGGGTTACAGTGGGAAGTCGTGTAAGTGCCTCAGACATGTACCTGGCTCTGCTGCGGGAGAGGAAGCAGGAAATACTCGCCATTGCAGGGCTGCTTTGTACGCTATGGGAGATAATGGGCACCGTGCTGGGAGACAGGGATGCGCCCCAGGCCATGTTCCACATCAGCACATTGCGCTCCATCCACACTGTCTGGACAGGAAGCAGCCTTTACAGTCATCACTCTGTGTCCCTGCCCATATAATCATAGAAATACAATCCTCTGAATCAGTCCCGGTGTGTTTTTGTTGCAAATTCACAGTAAGTAGGTATTATTTATAGCCCTGACAAAGCAGTTTATTGTGAGAGAAGCTGGCGTGTGATGTGAAAACAAATCGAATAATGTTTTGCTAATCAGTGGGAGATGGACAGGAGCATAATAAACCAATAACAGGTGTCAGGGTTTCATTACCTCCCACCTGTATCACAGGCAAAAAACGCACACGTGTATTGAATTATAAATTTGGTTTGTGTTCCATAGATTACAGCTTGACCTGATCCCAGCCTTGCAGCGAGCGCCTCTACAGATTTGTCACACAGAGCTGTCAGACGACTGTAATCCATACACTGAGCTCATCAGTGTTACAGCAGCAACAAACAAATCCAATGAAGAAAACAGCTGCATCCCACACATGTATTTGTGGCAGACGGGCTATGCTTTGGTCTTCCTCCAAGGAGAGACTGCATTTTGCAAAACGCCATTAGTGCTTTATGTAAATAAACACAGGTGATCTCAATTCAGATTTTAATCAGACCACAATATCTTGATCAATTTAAAGGGGCGTTACATAATAATGGCTGTCTCGCTGTTATGTCTGTGCTCTGCATTTTTGGTGTAGACATGATTATCTCTCAAAATCTTCACTGGGTAATTTTTACTTTACTTTTTAAAGTGTTGACAGTTTAATTCTTGAATGGTTTAATAAATCTAATGCCAGCCACGTGCGAGTCTTGTTCAAACAAGACTGTAGGATAATTGCTCATTTACTGCTTCTACGCTGCTTGGTGTTTTTCATGACCTCGCAGTTAGATATAGAAGAGATTAATAGCACATTCTCTTTTATCTCAAATGGCACTAAAGATTCAGCCCTGAGGCTCTGAACTGCAGAAACACGAGAGCTTTTAAATCACTGATGTTCAAACCGGTCTTTCACATAAACAGATTCTTTGTGGGATTTTATTTTCAAGAATGGTGAAGGGTTTTAAACACTGTGTATTGACATGTAGCTGTGGGGAAGCAGGCGCTGCTGGGCCTCCGACCTCTAGAGGGCGTCCAAACCCACCAACTGCCGCCTCATCTTCTTTTTTTTTTAAATTAAAGTAATTGCGTATATATATTGAATACAAACCTTTAAATGGAGAGATAATTTATGCAAAATTATTTGTAAATAATAAAAAATAAAATTACAGATTTCCTTGTCGTGTTCGTGTCGTGATGATGACGAGTGAGGTCAAAGGTCAGGTGGGAATTTAGCGGTAAAGCCGACAGGTCGCTCGCATACACTGTAAACATTATAGAAAACAAACGTTGGAGCAGTGGAGCAGCAAAGAGAAAGACGGAAAAGAAAATTATATTACAGAGACTGAAAGTCGGATTAAAATTACATCCGTTTTGACCTTCTTCAAAAGACGGCTACACGGTTTGCTAGCACTAGCAAAGAGGCTAAAGAGATTATGCTAACTTTAGCTTAGCTACAGTCGCCTTCATCTGCCTTCAACAGCTTCATCTCCACCTGAGTTGGGTAAGTAGACTACCATTATAGCAGTTTCACAATTTATTACTTTCTACTCCATGGTCATAATTAATAATGAACTGAGAGCAAGTATGAAGCAACAACACTTGAACTCTTTATTGATCCTGGCAACAGAGTCTGAACTCATGGGAGACCTGGACTTTAATGAGGTCGTGGAGGAATTTTTAAGGAGAAAAGACAAAAGAAGACCATCACACGAGGTAGGCGCTGTCTCACATTATTATTATAATTATACAAATACTGTGGGCTATCCTAATTTAAGGTGTACATTAACGTGCCTCTAAGGTGTGTTTATACAATGAGAGGTAGGTGACGTAGATTACTTTGACCATTGTACTATTGCATCTGTATACTAGCATGTTTGATATGGTGAAAAGCCTGTATTTGTCATAGCTCTACCTAGGCAGAGCTGCATGACTTGACTTGACTAATATGTATATATTGTTGTTGCCCAACAATATATTGATACCATCATGTATTTTAAACCCGTTATGAACTCAGGTTGTAAACTACTGTAAACTACAAGTGTCATAGTTATGTTCACTCCTCATAGACTTTTACTTTTGCCAAAATCTGATCAAATCAAATATGCTTCGTTTATATTCTGTACTCTTGCTTGTTATAATGGCTAAAAAAAAAAAAAAAAAGAAAGTAGTCATTCAGAACAAATGCCCTTATCATATGATCTCCTTGTGTCACTCAAGAGTCCTCTTTGCCACATTATTTTGTGCTCTCATTGCATGGTAAGACAAACATCGCCATAGATCATATATCACATCTTGCTACCAGAGAAAAGAAAGTTATTGACAGATTTATATTGACTAATGGAGAAAACACAGTCACTATACAAGATGACGAAGAGAACAGAGATTCGGGTTTATAGAAAAAGAAAGGTATTTGAAAGGACACTAGTCCATTTTAATTTGCACCCCAGAGTCTCTGAGCTGTAATAAAAACTCCCAAGACGGTGGAAAATGATATTGTGCCATTTACAGAGATAAGTACTTTTCCAGTCTTTGGAACAAAAATAGGTTGTGTGTTGAACCTCCAGTTAATGTTTACCTGGCCCACGGCCACTGCTTTACTATTCTATGTTGTCTAGACATAGGCATTTCAACACACATGTTTACAGTCTTTGACCTATGCTTGCTCTTTCTTGAGGTTAACCAATGTGACATAATGGACCCCTTCACTTTAAAGTTTTAGAGGTTGTTTTCCCTCTTGGACCTCGTTTCAAGGCCAGTCTTTGCTGACATCTTGGAACATTAGAGAGGGCACTGTTGGTGCATCCTGATGCCAACAACAAGGGTCCTTAAAATGCGAGGTAGATGTGCTGAATGTTCCTCGCTACACCATGGAGGGACGTCCATGGTGATGTATTACCCAGGTGTTGCATTGAAATTCTTCTGCCAGCGTTCTGCTGCCACAGACTGAGGAGGAATGTGATGAATGCCCCTTCATGTCACAGACATAAGTGCTCCCATAGATTACTGCAACACATCGGACACCGCCTGACACAAATGTGTTTCGATGACGGCTCATCTTTCTTCTCTCTCATCTCTCTTTTTTTTTCTTTCCTCAATATGCCAAGGACCTTTGGACAAACAGGTTAAAAATATCATCCAATCACAGTCTTGTTATGAGAGCGACAAGATTGAGTGGGCGAAGCGGGAGAAGACGGGTTGAAACCTTCGAAGTAGGTTTTTAATTCTGAGCGCACTGCAGGACAGCCAGAGTGTGAGGGTACACACCCACCTTGTCTTAACGAAGACGTCCCTCTGGGCATATCTGGCCCCTGCTGCACCCTGCAGCATCAAACGCACCGCTCAGGTCTCCCTATCAGTCGTCTCAACAGGATTAGGCAGTCGCAGCTCTTCCACACCACATCAAAACAGAAGACACGCAAAGAACGTCTGACAGCAACCATCTATGTCCTGACTTGTCACCACAGAATCGCGGAGGAACATTTGCTCATGCTCATCAGTTGAAAATAAATAGATCCACCCCTTCTGGATCATTTGGAAGCAAACTGTGAGGGCGGTATTATTAAATGCGATAAGCGTCTTGCCCCTGCCTTCGCTACTGAGCTATGTCACAACATTTCACTTCCATCAAACCTCCCTGATCCCATCCGTTAAATACTAACTACTACGACAACAGTGTGTGAGCTGGAGGCGGGTCTGTCTTTGTACAGTGGATTAATGAACTAATGAGGATATTACAGGTTTGTGACATCAGCTGACCTCGGCTTGATCTGACCCACCAAGACCTCACTGAAGTCTTTTAATTTTAGATGGCTCAGATGTAGAAAGCTGAAAAAAATGTTGTCCAGTCGGTGTGTTTACTCTCAATTATGTAACCAGGCTTTAGCTGATGTGTTTGACATGTATATACAGGAACCTGGGTTTCCAGTCAGCTTTTAATTAGTACACAAGTGGATGACAACAGACACACGCAGTAAGAGCTTTGTGCCTAGATAGAGGAAAGGAGAGATCACTGTATTTAAGATAATTCTATTAAGTGGCTGCCTGAAAATGAAATGAACACAAAGTAGTCTGAAATCTAAATAAGTTGCTTTCCAGTGCTGATCATTTTTTTATTTGTAAACTACAGAAGTCAATATCACTGTATGTACTTTTTTAAATTACTGGTACATATTAAATAATTATCAGGTACAGACAGGGAGACCGTAGGCTAGGACATCTAACGTAAACGGAGAGGACGTGGAAAGCTATGATGTATATGTAATGTATATATGTACACTAAATACAATACTCTGTTAAGTACTCAATGTTAAATAAACCTTTTTCATAATGAATTCTCATTTACATAAATCATTTTATTGTTATTTTTAGGAGTATGTTACAAGTTTAAAATAAATTATACCACAAAATTTTAATTTCAGCATTGGCACTTTTACCCATTTACCACATTTTTCCTGACTTGTTATACAGTAATAATATTATTGTACATTAGTTTCTTGAGTAATTAAAAAAAAAAAAATAATTTAATTAACCAATGAAAGTAATATAACTCCTTCCAAAACAGAGTTGATACCACCTTGTACCAGACTCATTTCTTCTCCTGTAAGAGTTTTTATGTATATGATAAATAGTTGCAGTGTAATTTCTGGGTATGTGTATACTATTACTAAATACTGGCAGCATATGTTGAGAGCTAAACTCACTACACAGATCACATTTTCTTACAGCATCTCTTATTCTCACAGCACAATAAAAAAAATTGTTATTTGGGTTAAAAATATTTTCACACTGTGGCAGTATGAGCTGTGGCCCACCCAGCATTAGCCGTGGCCCAGAAACATATCAGCATGACAAAGCAGGAGGCTGAATTACAGCTCACATCCTATTGCCGTTAATTACAGTGGGAGGAGGAGGTTTGTTCTAATTACAAAGAAGGGCTGACAAAGCCAACGCAGCCCAGAGAGAACAGGGTGAGCGAGACCTCCCTCCTCCTCACTCTGTGGTTTGGCTTTAATGAAGACCCACTGACTTCTCCCCCCCAACCTGCCGCCATGCATGGTGGCTGCTGGTGCTGCCGTTTTCCAGTAAGCCAGGAACACACTGGCCAATTTAAAGCCCCATTATAACCTCACTTTGGCCATAGCAGCTGTTTTTTTTTTTTTTTTTTAAGTCTGTGGTCTACATTGTTCACAGTAAAGTACACTGTACCAGATTTTTTTATTGTGTAGTGTGCAAAGGCTTATCGTTAGATTAGTCAGAGTTGTCAGAATTATATCAAGTATAGGTTTTTTTTTTTTAACCATAATCTCTGGAGTCTGTGGATGTGATTTTCTATTTTTGAGCTGGGTAATAAAATCTTCAGATGTGAGTTATTTCAACACTTAGAATAATATAATTCACTGTCTATCCTGACTTAATCAGAGTGACAAGCTATTCTCACTTGAAATGTTTTGTATGTCATTTGCCTCGTCTTAAACTGGATTAAATTTGCGAACATTATTGGGCAATTATACTTTTATGCATGTATAAATAAATAAAGTTGGGATTATAATACAGGTACTACTCTCATTAATCTCTTCTATTTGTACATTTTTTTAGATTGGTTTGTTTTCTGTTTTACTGGGAGATAGAGGGTTTATCAGTTTGGTAGCGGACAGAGTGGTCCCTGATGCGTTAGTGTGGTAGAGAGACTGGAGGTGTGGCATCTTGCAAAAGACCTGATAACATAGGTTATATCCACCTAGTGCTGTGATGATACCTCAGCGTTCTCTGGTTTGAATCCGACCAGCCGTTTATCTTTTTCATCAGTACCTCACAATCTTCTTCTTGCCACCTGCAAACGTGGGCATACGCTTATGTTTTTTTTTAATTAGTTTGTCCTGTTGTGTCAGAAAGGGGAGTCTGATACTCTGGTTTTAACTGTTGGTGGTGTTGTGACTTTTAGACAAACAGTGCAGCCGAACTTTATTAGCCATCATGTCAGCTCTTGCGTGTCTCGTATATCCTTCTCTCTGTATGCCTCCTAATCTCTTATACCTTATAAACGCTCCTTCCCTTTTTTTCCCTTCACAGTAGCTTTTTATTTATTTATCTTTTAACCACGCCTTCCCTCCTCTCTTTTCTCTGTCTTTCTGTCTATCAGTGGGGCATCAGTGCATTCCATCTTCAGTGTGGGAGCTTTGTGATAGGGGTTAATGGATTGGGCAGGATGAAGCATTGCGTCTCGCAGTCGGAGATTGCCATTTGTTTTGTGTGGGATCAATGAGGAGATCTGAGGTTGGTTCCTGCTAGAGATGATGGACTAATGTCTAACCACAAAACCATAAGAAATGTCAGTGGGGAAAACACATTGCGTCGCAGCATTGGCTCTGTCTTAATTTTACATTTTCCCGAGCAAAATATTTACACCCTTTATGCTTGAAGCGGGCCCTTTGGAGTTTTAAAACACTTTTATGTCACCAGAAAATTGAAGTAAAACAACGACAGATGTTGATTTGATTCACGGTGGATTTGATGACGGCATGAGTGAGGTGGAATCCATATTCCCCTATTCTTTAATGGTGTTTGCACCCTCTGGGACTAAAAGAATATTTCTCACAAAACAGTGCTGAAGAGCGGACAACACTCAAATCACAAATTTAAGTCCTTGGCCTGGGGGTTTGACAGCTGTAAGACACAAAACATACAAATTAACTGCTTTTGTTCAAGTGTAATATCCTGCTGTTAACATTTCCCATGATGGTTCTAGTCTGGTGAGTGTTTCAGTTAGCTTAGAGGGAAATCCAGGTATCTGTCAACCTAAAGTTACTATTCTCATATTATTTTCTTCAATAGATTGGTCACAGAGACTTTTAAACCACTACGTCTGTTGAAGAAATCTGGAAAATTCAGACTCAATTGCACAGCAGTTTTAAAGCAATTATAGCCACAACTGGATCCTTTCTTGATCATATAAGTGAAAGCTGAATGGTGTGCACCTTGTCTTTTCATTTGTGCCGTTCAGCGCAAACTATCTTCTCCTGTTTGTACTACACTTCTAGTCTGTGCACAAACCAGACCCACAATCTGTATGAAAAATATTGATTAGTGCTGCTTCAGAGAGAAGTGTTTGAAATGGAATTGTCTGAAGTTGTCTCCATCCATACAGATTCTCTCCTCACCCATCAAACGATTGGCTCTTCAGCTCTCAGACTCTCAAGTTTGCTCTGTGCTGCCAACATGCGAACAGCTTCTTCTGTAAACCTCTCAATTGTGCACTACACAGATAGCTACTGGTTCCAAACCTCTTCCAATGAGGTGGCCTCCTCCCACCTGTTCCCTTCTCTGGATGGCCCAGGCTTGGCCCAGCTGTCTGACAGAGGCTGCAAAGTTATCTGGTCATGTGAGAACCGTGTCATATAAAGCGAAAATCAAAGAAACCGGGGCCTGTGCTCTTCACCCCTCCAGGGTCCTCCGTGTCAGATTTGACACACCCTGGGACAGCCGGATTTCCTAAAGCTGCCGTGCAGAATCAGGATCCGCGTGGGGCATTTGAGCGGGGGATCGGAGCTCCTTTGGTTTGTTTATTTTATTTTGTCTTGCATCATTATCTCATGGATGGAAGAAGCTTAATTTGACATGCAGTGATGAGTTGCTGCTTGTCTCCCCTTGCACGCAATCAGCTGTCCATACTGTCCAACACATTATATTTAAACTCAGGGATGTGTATGGCTATGAAATTTCAACCTCTGCTGTGCTCCCCACTTCACATGTTCCCCCTAGAGCTTATACAATTAGCCATATTTATCAGTTTAGAACATTTCATACTAGTTATGAAATTGGGCATTGTGCCATCACCTTGTAGCGCTCTGATTGAATATAACAGTTCTCTCACCCCAGCGTGCCCCTTGTTAGGTAAAGTGAATTTTACTAATGCCTGCCGTGGGCTAATGCCTTCTTTTACAAGCCTAATAAGAATAATGGGTTGTCATAAATTCTGAGTCATCTTGATCTTATGAGACAGGCTGTAAATGACTTATGAATTATATCTCTGCTTTCTGTGCACTTACTGTATCATGGTGAGAGCACACTTTGAAAACAGGGCTTTGAGGTTTAAAGCAGTGTGTGTGCATGAAGGTCTCAAATTTACTAAAGTATACCAAGTTTTTTTTTTTTTTTCTCCCCTCAACTCCACCCAGGAACACTATCATAAATGGGCACATATGACATTGGGTTTGAATAAAACACACCCTTGCGCACAGACTCACACCCTCTGCCGCTGTGTGGTGGGTAAATTCTGCCAGGCCATAGCATGAAGCCAAATGAGAGAAGCTGAGGAAAATAAATATTTTCGTAATTGTGAAGGCGTGCTGCTTTCAGCGTGGACAAAGGCCAGAATAACATGAATTGAGTCTGACTGGCTTGGTCAGCGCACCAAAGCCAAGTGGATTAGGGTCTCAAAGAGAAAGCAACTCAAGGAGAGCTTCAATTTCTTTTTAATTAGCTGCTTGTACTGATTTGTGATATATCACAGAGGGCAAAGGATGTTCATCTATGTGAATGAAAAAGCACATCATTGGGATAAAGTGAGTGAAAATGAACAGTTTTACTGTAATCTGATTATTAAACCAAAACCTCTGAATAATTTGTAGCTGCACAGGAGAGAAGGCGTTGTTTGACATTTTCAGTAGTGGCTATTACAGTATAGCTAATGCTTAGTGTAGTTTTGTTGTTTAGCTTGGCTGTCACTGTCACCTCAGTATGGCAATAGTCCTAGACACGGGGTATTAGGGCTCAACACCTACTCTTTTATTCATTGCCTGGGTGGATTGCTATGCCATCTGTGGTGGGCCTGAGGTGGGATTTGTCAGCGTTGCTTAAAGGTCTTGGTTTTCACGAAGGGCAGGACAGTCCAATTCAAATAGTGCAACCAGCCTGGGTTTACCATTTTGTTTATGTCTGTCACCCATAATTTAACATTGGCTTGTGCATTTAAAAGTCATGCCCAAAGATTTCAGAGTCAGTACAACATCCCAAAATAATTCTACAGTAATTCCTCCTCTCATCTCCCATTTTGCTGAGAAAACAGGTACATGAGTGATGTTCGGAAAGAAAACCGGCACATCCAGTGATGCAGAGCAGTGGGCTCAAAATGAATGGATAATGTTGTGTTTGGTGAGCGACAAGCAATACTGGCAAGTGCTGATGACCGAACATGGCACCGCACTCTGGGCAGTGGGAGCTGGTAATGATTTCCTTGACATTTTCCCGAATCTGATCTCATTTGAGCAGATTGTGCACCACACACAGTCTAATCAGGACCAAAGTACAGAAAACAGCAAAATCTTCATAGTCAGATGCAGCTATTTAAAAAGCTGCTACCTCCAGTGGTGTCTGGCATTGCAGATAGAGTTTTGGCTTCATTTGTCCAGATTTTGAGGTACCCACTGCTGAGATTTGTGCCACCACAAATGTGATATAAAAGATTTGAATGGAATTTTGTCAGTCATGCTCATGGCAGTGAAATATTGCATTTATAAGATCCAACAGCTGCACCTCTTCCCAAAAGCACAATAAGATAATCCACAAACCAAGGTCAACAGTTTTTATTGGAACTACTTTCTACCAAAGAAATAGAATCTATGAAAGAATGTGTCTGTGGATTATTCTGTGTAACAGAGACACTGTTTTTTAGAAACAGTGTCTCTGTTTTGTGTGTGTGTGTGTGTGTGTATGTAGATTTTTGTGTGTAGGAATTTTATTTCTTACTTCTTTTCTTTATTTCTTATTTTACTAAAACAGATTTGAAAAATACACAATTAGTGATATAAATTGCCATTGTGGTCAAGAAATAAGAGGAAAAAGAGGGAAAATAAAATTGCAATTAAGGTAATAGAGAGGGAAATCACTTGTGAAAATGACACCTCACACTGGACAAATGTCAAACCCCAACCAATTTAGTATTTTTCCTACCATAACTCAAAGTCCAAAAGTCTCCATGGCACTCTCTAAATGATGTGAATATGTGAAAATAGCATAATCACTAACCAAATAAATAATATCAAACGTTAGTAGATTGCTGTTGGATTGTTGAAGTGTAGTTTTCCAGTCCCTTTCACCTCAATTGGATTGGGGTCGAGACAGACACATGTATGTATGAATGAATGGATAAAACCAAGATAAAACCTGTATAGCTACACAATTAGAGATTCAATTTATAAACTAGCCTCTTAATAACCAGTTTTTTGATCTAATCTAATGAGACTAAAAGTCTCTCAGAATAGCTTCTGGCCACGAGTCTTAGCATTCTGCGAATTGATTAGTACTTTGTCTCAAGTAAGTAATACTATGGTCCGCCGTTCCTTTTGATGTCTAAAGGGGAATTCCCACACAGGAAACTTTGGGGACGGCGAGACAACAAACTCTGACTCCTAACAGGCATGTAATGAAATCAAGGACCTCATGGGCCCATCCAGCTCCAGTGCTACCCGTCCCTGGAGGTCTCGATAAGAGGCTAAGCTGCCCTTCCATCCATCCTCACAGTTCAGAGGGTAAACTAGCAGAGAAATTGGACACTTGCTCACTGCGAGTTTCCAGTCTGTTTAAGGCTCTTGAGAGAAGGACAGGCGAGGGTTAAATTCAGGCCAATCTCCCCGAATGTTGAAGAGTGGCCTTTGATTGCCCCCCATCCATGTGTAGTGTGCTGTTAAAGGGGAACCTGACACTGGCGTTGTTATTGAAGTGCTGCGGGAGGGGCTGATAACTGGTCTCATCGGCACAGATCCAGTGTACGAGCAGCCTCTCAGCCCCTATAAAAGACAGTGGCAGGTGTGTGACAGATCGGAGCGTTAAAGGACGTTTGGGACCCCCTAGAGATGACAGCCTCTTGGCCCGTCTCAAGAACTGATTAGGGGCCTGGCTGTTGGGGATGCCCGACCACGTCTAAGCCTCTGTCCTCCACCACAGCTTTTCCATATGGCACCGCTGTTCTTGGCAACCTGCAGAAACACTTTCTCATTCTTTAGGAAAAGAAAAGTACTATGCAGCGAATAGAAAGAGGGAAGCTTTACATCATTGGGCAGAGGTCTTTTGACTCCAGGCTTAGAACTAAAGAGCCTTTATAATCACAGCACTAATAAAAGCTAAATTGGTTAGAATTTCTGAATCTCTTTTTAAAACTTTTAAAGCTTGTTCTGATTTTACATTATTACTTACAATCTCAGCTTTTAAGACTTGTGCCTCCCTCGGTGGTGACTAGAAGGTCATTGTCAGCTCTGTCATTTTATTAAAAATGTAATGAAACATTGCAAAAACTACAAAAACAATGATGTTTCCATATTGTGCACATGTATTTCCTGTGCTATTGAATACCAGCACTTATTTCTTTCTACTAAGTCTCTTTCTACTAAACTGAACAAAGTTTAGTAAATAAATATTGAATGATGGATGGTGACGCAATCACTAAATGAGTCCTAAAGGAAAAGTGACCTTTTTAGGAATTGCGCTTATTTGATTTCCTGCCAAAAATTACATTAGAAAGCAGCTCAAAATGACTGGAAACAGGGAAAACTCATTAATTAACATTTTTGACACACTGACAGTGTCCAAAAGTTCTCAGGCAACTCACCCTGAAATACTTTGACACCTGACCCCTGTAAATCAGGAAATTATTATTTTTACACTGTATTTTTTTTATACAGATTAAACAAGATATAATGTGTTAAATACAGAATTTATGTGCTTCTTCTGTGGATTTTGTTACCTTTGGACAGTGGTGGCATAGCTGCTTTCCTTTAGTTCCAGTTTTTGCGCTAAGCTGAGTTATAACAGTTTGACTCAATAGTAACCGATTCTTTAAACTTTATTTTATTGTTTCATTTAGCTACAAGTTGTACTATTTGCTGTTATCAGTGTTATGATTGCCTTATTTGAAGCACTATGTAAGGTGGTTTTTGATTACTATTATTACCAGTATTCTAATAATGTAAAGGAGCACCAAGGGGAGGCTAAAGAGGGACTTTGGAGATTGGAGGCGGGGTTGAAATATGAGGGGAATGAATCCTTAAGTCTCCAACTCGACCACAAGTGGCATCATTGTCATCACCTTGTTCTGATTTCATTTCATCTCTCGGCGCCACCACTGCAGGCAATATCTGGGTATTGAGTTACAGGAGGCCCACCTCTTATTATTTTCATGGGAACTCAAGGACAGGCAGTCTTGTGCAGAGATGAGAGGATATTTATATGAATGCATATAATGTTGTGTTCTCGGTACTCAGGGACATTTAGCGCCTATCTCCGAATAGCATCAGAGGCTTTCAGCCCGACAGAGTCATTAATATCAGCAGGGTTTATGTGTTTCATATTGCCTCCACGCCAGCTGGGACCGCATGCCTGATGAGCTGGCTAGTGTAGTAGAGGATGCACCATTCTTTTTCATAGCCTCATTCACAGTGTGAACTCAGCATGTACCACTGTCCAGAGATTATCACTTTGTCTCCATAAAGGTCAATCCAGTGGCCAAAGGCAGCCTTAACTTGATAATTTGTTTTGATGGTTTGATGTTCTGGCTCAAAACTTGATTGCGACAGGACAGACTTGCTTTATTTTTGTCAAAAACAACTTCTTTAGTTGCCAGTTGATTTAATTCCATCTGAACCTGCATTTCTCTGTGGCAGAACAAAGAGCTGAGATGTGTCTGACTGGTTTAATAGCACTGTGCACTATGGACGGCCATTTCCAGCCATGGAGGATTAAGACTGGGCTGTGAACAGAGAGGGTATATTGTTGGAGTAATTGGTGAAATGTTGGCAGGTTAGCAGGACTTATAAACAGAAGACCTGCCTAATTTTTACCAGAAGAGGCAAGAAAACCCTGTAAAAGAGAAAGGTAACAAAGAACTGGCAGCCGTGACAATTAGATATACTAATCAACCTATTACATGTAAACCATCAAATTTATGGACAACTCTGTGTTGACACAGACTTCTTGTGTGTAATGCAACCCCTCACCCATCTTTCCCACACCATTTTCACAAGTCATTTCACTGATTCTTGGAAAAGCTGGGCAGGAATGAGACACGAGATTGTGTTTGATCCAAGTGTTTCTTCATCCTGGAGGGTGAGTGATGTGACAAGCTCAGCATCTGTAATCCTTGGCTGTTTTTGTTTGAAAATCCACATGTCGCATGTCCATCACAGGAAAGAGCTGAAATCCCCAAGTTTTAGTGAAACTGGAATTTAAATTCTTCTCACTTTTTCTATGAGGAAATGCAAACAAGTGCTACAGCTGCAGCTATTATATATAGCTTTGAGTTGTTCAGGATTGGGAAACCTTTTTTGGACATATTTTTCTGCTCTTGGGAAAGGCATTAAAAATAACACACAAGAAAGGAGTCAAGCTTGCATTGGTCCTGATGTGGTGGACCTCTTGCAAATGATCAAACTCTGCAACATCAATACTCTACATTACTCTGTAATCTGAATCACAACATTTGGTGATGTGAAAGACGCCAAGATGGCTAAACCGTGACTAACAATGTCCACCACCTAGCTTGTTGGCTGAATGTGAGAAACCATATTGAAATTAAAGCGATGCTATTAATAAGAGAACATAATTATTTAAAATACTTGTGTTTATTCGTTTCCACTGTCAAAATATAAATAACCACAAAGGTATAATGATTTTCTGGGGAACATGAATTTTAATTTCAGTTTGACTTTGAGAATTTAAAACCTTAAGTTTAAGGCACTTATTTAAAGTATGTACTGATGTTCTTCATACACATTTTAACAAAAGTCTTCCATTTGAATACAGATGAAGAATTAAAATGCAGGTGCTGAATAACATCCTACAGGGGTCTGACCAGAACTAATGCCCCATAGGTTGGTTACCACGCAGCACTGAGGCAGCTGCCAGCGTACCCTAGCAACAAATACCGTAAACCCTCGAGGGCCGCGAGCACCGACGGGAGAGTGACTCACAGTCCATGTATCCCAGCATGCTTTGCCACTATGTTGCCCTTCACCCCCTGACCCGCCATAATGGCAGCATGGAGAGATGAAAAGGGCCATGTGACATGAGCGGACACAGTCGCTCCGGCCTCACGCTGTTCACTGCCTTTTCAAACACAGCTCACATGGAGAGAGCGAAGACACGGGGCAGCTTGGGCAACAAGAGTCAACACAATCAGCCAGAACAGAAGTCATGTCCTTTTCTTTTCATCCATACAAAAGGGGGTTTGTTGTATGATAGCATACCTGCAGATATTTTTTAAAGAGGGTCTATAATGTATAACTTTTTAAAGCCTGTTTTCATTTTCCACTTCAGTGGTGCAGAATATTGCAGCTTTATTTCTGTTCTCAGAAATAACTCATCAGAAGAGATTCCTGGAGTGGTTTAGTGACCAGAAGGAGCCAAATGAGGAAAGCAAAAACACCAATCTGTTGCGACGCACACTTTCACCTTTATTGTCCAACAGTCTCAGCACATACAACGTTTACCCAGTAACATTTACTGTGTGAAAAAGCACCATCTGTGCTCGGAGCCAGCAAACCGCCGTACCTCAGTCATCATTCCTACAGTCCCTCTGCACTGTGACGGTAATGGGACTTTAAATCAGTGCTTTGCACCCTCAGGGTTCATTACAAGGTGACAGCCCATTGTTGCTGCTCTGTGACGACAACAAGTGGCAGTGGAAGGTGGGGGGGACTGGGACTGGAGAAAGTGAGGCAGATGGTACGGAGAGATGACAATGGTGCCATTTCACAGCGTATCCTCCACCTGTGGCGTGACGGAGGCTGCTGTCGGGGGCTTTTGATGCCTGCTGAGATGAATGCAATGGATGAACATATCTCTTACTGACAGCCTCCATATCATTGCTGATTGAGATGTCTAGACATCCACAACAGAGGGCTTTGAAAAGAAAAACTTTGAGAGGAATTGCTCAGCTCTGAATGAAATATAGAAAACATTTTGTGTGAAATATAGAAAAGGTTGTAGACAGAGTTCTTTTAAATATTAAAATGACTGTGGGGCTGGCATAAAAAAATGAAAGTTGGAAAAATCACTTTCTTAATGCAGCTTTAATTTAAAGCAATACAGTGTTGGCTGATAGTTATCTGAATATATTTGCTGTTTTTTTTTTTTTTTTTATAGTCCAGTTCTTATTTCAGTTCTTTCTAAACCCCAAAAGACAGTCAATTTATTCCTACTCTTCTTTGCAAGCTGCATTGTAACAGAGAAACAAATCATATTTACATGCGTCATGTTTGTAATGAAGCAATCCTCTTTCCATTAGTAATACCAACATTCCCTTTTACTTACTTTTCTATGTGCCAATCAAATAAAATGCAGTCGTCCAGGTGTATCTCATGCACAGGATGTACAATGGGACATTTCACATCATAACATCAACAAACTGGAAACTTTTAATGTAGAGCTTCAACATGTGGCGTGTGACCACATGAAAAAACCATCCACAAATTTCCTCTGAGCAACACATGAAACAATTCCCCATGTGAGCATATGTTATAGTGGTGAGCAGCAAAATAATAAAAAGCCAGACAAGTTGTTTTAAGGGAGAGCAGGTGGTTCCTAGTTCAAAGAGTGCAAGGATGAGATTGTGTTTTCTTTTCTCCAGCAGGGCACTTTCCCCCCCCTCTGCTCTTTCTTCACCAAAGGTTTGCATCTTGCGAGTCCTCCTCCCCAGTCTGCCAACTTCAGAGTTGCATTATTATCAGCAAAGTGCTTTTAAATCCGCTCCTGCTCAACACCAGGATGTCTTCTGCATGCTAATCCTCAGGGATACGGATCCGTCACTCCTCCGTCGTTCTCTCATGCCTGGCGTGCCTGAGACAGCTGGGAAAACAGTCTCTGCCCGACGAGCTGCACATACAATGGGGATCTCAGGCCACCATAGCGCTGCTCAGCCGCAGAGCACTTTACAGTAGTGCACTGTGTGCTGCAAAAGAACAACATGGGCTTTCTTGGTGAAGTCAAGGGCTTGCACGCCTGGGCAAAGGCAGGTGTCACGGGTAAATGTTATTATGTAGACCACAGTGACTGCCTGGAAGTAAGGAAAGATGTACAACCAATCAGGTCCTGATCTGATGCTACTTTGGGTTAACTTGTTCCTCAAGCTTGTGTGACTCTAGTATAGTTTCTAAGTAAGGTTTGTTTTTTCAGATAAAGTAGAAGGGAGATCATCATCATCCTATTGTAAAGAAATTTAAACAGCACCTGCCATGAAAACGTGAAGCCGTTGTGATAAGCAGAAGCATTAAAAAACTACACCAACTTAAGCCGTGATCTCTGAGGTCTGATAAATTCCGCTGCTCAACACTGTGCTTGTAGGAGCTGCAGCCATTGTATTGTGCCCGTCTGGCAATGTTTGTGGAAAATGGTGTTCGGTGCGGGAATATTTTGACATATTGTTAAACACGTGTTCACATTCTTGTAGAGAGCCGCATGAGCAGATTGACACTACACTCTTGTCTTTTTGTCAAGGAGTGATTATAGCCAGGAGGCTTAGCTTAACAGACAGGAGACGGGGGGAACAGGCTGTGTCTAAAGTTCATAAATGGGCAAAGTTTTTTTTTTTTTTTTAATCTGGTATCTCTTCTAATTAGGATTTCTAGATATGACCACAACTATTCAAGCTTATTAAAAAGTGTCTTTGCCATAAATAAACAAATAAACTAAACAGGGTTAAATTCAACGGCTGGATTTTATGTATTTTTATTACTGCAAATGTGATGTGAATCCCACTGATCACATTGAGTCAATGTCACTTGCTCTCTGTCGTAGCTTACACACAAGTTTCCTGCTCTTTGCAGCAAACTTCTGTCATCTAATGTACTTTACCTTTAAAAGTTAAGAAAGTGTTCAGGATGAATTGAAGCCACGTGAGTTCAAAGTGCTAATCTCTTCAGGACTTTTGAGAAGTGAACAGCATCACTGAGACTGAGGCTTATTTTCTAGTACCGAGTACCGAGAGAGGATGAGGGAAAGAGAGAGGAGCTACAAGCTGCAGAGAGGAAGAGAGTTGCTGGGTGGGGGTAGGGGAAGGGATAAATATAGAGAACAGTGATAAAGAGGTAATCATCTCCAGTCAAAGCATATTTTATCCAGTGGGGTTATTAGGAGGATGGATTCAAATCCGCACAGACGTGTGTCTCTCTCTCTCTCTCTCTCTCTCTCTCTCTCTCTCTCTCTGTCTCTCTCTCTGTCTCTGTATTTACCCACTTGATCCTCTCTCCCCCTCAGCTCCACATCCGACCTGCCTTGGCACCATGCCCAGCTCGCTCATTCTCAACCATTCACGGCAATTTCAATGTTTCACTGATTCACACTAATAGCTGATGAATGGGCCAGTGCAATATGCAATACATACAAAATGAAGCAATGGGTTTTAATTAAAAGTTTCACTTAAGCTTCCTTCTCTCCTTCGTCATCTATCATATTTGTTCTGTACCAGCAGAGTTCTTTGAGGCGCACGCACAGGATGTGTTGCTATATCGGTTTTAAAGATAGGGGGCAATGTTCTCAAAGGTAAAATGCCATGTGAAACAGCTGAAATACATCAGAAGTTGACTTGGTAATGTGAAGTAAAGAATAATGAAAATTAGAGTGACAATTCAAATCAAATCAGGTTTTATTTATATAGTGCCAAATCACAACAAAGTTACCTCAAGGCATTTCACATATAGAGCAGGTCTAGACCAAACTCTTTACAAATTAATTTAAATGGACTAAACAAATCCCACCATGAGCAAGCACTTTGGCGGCAGTAGCAGGAAAAACTTCCTTTAAGAGGCAATTCTTCATGAAATATAAATAATCTATAGTTAGTGCTCTCAAGATTTTTGTATACATGTATCACATCAAACTGAAACATTTTGTTGAATATTTACTGAATGAATACTTTTAAATGTCAAACTTGAAATTGGTGCAATTTAAATCTGTAGAAACCTGGTTATGGCATGACACTAACTCAAGCATCCTATACTAACTGGTGTTATTAAATATTTTAGATATTACCTCTCTTCTGCTTAATAGAACAATACAGTCAAACTTCCTGAACTCAGACTACTAATTTTCACTTTAATTTACCTTCACCACTTAACATTAAGCCACTTTTGTCTTCTCATTTCTTTCCTGTTTAGTTGGCGGACAGACCAGTGTCTCCCTCCTAATTCAGCAACATCCTGAGGATGAATCTGTTTGCCGACTGCATCAAGACAGAAATAGCTCTTAATAATGAAAGATTGATGTGAAGTAAGCTTGTCATTACATGCTGCAGTAGACAATTAGGTGCCTCCCAACATACAGCCCTCTGATTTTCTCTTCTTTTCTCATCCTCTTACTCCCCAGTTCCTCTTTTTTTCTTCCATGCTGTAAAAGTTGTTGAAGTCATTTGCTAAAATTTGTTGTGCCTGAGTCTAAAGGGACAGTGCAACAAGCTGGTGATTTATTCAGTGAGTGATGACAAATGGTTGATGGCCCCCTGCAGCAGGTTTCAAACTTTTTTCCACTTTTTTTTCCTGCTGGGACCAAACCTCATTAAAATAAATTGCATTTGGTCATGTGGGGACACAGCAGACATAAGCCCAACTCGTTTTAGAAACACTTTATTCAAGTGAAACCTTCACTGCAGGGATCATTACCAAGCAGTTAAAGGAAAAGTTCGACATTTAGGGAAATGTTTCATTTGTTGTTGCAGGCGTTAGGTGAAAAGATGATAGCAGATGATCTCTCTGTTAAATATGAAGTCATAGCTAGAGGTTAGCTTAGCCTTGCATAAAGACTGGAAACAATCTGGCCCAGTCTGAAGGTAAAAAAAAAATCATTTCTAAAGCTACAACACATTTAACAATTTTTTTAAAAAAAATCCTCTTTACAGACCAAATTGTGGGAACAACGAATAGTTTTTTTTAAAGGGTTAGAGGTGCTGTCAGTGGATTTGTTACTTTAGGACTGAGCCAGGCCTTTGCCCCATTTCTAGTCTTTATGCTAAGCTATGCTAATTGTCTCCTGGCATTAACTTTATATTTAACAGGCAGATAAAGTGATATTCATCTTCTTGTTTAAGACTCAGAAGCAAAGCATATTTCCAAAATGTGAAACTTCTTGTTTAAATTGAACATTGAAAGAAATGTGTCAATCTGTGTGTCTGATAAAAATGAACACCTCAAATTCTTTGAAAAGGTGCTAGAGAAATTCTAAAATTCCCAAATGTGTGTCCTAACAGACACCATCTGTAACATTGTCCCCTACCAACACAGACACACTCACACACAGACTTACAAACCTCTCACTGTTTAACCCGGTCCTCTTCTCCAGGTGTTCCTATTAAAATCGCAGCTACCTCCTTTTACTCCGTCAACCCTCACGCTGCTGAGGCTGTACCCGTGACAGTGCCTGAATGCATTCATAAACACTGGGAGGACTGACATCTCAATAGGCTGCCTATTCCCCCACTATCAGCTTACAGCCTATAATTATGGCCAATCATCTTGGATCAAGCATGTCTGCGTGAACGGGCCAACATAACATCTGGTGCCTTGGCCCAGCAAGCCAAGAAGGACTTTTATACTGAAAGGTGATCAAATTGTGGGTGAGGACGGGAGAGGGGATGTTAACAGGTACGAAAGGCTATTCAGAAACTTATACACAGGATTTTTTTTCCCCCTGGCAGCAGGTGCCCTAAGGTATTTCTTAACTTCTTTATGCCAGTGAAGAATTCTTATCTGCATTAGGAAATGCTCAAGGGCATCGTGACAAATGTCCAAGGAGTTATATTTTGAGAGCAATAAAGGAAATACTGGAACTATGCAGTTTTAAAACCTCAATTGCCATAAAAAGCTCCATGAATAGAACATTGCAAGTAGTTTTGAAGTTGTTAAAATTACTCCACTAATGTCACCACAGTGTGCCATAATTTTGATGGATTTGGTCATGCAAAAGACAGGGATACATAGTTGGTGTCTACTTTAATGGGTGACCGAATTCCCCTTTGTGTTACAGTTACTGTAAGCGAAATGCCTACCACAGCCTACTGCAAGTCCCATTTTAATAAGTTTACTTTGGTTCGCAAATGGTGAGAGAATTTTATGTTTTAGCTTCTCATGGGGGCTTTTAATCATCTAGAAGACGAGAAGAATAGCTGCGTCCTACTGACTGGAAAAATTTGATTGTGAGCTGTGAAGCCTATTTTGTGGCTGGCGATGCAGGCTTTGGTTTGTCTCTTCTGCAAATCCTGGACCACAAGACAATGTTTGGTACCAAAGGGTGTCAGTCTTGGCCAAGGATTGTACACAAACACCTAACAACTAAAGCTGAATGTCTCTGTTAGGGCTTCATGTTTTGACACGAAAATGATTTCAACTCTGATCTTTGATCTCTGTTTTTCAGATTTGTCATGAGTCATATTGCAGGATCAGAAAGAACAAGAGTGATTGTTTGAAAACCATAAATGCTGCCTTTCTGAAATGGTTTTTCTGCTTCAGTCACCAGAATGTATATAGTATTATATCCTCCAATGGGAGAATGGATTATTGGAATAAGTGTTAATAAAAAGACATATTCTCTTCATCTTTTTCTGAATCCAAACTGTGTCTCTATACCCGCCAACACCCAATGTCTGCGTAAACAAGTTAATCAGACTCAGAAGCCTGTGGGCTGTGAAACAAGCCCCTGCCCTACGCTGGGGCTTCACAGCCATCAATCATTTCTTTTGGACTTCAGTGGAAAACCAAGGAAACACATACAAAAATCACACCCAACTCTGAGCTTAGCTATAGCTCATCTCTCTGCTGACCTCAGCACCACAGAGCTGGCAACAGCACATCCAGCAGCCATGTAGACCAGACCCAAGAATAAACTGACACCATTAGAGACCGAGTTAGACAGCAGCGACCAAATGCCTTCCCGCCACAGAGCAACATTAGCAGTCATGTCTAGAGTTTAGATTGATAATTACTGAGCTCCTAATTGTGTGAAGGCTGATCCGGGGAAAATGTCCCGGTCACCCTGTGTTACCATGATCTGACTGGCAACAAAACACAGTCCTTCAAACTTTAACATTTTCCCCTTTAAGCCACTGGTTTTACAAGGTTTATCTACATGACTATCACAAGTTCAAATAGCTGTCAACACAAAGTACTAAACATCAAGGTTGAGGAAAATGCATCCAGTTGTATACGGATGCAGATCAATGCCATAATAATAATTGGAAACATCAGCAACTGAACACCACATTTTGACATTTAATCAACACTGAATTGTTGTTGAAATTTAAATACAACAGAATTTATTTCACTGAAATGTTTGACTTTTGAATACTTCATTCACGGTTCTGATTATGTGGCTTGTAACGTAGCACAAGTTAACAACCCGCCTCCAGTGTTAGTTTTAGTGAAGCAGGTAATCCAAATAGAGACGGAGACCTCAGGGCGACAGCTGCCGAGATGGGAGTTTGCTGAAAACCCAGTTTGACTTTTTTTTTTTTTTTTTTCTTGCCCTGGACAAATTCTGAAATAATGAGCTTCAATACGACACGTGACTTACTGTCAACAATACTGTTACTGTTGCAAGTGTTGTTGCCTCAAACCTACATCACCTGCTTCATGTCGGCCGTTTTTACTCAAACACACTCTTCTTCTGTTGTACGACACTATGCGTACAATGAATGCCGCCTCCACCCAACTGAGGGTACTGATTTACAGAAAAGCATGATCTTGAACCACCCTAGATGGATAACAATTTTTAGGAGGGGTGGGGGACAGAATTACATTATTCATGAATTCTGCTGGATTTCATTAATAAACACAAATTCTGCCAACCCTCAAAATGTCTGCGAAATCTTGCTTTTTTTTTTTTTGGGCAAAACTTTTTAAAGTGGGAGAATGCTATTCACCACAGCTTTCCAAAAACAAAACGACTTTGAAGTGGAAGAAAAGTCTTAAAACGATTAGTGGAGGGACCTTTTCCCTTGAACTTGTGTACTCAGGCAGCAATTTCTCTGACGCAGCTTCTCCAATTCTGACATGTTTACTGTTACCAAATACCCAGCCAATTCCAGTCTGATACTTAAAACTAACTATTTGCTTTAAAACGTGCAACACAAAAACACTACAGTCACCTTTTTAAAATCATTTTCAGACCAAAAAACAACAGACATGCCAACAAACAAAGTGATCTTCAGATCCTAAATGTTTGTTCAGGCAGAAGCCAATTTTCTCCTCACGCAAATGTGACTGCTGGAGTGTTCTTGCAATTTTTATTTATTATTATTTGTATTTAAACAAAACAAAGATTTCAAAATTGCAATAAACAGATTAGGATAATAAAATATGTGACCTCCTGGAGGAACCGAATGAAGTTTATATCCCTTTCTTTGTCTCAAAATCAACTGTAAGTTGTAGAGGAGAGCGGGTTCGTGCTGCTTTTATTCTGGAGTGAATCATCTCAGCAGCAGGTACCTGGAGTGGGAGCTGGTATTGGTGACACCTGGAGTTTCTCCAGAGTCACATAAGGGCTTTTACTGTCTTCAGTGCCCATTGCATCTGTTGTTTTAAAGAAGCTGTGAAGTGGAAGCTTTTGAGATCGTACAAACAGAGAGGAGTTATTGTTGATGTAACAGGGTAACCAAGCTTTAATTTGCAAAGAAACTCAAATTTCTTAGAAGAATTTGGAATCAAATAATTTCATTAGAGGCACTGAGGCTTTAAGAGGCTAAGATCCCCAGTTGCCTGTCCTGCTTTTTGTCCAGGCAACACCCTATTTGACCTCATGTTTAGTCTTAGAAGGGGGTTATTAAGGGCTTAGGCTGCAATGTAATGAAAATGTTGTGACAACAGCAAAGGGGTGAAGTAAAAACAGGCTTTGGGAGACAGCTGAGCCTCCACTCTGGGGACCAACAGGAGGGTTTAGAGGGAGGAAAATGATGGTTATCTGCACACCCCTGAGACATTGATATTAGCCTTGAGACTGCTGGATGGACTTGATGATAACCCTGAGCACCACTGACAGCCTGTCATAGTCCTGGGTGTTGGCCGTGTCACAGGGAGGAGGTCAAGCCGGAGAGAAGTAGCTGCCTCACGGGTCGGCCATTTCAATCATGGCTTATTAAATATTTGTATAATAGTGTAAAATCAAGCATGACATGCTATCACATCTGCTAGTCTCACCAGAAGAAAAAAATGATACCAGCAATGCGAGGAATCTCAGAGGAAATTTGATCAATTTGGCAACAGCGGTAATTTAATCCAATATGAAATGCTCTGCTTCCTTGAATGAAACTAAATTTAAGGGTCGTATGCATGCAGCTTGTTACGAGTTAGCAGCCGCTTTCCCCTTTTGACTGCATTCATCATAATTCTGTGGCTTGTTGTTTTTCCACCATATGTTTGCTGGCAAGTTGGATGTGACAAAAATGAAGAGTAATGTGCTTTGTCCCAGCTCCTTTATCCTTGTGCAGAGGCTGCTTTTTGCCACTGTTTGTTTCATTTCTCTCTCTCTCTCTCTCTCTCTCTCTCTCTTTTTTTTTTTTTTTTTGACAGCGCGATCTCCAAGCCATGAAGCATTTCCACATGCTGTACTAGAAATCCAAAGATCGCTGCCAGAGTGAGAGTTAGCCTCAGTTTTGGACTCCAGCCCGTTCTAACCTCTCTGTTTTGGAGCAGCTGCACCACCCTGTACTTTTCAGTGAGAAGAAACACCACAGGTATGCTGTATGCTGGCCACTCTGCAGTGCTACACACACCCAATACAAATTTGCATCAGTGCTGAGGAACATGACTAAAACCTACTGCCATGGAGAAGATCACCATGAATAAGTAATGGTTGTATTCTAAGTCTCTTTAATGACTAATTAATTGTATGCAATTAAACTGCAATATGGAGGTGGTGCAGAGGGATGACTACACCACTCAACTTGCCTTACTTGTGATCCCAAAGACTACAGAGTCAATACCAAGGCACTAAATCTGTTCAGAGCTGTACTAGTTTGTTTTTTTATGTGATTAATACCAAATCAACTCCTTTGGCTTAGCTGCTAATTTTTCCCACAAAATTTTTGTTTGTTCTCAGTCTGTCTTCATCAAATGTCTGTCTAATTATTCTAGCGCTGTTCCAGCAAGTCATCTTGGATTGCTTTTCCCACACTGAATCACTGTAAATCAATTTCTCCTGGCCTTATTCGTTATTTTAACTACTCAAGTACAACCACAAAAGACGTGAGACTGACAGGCCAAGAGGTGAGCCGTGATGAGACAGACATGTTGGTTTATAATTGCTACATCCTATAGTAACCTTGACCCCTCAGTTGGCAACTACAGTCGCGCACACGCATTGAAAATGAGCAGCATACACAGGTTGATACAACCACCACTTTGACTACCACCACCACAAAACGAGGCATGAAATACTGCCAGCACATGAATCATGGCGGTTCGACATTGTTCAGTGCCTGAGGCCTGAATCTCAGCACCCCCCCCCCCCCTCCAATCTTTTCATCCACCCCAC